>JAVIAB010000125.1:39974139-40309139 GCA_032433765.1 Megaustenia siamemsis | reverse complement strand
GATCACTACGATCTGTTGTTTCCTCTTGAACGTCCCATTAGATTCAGGAAATGGAGATACTGAGAATAAAATAGAGGAAACTGTTCAAGTCGATCGCTACACATATTATATTTCATGACCAAACTTTGCAATGTTATCATTTCCCTCGCTTCCAAAACCTTTAAATTGCGTTCCAGAAACCTAATTTCTTTGCCTTCTTTTCTTTAAGACCGGTGTTCTTTGTGTCTGCACTTTTTTTTTATTTTGCTTGTCTTCCTTGCTTTCTACTCCCAGATTATTTTTATCGCGAAGGTTCAAGGTTGAGAAACTAAACGTTTTAGGATGCAATGCGTCTTTGTTCAGAAATAATTTGCATAATCAACATAGGAATTTAGAGGCTGCTAATTATTTCGTCCGGGTTTTCCCTAATCCAGTGTGATATCCAGCTCTCGTTTTATTTACATTATGCGAAGACACAATGGGACCACTTGAATACAGCTACCTTGTATTTTTTCTTCTCTTTTTGTTATTGATCTTGTCGATGTGTACGTCCTGACGTTTAGGGCTGCATTAGTTTATACAGGTGGGGTGTGATAGTGATCCAGGTGTTATATCTTTATATATACACATGTGCGTGTATATGTGTTTAGAGAGAGAGAGAGAGAGAGAGAGAAAGCACAAGAGAAAGAGAGACAGAGAGATAGTTAAAGTCAAATAGACAGGTAAAAATAAAAAGAATGTAAGAAGAGTAGACAGATAGAAAAGTTCACAAAAAAAGAAGAAAGAGGGCTAATAAGTTATACATTCAAAGTCAGATATAGACAGATTGAGAGAGAACAAAATACCCGTTAAGATATAAATTTACTGTATACATTTATAGGTAGAGAAAATGATAGACTTGGAAGGAATAGACCTATTTTGTTCACAATTCAAAATCATACAGAAAAAAAAAAGTAAAGTACTTCCGTCACGCCAAGTGTCGTATAGGGAATATGGTGTTAGAGACTATAAATTTTACACACCTTCGGCACATGATTTTTGGGGAATGTGGTCGGTATTACGCCCGTGCCGCTTTACTTTCCCAGAAAAAAATCCGGTACCCATTAAAGGCTGGGTGAACTGGAGTCCGTCGGTTTGGATCGAACCCTACCTCTTATCCTTTATAGTCCAGTTCACTAACCACTGAGCTATCGCGGCTCCAAAATCATACAGAACATGATAATAAATAGAGTACAGTCAACAGTTATGAAATTGTTAATCAAGGCAACTGTCCTAATATAGAGACAGATGTTAAGATACTTAATACACTTTTCGAGTCAGCTTGGAAAAACACCGAGTGCCCAAATGGTTAGTGTCTTGTTCTACTGTTCCGATCAATGTGCAATAAGGTCACACATTGTGGCAAGTTCCAGACAGTACTTCCAGGTTTATCTTGTGTCTGACAGTTTCTGATAATTAAATTGTTGATACTATTTTATCTCAATGGGGCCTACATGATATCATCATCATCATCAAGTACCGGGCCTACTGGAGTACGTGATCATGTCTCTCCACAACTTTCGATCTCGACAGTTCTTTATCATTTCTGTTGTTCACTTTCTGCCAAGCCATTCTCTTAAGATGTCTGTTATTTTCTCTCTTTGCTTCCCGCTATCTCTTCGTCCCTCAATTTTTCCACTTGTTACAATATATTCCAGTTGTTCTCTTCTCATTACATGACCAAAAATGATGATTGTTTCTTCCTAATATTGCAAATTAGCTCCCTTTTTTATTTGATTTTTTTCAAAATGTTTTCATTACTCTTCCTAGCTGTCCATGGTATTCTCAACATTCTTCTGTAAAATCACATTTCTACAGCCTTTAGTGATTTTCTTGTTTGTTGTTCTTGTCTGTTTGCTAAATACAGTTTTAAAGAGTGTTTTATAAGTAGCTGTACAAATAGTTTAAAGAAATTAATATATAAAATACTTAAGTAATATAACAGTTTAAGGAATAACACAAATATATGAAAGAATTCGCTTTTGAATTCGACTAAATGCAAAAATTGGCATCGAGGAACACAAAATTAAATCAATTCAGTCCATTAAATCAATATATACAAAAAAGTATTTGTGAAGAGTCATAATGGGCAAAATCTAAGCATATAATGGCAACAGTTATTGTAGCGCAAACCAGGTAATTGGATAGTAGTTAGCTACAACGGTATAAATGTACGATCAAAAAATACCAGGGACACACTAAATAAAACAGTATTCCCCCTATACTCAACTACCAATACCAAATATTGGACATAAACAGTCGACGAGAAATAATAAAGTCGTCGCATAATTAACAGTAAAGAATAGTGACACTGTGACCTTCCAGGCATGTCGTAAGAGGCGACTAAGGAGGTTGATCGATGGCTTGACAAGCTGTCATTGTAAAAAGTATTGTTATGGAAACAGCGCCATAGATTTTAGAGCAGTGATCTCTGCAATATGTGCCATTTTGGCACGCAAGGTTTCTGTTTTTGAGATTGTGGTTCTGCCCTATGTGCCGTCTTCGGCTCGAAAGGACAATAGATAATTAACATGTTTTCTATACAAGAATACTGAATGTATGATTACCGTTTGGCTACTGGGATCTTGATCATGTTCAGAGAAGAAAAGAATAAAGTCACTGTAAGCTGCCACGTTTATTATAAGAGGCGACTAAATAGATTGGGGTCAAGGTCTTCGCCTGTGCTACAGAGTTCGTGCATATGAGTTGAAGCCATCTTTAAATGTAAACGTGGAAAGCGATATTGCACTTAATAACGAAGTTGGGACCATGGTGGGTGTAATTTAAAACATATACTAACAGACTGCGTAGGCATACTATTTTTAAAAAAATATTCCCAGACTGTGTAGGAGGACAGACTCGGGGTCAACAAAATATTTTTAACAGACACGTGGGCGGACAGACACGTAGGCCGGTAAAAATGGAGTGTCAATATATATATGTATATATAGTTTATATTTATATATATAAACTCTCACTCGCAGACCGATCAGTGAGTGGGTAAGTAATTTAGAAAAAGATGTAGTAACCGACCCTAGAGAGATTATAGATCTTTATGAAACGGAGCTTAGACAATTGACAGAGCAGATAGAGTGATTAGAAAGGCTGCCAACTAGTATAGATAGATAAGACGTTAGAACATGACCAATATTGGATCAAAGTAAATAGATTAGCGGATCTAGTTAGTCCGCAACAGGACTTGTGTATAGAAAGATAGAAGTACAATTTGTGATGTGTTAAATAATTGCAGGAGTGTGTTATTCAGCGGTCATCCAGACCACCACGTAGTATTGTTATTGACTGTAGCCTAGAAGTCGTGTATCGTACATATAAAGCATGAAAATATGTTAATGTAACTTGTTATCATCGGACTGTAAAATAGTACATAAATAAATATATTTTGGTGTTATTGGACACCTCAAGTGTTTGTCTATTGTCTAGGTTGAGAAGATGATATTTCTCTTGAATGTGTTAAAGAAGAAAGAAGAACGGCATATATCAGTATATGAAGTACGAGCAAGCACGGCACAAAAGACATAATAAATTATTAAAAAGTAGATTTCGATGTCAAGTTGTCTTTTCGGAGGAAAAGAAAGCACCAAACAAACATATCTGTTACCCAATTTCTGTCGCTAGTGTATGACAGGCATGCTTTATACTAGTGAAGGTCCTGAGGAGGGGATCTGAGCACTGTTGAGCTGTCCATTGTGCAATAAAGATGATCTGGCGACTAAATGAAACTAAACTAAAATTAATGCACTTTTAAGGTGGCAAAAATCAGAAATTAGGAAGAAGAGAACAAGCTGAGGTGACATTAGTGCTGGGACATATTGAACAAATAATATATCTAACGCAATGGGATAGATAAGTAATACCATTATTACCCCGGACAACATCCTTTAAAGAGGATTAATCTGTGAGGCAACATGAAGAGGATAAAAGGTAGACCTCTTCCTAGACTGCTGGCCGATTGATGTGCTCCCAATTAGGTTCTACTGTCGGTCGATTGATGTGCCAGAGCTCCCTTCTAGGACCATACAGCAGGTCGGTTGATGTGCCAGAGCTCCCTTCTAGATCATACAGCAGGTCGATTGATGTGCCAGAGATCCCTTCTAGATCATACAGCAGGTCGATTGATGTGCCAGAGCTCCCTTCTAGATCATACAGCAGGTCGATTGATGTGCCAGAGATCCCTTCTAGATCATACAGAAGGTCGATTGATGTGCCAGAGATCCCTTCTAGATCATACAGCAGGTCGATAGATGTGCCAGAGCTCCCTTCTAGATCATACAGCAGGTCGATTGATGTGCCAGAGATCCCTTCTAGATCATACAGCAGGTCGATTGATGTACCAGAGCTCCCTTCTAGATCATACAGCAGGTCGATTGATGTGCCAGAGCTCCCTTCTAGATCATACAGCAGGTCGATTGATGTGCCAGAGCTCCCTTCTAGATCATACATCAGGTCGATTGATGTGCCAGAGCTTCCTTCTAGGTTTTACAGACGGTCGATTGATGTGCCAGAGCTCCCTTCTAGATCATACAGCAGGTCGATTGATGTACCAGAGCCCCCTTCTAGGTTCTACAGACGGTCGATTGATGTGCCAGAGCTTCCTTCTAGGTTCTACAGACGGTCGATTGATGTGCCAGAGCTTCCTTCTAGGTTCTACAGTCGATCGATTGATGTGCCAGAGCTCCCTTCTAGATCATACAGCAGGTCGATTGATGTGCCAGAGCTCCCTTCTAGGTTCTACAGACGGTCGATTGATGTGCCAGAGCTTCCTTCTAGGTTCTACAGACGGTCGATTGATGTGCCAGAGCTCCCTTCTAGATCATACAGCAGGTCGATTGATGCGCCAGAGCTCCCTTCTAGGTTCTACAGACGGTCGATTGATGTGCCAGAGCTTCCTTCTAGGTTCTACAGACGGTCGATTGATGTGCCAGAGCTCCCTTCTAGATCATACAGCAGGTCGATTGATGTGCCAGAGCTCCCTTCTAGGTCATACAGCAGGTCGATTGATGTACCAGAGCTCCCTTCTAGGTCATACAGCAGGTCGATTGATGTAGCAGAGCTCCCTTCTAGGTTCTACAGCAGGTCGATTGATATGCCAGAGCTCCATTCTAGGTCATACAGCAGGTCGATTGATGTACCAGAGCTCCTTTCTAGGTCCTATAGCCTTTCGATTGATGTAATAGAGCTCCCGTCTAGGTCCTACAGCCGATCTATTGATGTACCAGAGCGCCCTGCTAGGTCCTATAGCCGGTCGATTGATGTACCAGAGCTCCCTTCTAGGTCCTACAGCCGATATATTGATGTACCAGAGCGCCCTTCTAGGTCCTATAGCCGGCCGATTGATGTACCAGAGCTCCCTTCTAGGTCCTACAGCCGATCTATTGATGTACCAGAGCGCCCTTCTAGGTCCTATAGCCGGTCGATTGATGTACCAGAGCGCCCTTCTAGGTCCTATAGCCTTTCGATTGATGTAATAGAGCTCCCGTCTAGGTCCTACAGCCTATCTATTGATGTACCAGAGCGCCTTTCTAGGGCCTATAGTCGGTCGATTGATGTAATAGAATATTGCTTGTATTATTATTATCGGTATCATTATAGCAATAGTAACTCGGTGCTGACGTTTTCACAGCCATCTAGCAAAAGTCCCAATAAGACGTTGGACAGCGCTAATTTAGAGCTTTAAACCAACTGAAGACTCAATTTTTCCTCGACGGTTAAAGACAATGAGTCAAAATGAAGTAATGAAAGTAAACAAAGTTACTTTAAATTATATTTATTCATTAGAGTTTATGTAGCCTTGTTACTCATAAAATTCATTGCGAATAAGATATCCTGAACGCTAATAATTAATTATAATATAGTTATAAATCTCAAGGCTGACTCAATCTTCCACGATAATAAAGATATGCACAATTCTTGAAATAAAGAAATAAGCGTCGTCGTTGTCAAGTGGCAAATTTAATTAAAATTCTTTTTAACAACACGAGACATTGAACTTAAACCTCGCGCCATTTGCAAATCAGAGAAAGGAAATAGCACCCTCCCTGCATAGAAATCAACGGAAAAATAGTCCCAAGTAATTTTAAACAGTGTTTTCTTTAAGCTTTATCACGCGGGTCCAATTCGTGTTAAAGTAACACAACGAATACCTGACCGAGAAGCCGCCTGTCACCTTTGACTGAGTTGATAATGTCCCATTTACGCGCTGTTTTTCCATTCCTAGATTTTATACCTTGGCTTAAAGTCTAGTTCCGTCTAGAGACCCCTCCTAATCCAGAGAATCATAACCCTGTTCAAGGGGACTGCATATAAATCACACTTTAATGAGAACTATTATGCTCAGGGCTTCAAAACACAGGGGGAAAAATAATGATCAAACGAGGAAAGAGCAAAGTGGATTTGTTAAAAAATAAAACAGAAAATAGAACGCATAAAATAATTTTAAACCGGGAATACAATTTTAATAAAAAGAAAACATAATTTAAATACCAGAAATAAAATAACAAGAAAATACATTTATCCTAACGTTGACAATTCTGTGAAGAAAACAGGCTGATAATATGTAACACCTACTTTGAGCAAGAGAAAAGGAAACTATACACACGGAAAAGCCCTGGAGATAAGAAGAGGAATCAAATAGATTACATAATGATAAAAGAAAGGTTCCGTAAAGAAAGTCAAAACCTACCCAGGAGCAGATATTAATTCAGATCACAATCCTGTAATGATTAAAATGAAAATCAAACTAAAGAGAAACAAGCAAAAGTCTAATTCATCAACAAATCCACTAGATATAACAGCTTTAAATCAAAAAGATATTAAAGATACCTATACAATACAAGTAAAGAACACATATCAGAAGCTGCTAGAAGAAGGAATTGAACAATACAGAAGAGAAAATCCTGATGGAAAAGTAACAACCAAATGGTAATGCATAAAGAGAAAGTAATCTGGGAGGGGAAAATACAAGGTAAAAGAAGCAGAGGCAGACCAAGACTAACATGGACGAGTAACATCAAAAGATGGACAAATCAGCCTATGACAACCTGCAACATTAAAGCAAGAGAGTAGAATGGCACTCCATGGTAGCCAACCTTCGTTGCGGAGACGACACTTGATGATGATGAGCGTTGACAAGACAAAAACTTGTGACAGATTGGGAACTATAAGAGGAATTTAGTTATACAGGGAGTTGCAATATATGAGAATATCATGGATTTTCATCTGCGTTAAGTATTTTGTGTATAGCAGATAATATTGAGTGGGTGAGTGCCCTCAATGCGCTAAGTCTTTAGCAAAACATGTCGGCTATTTAAAGGTTCAAGGTCGGGGATCTCGCACCTGCCTGGTGACTAAAATAGGAGACGGGTAGGGGTGTAGGGTGTTATAGGGGTAAGACGTCAGCATCTGGACAGGAAGGTGTGGGGTTCAGATCTTGCAAAAAGACGATGGCAATGACAATTTTTTTTTTTTTGGTCGAAAACGTGAATTTTTCGTGGCTTTTACCCTTCTCCCGCATCTTGTTGTATTACTCAATGTCAAGCTCATTTCTGTAGCTGCGAAAAACGGAGGTCCGATGTGGAACGTTAAAGTATCGTTGGCAGTTTAACATTTTAAAAAAATGAATAAGCCAAATATGGCTGTTCTCTGGTCAAAAAGTTATTAAGAAATAAAAATCTACCCAATTCTCCTTCTACATTTCAGCTCCCTGTGGAGCATAGGTCTTCAAAAAACACTTTCCAAGCCGTTCTGCGTCTTGCCATTCTTTTAAGATCATTCCACGCCATCTTTATCATCTTTATATCTGTTTATATCTGCTTTCATCTGTCTTCTAGAATATTTTCGTTTTCGTCTTTGTCTTTTTCCTTGGGGGTTCTAAAAAAAGCGCATTTTGTGTAATACTCTCAGTTGGCTTCGGCAGTGTGTGTCCTATCCAACGCCATCGTCTTCGCTATATCTCTTTATTCACATATCTACCCAATTATATCTCCTTCATTTTCAAGGACTTCGTCAGCGCTACGGAGTTCGTGTATCTAATGTGAAACCATCTTCAGTGCTTTTGCTATCGTGTGGCTGCATTGCTGCAAGCTGGGGGGGGAGGTGCTGGGGATTAATCTTAGACTTAATTGAAAAATATATATTCTTCTTCTCTATATCCATATGTCCATAGGGTAGTCAGTGACAGAGTAGTTGTGACACGTCTCGCTGGGTAATATCACAACACTCTACTCTCTCTACACGTTATTCGGTCCTTTCAATTTGTGGTCATGTACTGGTAGAAGCACTCGTCGTTAGCCAGCCGACCAGAGTTCCATTTCGCTCATCGAAAGATCACTCGAAGTTTTGCAAGTAGCTCTTCCAGAAAATAATGGGACCACAGTTCACGCTTTGAAAAGGTTAAACGAATGTCGTTATCGTTGTGGAGTTTGTGTAAAACTAGTCGGAGAAGGAATGGAAGGGAGGAAAGGAGAGGGGTTCTGGTTAATTGTTAACAAGGCAAAGTAGGCGCTTTACGCAACAGGGCAACACAGGATGGAGAATAAATATCGTATCCGCAGTGCACGAGCTTGTCGGTCCTATGATTTTTATTTATTTACGAAAGGGAAAAAATGAAACAAAATTGAATGACTGTCGTGATTCGAACTAGCGATTTCGAGAACAAAATGACTTGTATCCACTAGGTCAGCCACGCTCCTATATCTTAAAGCTACTTTCTTTCCTCGAACTGAGATAAGTGTTTGTTTCCATTGGCTAATGTTATCTTATTCTCCTTTTAATGTTATTATTCTCCTTCTAATGTTGCTATTCTCCTTCTAATGTTATCTTATTCTCCTAATGGTATCTTATTCTCCTTCTAATGTTATGTTATTCTACATCTAATGTTATGTTATTCTACATCTAATGTTATGTTATTCTTTCATCTGATGTTATTTATTTTCCAGATATGTGTATGTTATAAGTAATTATAGGATTCCATCAAACGTGTTAAGGAGTTTGGGAGAAAAAGTCAATTTTATGGATGGTGGACAATAACGCCAGGCCGTCTTGATTTCCTAGAGAAAAGATCCCAAGCATCCATTTTCACAGAATGCATGAACCTAGAAATCGCGTCAGTCTGAAACAAAACATTCGCCACATTCTGAACGTGAACTTAGAAATCGCGTCAGTCTGAAACAAAACATTCGCCACATTCTGAACGTGAACCTAGAAATCGCGTCAGTCTGAAACAAAACATTCGCCACATTCTGAACGTGAACTTAGAAATCGCGTCAGTCTGAAACAAAACATTCGCCACATTCTGAACGTGAACCTAGAAATCGCGTCAGTCTGAAACAAAACATTCGCCACATTCTGAACGTGAACTTAGAAATCGCGTCAGTCTGAAACAAAACATTCGCCACATTCTGAACCCAACCCATGTTCAGTTAATGGCGCACTAACCATTCAACCACCTCGATCACACTTCTCCGTGTTGACTAGTGTCCGATTTTTCACATTTCAAGTTATGACTTATGTCTACACAAGTCAATGCAATGCTCACTCTAGTTTTTTGTCTCTCTCTTTCTCAGCGCGTTCTGCACACAGGCTGTCAGATATATACAGGTAAAGGTAGCGTAGGGAACAGGCAACTAATTGCAGTGCTACGGTAAAGCTGGTATCAAGGAGTCAGTAGTAGGGTGTGGTATATACTCCAAGTTATGGTGACAGCTTTACAAAAAAGGAACACAACAAATTACTGACGTTTCGGCCTGCTTCAGAAGACGGAGACAAGTTAGGGAGAGGTGGACAGAGAGATGAGAGATAGGATGGTGAGATGAGAGATAGGATGGTGAGATGAAGAAAAGATATGTCACATGAGGGAAAAAATTACAGTACGAGACTTGAATCGGCGTCTTAGCACGCGAGTTTCCACCCGTATGTGCTCGGCCGCCTATCCATAAGTGTTCGGAGATTTCTGAATAGTGTCGCTTCAAGCATCGAAACTCACGATGCGAGCGGCATTCCTCACTTCCCAGAGTATTGCCCTGGTACCCATTTCTGACAGCGGCTCAGTCGACCGTGGGGGTATTTTTTTTTCCAACCACGAGTACAACTCACACTACTTCTAGCGTAAATCGAACACGGGTTGTCCGAACGTCGGTTGCCCAATGGGTGGTTTTCCTAACTAGGCTACCGAGGCCCCCTGTCAGATGCTTGTGATTAATGCGACTGTTGTCTGGACCTCCTCTATGCTGTCTCCAAACAACTTTTATCATTGTATAGACAAGTTTATGGGCCAATTCACCTTTTTCAAGTGATCAAATATGGAGAAACTCTCTATTTGACAATGTATTCTCCATGTGGAGCCGCGATAGCTCAGTGGTTAGTGAACAGGACTACAAAGGACAAGAGGTAGGGTTCGATCCCAACCGACGGCTTCCGGGTTCACCCAGCCTTAAATGGGTACCGGATTTTTTTCTGGGAAAGTAAAGCGGCACGGGTGTAATACCGACCACATTACCCCAAAAATCATGTGCTGAAGGTCTGTAAAATGTATGGCACCATATTCCCTATACGCCACTTGGCGTGACGGGGTCACTTAACTTAACTTTAACTTTTTCTCCATGTAGTATTGGTTGCTTGATATTGCAGTTTCCCATACGCCTACTAGCTCATTATCCTCCGACATTAATAACATTTTTCGATGAAAGAGTGATTCCTGTCTATCCCAAGCTGTCTGGAAACTTGATTACGTCTGAGCCTCGCCTACAACTCCGCTCAACCTCATAGCGGGAATTGAAACCCACCAGCAATCAAGTGAGTTTCCGGACGAAAGAAAGACCACCAGTGCGGACGAGATGTGCTTGATTATCAGTGAACAACCGACTTAAGATTTCTTTATGTTACACTCTACTTTACTTTTACTTTATGTTACACTTTACTTTACTTTTACTTTATGTTACACTTTACTTTACTTTTACTTTATGTTACACTTTACTTTACTTTTACTTTATGTTACACTTTACTTTACTTTTACTTTATGTTACACTTTACTTTACTTTTACTTTATGTTACACTTTACTTTTACGTTATGTTACACTTTACTTTACTTTTACTTTATGCTACACTTTACTTTACTTTTACTTTTTGTTACACTTTACTTTACTTTTACTTTATGTTACACTTTACTTTTACTTTATGTTACACTTTACTTTACTTTTACTTTATGTTACACTTTACTTTTACTTTATGTTACACTTTACTTTACTTTTACTTTATGTTACACTTTATTTTACTTTTACTTTATGTTACACTTTACTTTACTTTTACTTTATGTTACACATTACTTTACCTTTACTTAATTTTATACTCCATGATCCTTTAGGGTGCCGTTGAATGTATTTGATTGTAATTATATTATTTGTTCTTTGCACCAAGAAAAATGTGTTCACTGGAGTGGACAAATCAGCAACGGCTGAGTGGTCAGGGCTCTCGTTGGTGACCAACATGTTCTGAGTTCATTTTCCAGATGCAACATTTTGTTTTCTCCCCAGGCCCGATACATCTTCTGTCTATGAAAACGGATATCAAAGAATTGTTTTTTTTTCTCTTTTTAAACCAGACCGGTCTGGCGTGATGCTAACCATATAACTCATAAAATTTCCTCAACGAGGATGCTTAAACTGTTACGCAGGTTTTCGGAAAAGCGTTAGAAGCTTTTTCTCTCTAGTCTGGCGGAGATTGGGTCTTAAATTTGGGAGTGAGCTGGATAAGTTACTCACCCTGGAAAAGTTACTCACCCTGGAAAAGTTACTCACCCTAGGAAAGTTACTCACCCTAGAAAAGTTACTCACCCTGGAAAAGTTACTCACCCTGGAAAAGTTACTCACCCTAGGAAAGTTACTCACCCTAGGAAAGTTACTCACCCTAGAAAAGTTACTCACCCTGGAAAAGTTACTCACCCTGGAAAAGTTACTCACCCTGGAAAAGTTACTCACCCTAGGAAAGTTACTCACCCTAGAAAAGTTACTCACCCTGGAAAAGTTACTCACCCTAGGAAAGTTACTCACCCTAGAAAAGTTACTCACCCTGGAAAAGTTACTCACCCTAGGAAAGTTACTCACCCTAGAAAAGTTACTCACCCTAGAAAAGTTACTCACCCTGGAAAAGTTACTCACCCTAGAAAAATTACTCACCCTGGAAAAGTTACTCACCCTGGAAAAGTTACTCACCCTAGGAAAGTTACTCACCCTAGAAAAGTTACTCACCCTGGAAAAGTTACTCACCCTAGGAAACTTACTCACCCTAGAAAAGTTACTCACCCTAGAAAAGTTACTCACCCTAGAAAAGTTACTCACCCTGGAAAAGTTACTCACCCTAGAAAAGTTACTCACCCTAGAAAAGTTACTCACCCTGTGTCAGAATTTTCTTCTCAATCATCCAAGTTTCATATCTTCGTGTGATTCTGTAAGGTCTAGATTAGACTGGCTTTCATGTCTTCTTTGAAGAGTCTGAGGGGTGCGTTTTAAGTTTTTGATAAGCATGTTTCTGTTGCTTTTTTGAAGCAGTAGCCTATGCTGTTTGTGTTGCTCTTTGAGGCTGGCCTATATTGTCTGTGTTTTTCTTTTAGGCAGTGGCCCTTGATGTCTGTGTTGTTCTGTGAGGCAGTGGCCCATGCTGTTTGTGTTATTGCTTGAGGCAGTGGCCCATGATGTCTGTGTTGTTCTGTGAGGCAGTGGACCATGCTGTTTGTGTTATTGCTTGAGGCAGTGGCCCATGATGTCTGTGTTGTTCTGTGAGGCAGTGGACCATGCTGTTTGTGTTATTGCTTGAGGCAGTGGCCCATGATGTCTGTGTTGTTCTGTGAGGCAGTGGACCATGCTGTTTGTGTTATTGCTTGAGGCAGTGGCCCATGATGTCTGTGTTGTTCTGTGAGGCAGTGGACCATGCTGTTTGTGTTATTGCTTGAGGCAGTGGCCCATGATGTCTGTGTTGTTCTGTGAGGCAGTGGACCATGCTGTTTGTGTTATTGCTTGAGGCAGTGGCCCATGATGTCTGTGTTGTTCTGTGAGGCAGTGGACCATGCTGTTTGTGTTATTGCTTGAGGCAGTGGCCCATGATGTCTGTGTTGTTCTGTGAGGCAGTGGACCATGCTGTTTGTGTTATTGCTTGAGGCAGTGGCCCATGATGTCTGTGTTGTTCTGTGAGGCAGTGGCCCATGCTGTTTGTGTTATTGCTTGAGGCAGTGGCCCATGATGTCTGTGTTGTTCTGTGAGGCAGTGGACCATGCTGTTTGTGTTATTGCTTGAGGCAGTGGCCCATGATGTCTGTGTTGTTCTGTGAGGCAGTGGACCATGCTGTTTGTGTTATTGCTTGAGGCAGTGGCCCATGATGTCTGTGTTGTTCTGTGAGGCAGTGGACCATGCTGTTTGTGTTGCTCTTTGATGCTGACCCATATTGTCTGTGTTGCTCGTTGAGGCTGGCTCAAGCTGTCTCTGTTTCTCTTTTAGGCCGTGACCCATGCTGTATGTGTTGCTCTTTGAGGCAGTGGCCCATGCTGTATGTGTTGCTCTTTGAGGCCATAGCTTAAGCTGCCTGTGTTGCTCTTTGAGATAGTGGCCCATACTGTCATATCACATTCTAGAACAAGCCTGACCGTGTCCATTACACCTTTTTGAGAATGCTGCTGTTCACTCCCCAGTTTGCTCCAGCAGCTTCTTCATGAGTGGTAGCATTCGAATAGCTTTTCTCTCTGCTTCCTTTAGGTGTGATTTCCAAGCGAGTCGTTTGTCCATCTTGATGCCTAGGTATGTGTGGTATTCATCTTGTGGGAGTTCCCACGTATCTAATTAAACAATTGATTTATGTGTGTAGGGAAAGAAGAAACATGACATTGCTGTTTTGTTGTGTTTATTTCTACGAGACAATCATTTGCCTATTTTCCTATTTTATTGAGTGTTTTTTTAATCAAAGGTTAAGGTAAAGGTATGAGAATTGAATCGGCGTCTTAGCACACGTTTTTTTTTAACCCATATGTGCTCGATCGCCTATCCAGAAGTGTTCGGGGACTACTGTCTAGTGTAGCCTCAAGCATAGTAACTCACGAGCGAGGCGCCTTTCCTAACCTTCCCAGATTATGAACCCTAATACCCATTTCTGCCAGTGACTGGGTTGACCCCAGGAGTATATTATTTTTCCAACCACGAGTACAATTCACATTGCACCATGATCCAGCCTTTCAAAGACGGAGAGCGTTAGCCAGAGCGCAATTTGAGGAGAATGTCTAGGCTCGTACACATGACCATATGTACCAACCATGCGAACAGCTCATCTTGTGTCAGGATTTTATTCCTATTCCTCCATTATAAAAAAAAACAAATAGTCAAGTCCGCATGATCAAAAGATTAGAACCCTGAAAAAGAAGTTGCACAGTTGAAAATTATCCGTATAAATGTCATATTATCATTGCCTTAATACGTGGAGAGAAACCTTACATTCCTAACTTGGAAGTAGACTAGTGAAAAGACGCCACCTAAATAGTTTAAGTCTTCCAGTATGTGGTACATTGCACATTACACTCATTTAGGAATACTCTCAGTTGTCTGTCTAATGACCGGTTACCTAACATTAAAGAGGAGAACGGCTGATATATTGGAAATATATGCTAGCATCAAATGTTAACAGTACGCGTGTGCAAATGGGAGTTGCAAGTCAATTAATATAAATAGAGAAATGAGACAGAGAGAAGTCTTTATCCAAGAATCTCTGCAGTCTCCTTAACAAAATGGTAATGTGAAGTGCCAGGAGAATAAAGCAAAGATACGATGGTCAAACTAAGGATTTAAGAGGTGTACTAATTAGAAGCCTTAAAATAAGTAGAATAAAACAAATAGAGGAATTGAAATACCTAAGAAGTCTAGTGACGAACGACAATTCACAAACAACAGAGATAGACTCAAGATGCAACAAAGCTTGTCAAATCATTGGACAGCTATCACCACTATTGTCCAACAAGGAAATAACTCTTGAGGCAAAATGGGCACTTTACAATACAATCTTCATACCAACGTTGTGTTACCAATGACAGTCCTGAACTCTAGATGCAAGAACACCAAGAAAAATAACCTCTACTAAGATGAAACGTGCTAGACGAATGACAGGAAACAGCCTGAGAGACAAGAGCAGAAATGAAGAACTGAGAAAAGAGCTAGGAATAACCCCCACCATAGAATATATAAAGAAACAACAGATAAAATTGTTTGGCCAGGTGACAAGACAGCGTGATCAAAACACAACACAACGAGCCTTCAATAAACGTTGCGAGACCACCAGACCCAAGGGTCGACCACGAAATAGATGGATCGACGGAATATTACAACCATTAGGAAACATAACAGTAGAAGAGGCGAACAAAAATGCAAATGACCGGAAATTATATCTCTCTCTCGACGCTGAAAGGCAAATGAGGAAGGAAAGAATAGGAAGACTAATTAGAGACCACAAGATCTTGAATAATTGTAATTTATATTTATAAGGAATAATCTTTAATTATGTGGACGATACCACGCTAGCTTGTATAAATAAGCTTAATCCAATGAAGTTAGTATCTTAATTAACAGACTAAACTGATAAATAGAGTAGATGAAAAAACAAAGTGAACGGAAAACCGAGTAAACAAATAAACTAAGCTTTAAAAAACGAGTAAACGAATAAACGGTGTAAGCGAATAAACAGAGTAAACGAATAAACAGGTTAAGCTAATAAACAGATTAAGCTAATAAACCGATTAAGCTAATAAACAGATTAAGCTAATAAACAGATTAAGCTAAGAAACAGATTAAACTAACAAACAAAGTTAGCGAATAAAAAGCCTAAATGTCAGTTTTTCTAAACAGAAATACACAATGTACAGCATTTAAAAATAATATAACTGAAGAAACTTTGAGTTACTGTTGACAGTTAAATAATTGTGACGGATTTTTAATACGCTGGAAGGTACCTGATAGATGAACATAATTAATTTGTTAGTCCTTTGTCTTCTTCTTCCGCTTGTTTTTCTTCGTCTAGCTCAGTATTTAACGTTCAGAATGTTACTTCATAACCTTTTCATTCTAATGCACAAGCGTGATGAAACTAATTGATAGAAGATCGATGCATTAGTTCTTATGTTTATTATTATATTATGGTATGGATTCTATTATTATTATTCTTTGGTCATGTTCTGAGTCGTATAACACTCAAATACAAGCAGTCACTGAGTAAAGACGATTAGAGGCCACAGAGATGAGATTTCTCAGAAGAATGTTGAAAGTTCCCTGGACAGCTAAAAAGACAAACGAGGAAATTGTCAAAGAGGCCAACACAAAAAGGGAGCTCGTAGGAAATATCAAAAAGAAACAAGTAATATTTTTCGTGCACATCATGAGAAGAGGAAAGTTGGAATAATTGTCATTTTTTCCGAGTGCTGTAAACATACGTCTCCCTCTGAATTAATTCGCTCGATTCATCAATACTTAGTTACAGCTGACAAAATACAGAGAAAGAGAGACCGCAGACGACAAAGAGAGAAAATACTGCATAGCTTGGTGTCATGGCATGGAAGACAGTCAACAACAGAATTAATACGATGTATCTAGATAGAAGATTGTGGAAGGACATGATCGCCTACCCCAACCGGTATGGCACATGATGATGATGATGATGAGTCACTGAGTAATTCAAATCTTTGAAAATATTACTATGTGATATCTGTTAGTGATAAAAAGCATTATAAGCAAATTATTCGTGCAAAAATATATCCTCCAATAATAGTCAACAAATACGTCTTCATTACAGTTATTTACTTCTCTGTTCTTCTTTAATTCTATCCTTGTTCAATAGAGAAAGACCTGGTGATTGATTATCAAGTTTATATGGTTCAGTAGATGTTTGACCTAGAAGTGTTACACAAATGCATCAAATCTTCATATAAACAACCCGTGCTGGTGACATTAGAGGGCACAGCTGCTTGCTGTCAATAGCAGAAGTGTCACTTTAGCTATAATCCTGGAGATATGACATCATTTTTTGACACAGCAACACTGAGTGATTGTGTGTAAAACATTCGACCATTCTTAAAATGGATATTTTATAACAGTGGTAACACCATACTGTGACTTTCCTAGTTTAGCGTTTGTGAAATTTCAGTCACATTTATTTGTTAGTGATATTTTAGTTAATTTTCTCACTTGTACCTTTACAAAATAAAGTACTCTTTCATCCTATATTATACATTGAAAGGGATTAGAAAAAAAACAACTATATCTTAATTAAAAAAAAAATTGTATGGCTTAAAATTAAAGTTTGTGGCCCAGAAACTCTTGACAATATTTGATTTTTTTTTGTTACTCGCATAAACTACTAAATCATCATTCACACATAAATATTGACTTTAGCTAAATATTGACTTTAGCTAAATATTGACTTTAGCTAAATATTGACTTTAGCTAAATATTTGACGTTGTTTTCAGTCTGGTGTTAAAGATTGACACCACTTCCATTAAATATCAACTTTAAGAATGAGTTAAATGTACTAGGTTATCTTCAAAGATTGACACCTCTTCCATTAAATATCAACTTTAAGAATGAGTTAAATATACTAGGTTATCTTCAAAGATTGACACCTCTTCCATTAAATATCAACTTTAAGAATGAGTTAAATGTACTAGGTTATCTTCAAAGATTAACACCTCTTCCATTAAATATCAACTTTAAGAATGAGTTAAATGTACTAGGTTATCTTCAAAGATTGACACCACTTCCATTAAATAACAACTTTAAGAATGAGTTAAATGTACTAGGTTATCTTCGCCCAGAAACGCTGTAAAATTTTCAAGATTATAACTAACATGGCACTTTGAGATCAAAGCATACAACTGTGCAGTAGATTAATGTACTTGTGATAACACATCACAAAGAGTGACAAATTGAGTGACAAGATAAGGGTCACATTTTACAGATTCAATTTTCCACCACAGATGTTGTTAAAGATGTTTGACGCATCACAGGAAATGGTCTTAGTTCGTGATAAGATCTCACGTAAGGAGCCGTGATAAAAGATCGGATAACTGCCACCAGTGAACACTTAGAGAAACAACAGATAAAATAGTTTCGCCGCGTGATAAGACAGAAAGAGATTTTTTTTTTTTAAAGAAAGGAAAAAAAACACACACACACACACAACGAGTCTTTAATAAACGCTAAAGAAAGCAGACTCGAGTGTCTACCATGAAAAAATGGATTGACGGAACATTAGGAACACTAGCAAATATAATAGTAGGAGAGGGCCAACATAACGCCAAAATTCATTAACTATATTTCCACACGACACAGAAAAACAAACGAGGAAGGAAAAATCATTAAAATTTAAAATATAACTTTTTCAGATCAACTAGAAAGTTCTATAGGTGAAACATAAACTATATTTATAAACTGAAAAAATGAGCACGGAAACTAAAATATAAGCGACAAACAGTTGTGGATAATAATAACTACCGCTAGTCCCAACAATGGCAGAAGTGATGATCACAACAAAGACAATGACGTTTAAAACAGGTATATTAGGTGAAAAAAAAATGTGAAACTATGTTAACATCATATGGTTGATATTCAGCAGAGATGGGATATAGAATAGCTCAACTAAAGGCTGATATCTAAAGATTAGAAAAAAGATATTTCTGAGTCCCATTTGTATCACTAAAATAAGAAATGAGTTCTTCGCTGTAATATAGAGCAAGTTTTTGACGCATGAAATTGAATTATGGAAATATTACGAAAATTATGGTTGATATCCAATGAAATTCTTGGTAGATATACAGAAATATCGTTTAGAATACTACGGATATCAATAAAATGAATACAGAAAACGCTATAACAGAGCACAGAGCAAAAGGACAATTTCCTGCTAACATCAGAAGGAAACAACAATCAAAGTTTTGTAGATACTATGCAGTGCTACGGAGTTCGTGCACGCGGATCAGGGTTCTCCTAGGATTTTCTCGAGATTTTCAAGGGGGATAACGGGGCACCTATGGATTAGTCTGGTGTGCAATGATGGCCATCTAAACACATATAGTCATGTTTTTAGCCAGGTGAACAACTATGTTATGAAAACGTTCTGAAAGAGGTCAAAGCAAAAAGAGAGCTAATTTCCAATATTAGGAAGAAACAATCATCATGTTTTGGCCATGTAATGAGAAGAAAACAACTGGAATATATTGTAACAACTGGAAAAATTGAGGGATGAAGAGATAGGGGGGAAGCAAAGAGAAAAAAACCAGACAGCTTAATAGAATGGTTTGGCAGAAGGTCAACAACAGAAATGATAAATAACTGTCGAGATCGAAAGTTGTGGAGAGACATGATCACCTAAGCCAGCAGGACCGGTACTTGATGATGATGATGACGATGAACAACTAGAGTACGCTGTGGCAAATGAAGGGAACAGTATACCAGACAGTGTAAGTGAATGTTGGATAGGAAGTCAACAAAACAAAATATAGAAGGTTGAGGTTGTAAAGAGACATAATCAGCATTGCCAGCAGGTATTATCTTATTAATCATTATTATCATTTGATGACAATAATGGTGCAGAAACATGGACATTAGACAAGAAACCAGAACAGAGAATTAAAGCATTTGAAATGTGGATATATAGAAGAATAGGTAGAATTGGATGGAAGGAAAAGAAAACAAACGATGAATGATAAAACAACTAAAAATGAAAAGAGAACTACTAAACTCAATTAGAACAAGACACATGCGATTTTTGGGCCATGTTAAAAGACACAACAGCCTACAAAAATTAATCCTGGAGAAGAAAATACAAGGTAAAAGAGGCAGAGGCAGACCAAGACTAACATGGAAGAGTAACATCAAAAGATGGACAAACCAGCCTATGACAACCTGCACCATCAAAGCAAGAGACAGAGCTGAATGGCGTTCCATGGTAGCCAACCTTCGTTGCGGAGACGCACTCGATGATGATAATGACAATAATAATTGGAAGGACAATAATTGTTTTAACACACACACACAACATTCTAAAGTACAGACACCTATCTGCATTTAAAGAAAAAAACTATCCTTACCTTTTATAGTAAAAAAAGTGTGAAAAAAGGCTCGAGTGTGCCAGTGTAGCCATGAAGCCACACAACAAATACTATATTTGAAATCAAAACTGAATACAATGTTAAGCTGCATTTTTTTTCCAACTACAGAAGAAACATAAACAGCTATCTGGCACTACAAATTGCCAAATGTTGTAGTAATGAAAGGTTTGTGTGATAGCGTTGAAGTAATGGAAGGTTTGTGTGATGGCGTTGAAGTAATGGAAGGTTTGTGTGATAGCGTTGTAGTAATGGAAGGTTTGTGTGATAGCGTTGTAGTAATGGAAGGTTTGTGTGATAGCGTTGAAGTAATGGAAGGTTTGTGTGATAGCGTTGAAGTAATGGAAGGTTTGTGTGATAGCGTCGTAGTAATGGAAGGTTTGTGTGATAGCGTTGTAGTAATGGAAGGTTTGTGTGATAGCGTTGTAGTAATGGAAGGTTTGTGTGATAGCGTTGTAGTAATGGAAGGTTTGTGTGATAGCGTTGTAGTAATGGAAGGTTTGTGTGATAGCGTTGTAGTAATGGAAGGTTTGTGTGATAGCGTTGTAGTAATGGAAGGTTTGTGTGATAATGTTGTAGTAATGAAGGTATCAAAATCCTTGTTAGAAACGTAAAGCTTGAAACTTAAATACTCCGGCTTTGTTAACTACAGAAAGAAAATCCGTCCTTGCACACACACACACACACACACACACAAGTGAAAAAAGAGAGAAAAAATAGTGAGGGGGGGGGGGCCGGGGAGGGTTTCCACATGTAATTTATTCAATGTTTCTTGAAGCTTTATCACGTGATTCGGGTTGTGTGGAAAATATAGCAAGTTAAAGCCTCCAGCTCTGTCACATGTGACTGAGCTGCTAATGTTCCGTTTGGGACACAGCTTTATATAATCCTGGCTTTCAACTCTTTATATGCATATAAGAGCGCACGAAGGTTGAAATATAATCAGGGATTTGATTTGATTTCAATGCCTTCATATTTTGTGGAATCTTTTTTTTTTATATTAGCGTATTTTCTATCCCAATAACACGTTTGTTCTTATTACTGTTTGTTATATTTTGTGCGAAGGGTATTTTTAGATGCCCCTAAATTATATATAAATATAATAAATAGCATTTCAGAAAATGAAAAATATCTTATGCAACAAATCTATGTCATAGAGATGAGAAAGAGAGTTCATCGATGCTATATCGAACCAATTCTGACCTATGGAAGCGAATCATGGACAATAGACAAACAAATGAAAAGACGATTAGAGGCCACAGAGATGGGATTTCTCAGAAGAATGTTGAAAGTTCCCTGGATGGCTAAAAAGACCAATAAGAAAGTTCTCAAAAAGGCCAACACAAAAAGGGAGCTCTTAAAAAATATCAGAAAGAAGCAATCAACATTTTTTGGGCACATCATGAGAAGAGGAAAATTGGAATACTTGGTTACAACTGGCAAAATAAAAGGAAAGAGAGATCGCGGACGACAAAGAGAGAAAATACTGGGTAGCTTGGTGTCATGGCATGGAAAACAGTCAACAACTCATACGATGCACTGTGGATAGAAGATTGTGGAAAGACATGATCACCAACGCCAACCGGTACGGCACATGATGATGATGAAATTATACATAGTATATTCTATAATGATCAACGATATAACTAGTAGAATGATAAATATCAAGATGTAAATCAGTGGTTTTAAAAATATGAATTATGAGTTGTACTGGAGTTGAAGACATATTTACTAGGAGCCCAGCTGTTTGACAATGTTACTTTAGTTGATTTTTCAATATGCGGTTTTGCAGGAACATAAAATACACAAGCTTCTTCTATTATACATTCAAACTAATTAAAGGATGGTGTATCTTAAAATTAAAAAAAAACTTTTGTTATTGAATATTGTATCTCCTAGAACTCTCAAATGAGCTAATTTTTAACAATCTTTTTAATACAAGAATAAGCATTAACTAATAAAATATCATTCATGCATAAATATTGACTTACTGCAAATTATGAGGAAAGAAAATAATATGAGACCATCTAAACACTATCACACATATAAAACTCTTATTTAACCAAAACTTTATCGACAACTCAAAATTCAATACTTTCTACAAGTTACACATATTATATGAGAATAACATAGCAAAGCGACAGACTTGAAATATTTAGGCATGGTCATGATGACCTCGCTTCTTCCTAATTTAGGAATAAGATGGATTTGGTTAGAGTTCGTAAGGGAGTCGTGTAGATACATTGTAGTGGTAAATATAGCGCTTGCAGTTGGGTCAGTGTTGTCTTGAATCAATGTGTTTGCTGAGAGTAGTAAGTACTCCTTCTAGTCGGCTCAAGAAACAATGCACTTGTCTATGATAGAGAGTACCCATTCTGGCTGGCTCAAGAAACAATGCACTTGTCTATGATAGAGAGTACCCATTCTGGCTGGCTCAAGAAACAATGCACTTGTCTATGATAGAGAGTCCCCATTCTGGCTGGCTCAAGAAACAATGCACTTGTCTATGATAGAGAGTTCCCATTCTGGCTGGCTCAAGAAACAATGCACTTGTCTATGATAGAGAGTACCCATTCTGGCTGGCTCAAGAAACAATGCACTTGTCTATGAAAGAGAGTACCCATTCTGGCTGGCTCAAGAAACAATGCACTTGTCTATGATAGAGAGTACCCATTCTGGCTGGCCCAAGAAACAATGCACCTGTCTATGATAGAGAGTACCCATTCTGGCTGGCTCAAGAAACAATGCACTTGTCTATGATAGAGAGTACCCATTCTGGCTGGCTCAAGAAACAATGCACGTGTCTATGATAGAGAGTACCCATTCTGGCTGGCTCAAGAAACAATGCACCTGTCTATGATAGAGAGTACCCATTCTGGCTGGCTCAAGAAACAATGCACTTGTCTATGAAAGAGAGTACCCATTCTGGCTGGCTCAAGAAACAATGCACTTGTCTATGATAGAGAGTACCCATTCTGGCTGGCCCAAGAAACAATGCACCTGTCTATGATAGAGAGTACCCATTCTGGCTGGCTCAAGAAACAATGCACTTGTCTATGATAGAGAGTACCCATTCTGGCTGGCTCAAGAAACAATGCACTTGTCTTTGTGAGTGAGTACCCATTCTGACTGTCGCTCAGGAGACAATGTACATGTCATTGATAGAGAGTACCCGTTCTGGCTGGCTCAGGGGACAATGGAACAATGTACTTGTCATTGATAGAGAGTTTCCATTTTGGATGACTCAAGGGACAATAGAACAAAGTACTGGTAAGTGATATTGAGTACCCCTTCTAGCTGGATTTTAAAAAAAGTACAATTATTGATAACTCCCATCAAGAAGGTAACGGCACACTATTTCCCTTTCTTTGGTAGGAAAAACGCCTGCACGTCATGTTATCCTAGCAGGAATTTCTCTCTTTTTTTTTTCAAATGTGCCCATGACATTTCTCACCTTGTAGCAGTAGATTTTCTGTAAGACACTAATTTAACATAAGTACATAACACGACATGTGAAAGGATAAATGCAGCTCGTCTCATGTGGTATAAATAATATAGGCGGTTGGTCTTTTTTTTTTCTCGTTCTCCAGCTTTTACCTCTGACGAAGTTCCTAGAGACTAGGAACTGAATTTTGCGTGTTAATCCATTTTCCCCTGGCAGTCGTGTGCACAGGGGTGCCTCGCCACACAGGCAGGTAACTCCTACTTCGGAAGTAGTCATATTTTTCACGTCGATGAGTAATTGACGTTTCAAGCCGGGCCTCGCTGCTGAGACGAGGGTTGGTTGCCGCCGAGAGAAATCATAAATAAAAATCCCAACCGCTGTAGCCGGGATTTGAACCCACAACCTCTCTGTCTCGAGGCCGACGTCTTGCCTCGAGGCCGACCATTCCCCCGGAGGTTGGTCTCATCTCGACAGACCCTTTCTCAGATCTGTTCAACAGACATATAATAATTAAAAAGCCATAATGAAGTGAACATCTTACCAAAACCATCACTTCCATTAAAATTACAAGTGTATCACTTTAGGCTGTTATCAGTCTGTTTCTTAATGATCACTATTCTAACATGTCTGAGTACTTTCACTGTCCGGTGTGAGCCAATGAACCTATCTATTGCAAATATCGTAATTTAATTTTTTTTTTAAAAAGAGCCGCCCCCAATCAATTTCTTTTATCTGTGATCTATATCTGTCTGTGTCTATTAGTTGGACTTCTTCCTTAGTGATATCCTATCCTCATCTCTCAGCTGATCTTCTCATTCCGACCTTCCCTGTACAGGTGTTGGAGCCCCACTCTGTCGTCTACCTGTGAACGCAAAAAGATTATCCCCCCTTCTTCCAGATTTCGTTGAAAAGCGCGTCTTTCACGAGACAACGTTGACATGACGTCTCTGAACATTCGAACGTTCCTCTTTCTGTTGGGCTGTCATTGTGCGATTATTCCTCTCCTTATATTTACAAACACATTACAATATTATTTAACAGGAAAATATAAAAACATAGATTTTCACAATGTGAACAATGCAGCAGGAAACACACTAATGAGCATTGATATTCGGTGTTTCCTCAAAGCTGGAGGACAAGGAGAGGTAGAGACAAATGAAGTAAAGACAATTATTTCATCAAGTCAATAATAAACACACAATAGCCAACACATCAAATTCTTCAATTTTCAGCACATCTATCAAGATAATAATCAAAACATCAAGTTATCAACACACGCGCTAGGTCAATAATAAACACACCCTCCAAATTAATAATAAACACACCCCATCAAGTCAATAATAAACACACCCTCCAAATTAATAATAAACACACCCCATCAAGTCAATAATAAACACACCGTCCAAATTAATAATAAACACACCCCATCAAGTCAATAATAAACACACCCTTCAAATCAATAATAAACACACCCTACAAGTCAATAATAAACGCACCCCATCAAGTCAATAATAAACACACCCCATCAAGTCAATAATAAATGCACCCTTCAAATCAATAATAAACACACCCCATCAAGTCAATAATAAACACAACCTTTAAGTCACCTCTCAGCCACAGATAACAGTAGCATAGACAATGAAGTCGGTAATGCACGATATAAATGTACAATATAGACATATTTATATATCATGTGCCTACATTCATAAATATTTGGGAGAGAAGAAAAACTGTAAGAAGACACCAGAGAAGATAGCAAAAGATGAGGAGGGGGGGGGGGGGGGAGAGAGAAAGAATAAAGTTGTAGAAAAAAAAATTTGTAAAAGTGTAAGAAAGCAACGATGTAGAAGACAATGAAGAAAGAAAAAGCTTAAATTGAAAGTTAACAGCACAAAGAATAATAAAAAGTAAAAACAAATAGCAGCAATAGAAATAATTTGTAAAGAAAAATAAATAAATAAAAGAATGAACAAAACTGTCAATATAAATAATGACAAGAAAATAAAGAAGAGCAAGACTAGAAAATAGAATAAGCAAAAGAAGACACATTAATGTTGTAATTACGAAACTAAGAGAAGACATTTATATTAGAATTCAATAACAAAACACGGTAAATATCGAACGAGACAAGTAATACAAGTTAATCTTACAACATGAGTCAGCCAGTCCCCGCTTGAACTAGAAATGCACTGTGTATTATTTTCATCGCAGCAGGAGTTGAAATAGGAATGTCTCGCCTGCGTAGAACTTATAACAAACAGTAGGAACTAATAGGTGCACTATTGTAAGGTGTGGTTACAACCAATAACGATTTGACTATCTTTGTACTGCATCATTTTCCATCTATCTCTGTGAACACGAATGTAACAAATGCAAAACTACAGATAAGAATATACGGGAACCGGAAGGACTAAGAGCATGCTAAACTAACCTACTTTGGCAATGATTTAGCGACATAAACGTTGTGAAATAACGCCCACTACTTAGCCACAATGTCAAGGCTGCTTAGCATATAGGTTAAGCTGCGAGTGCACTAAAGCGACAACGGTATTAAAAAAAAAAAAGGTAATGCCTTGTAATATAAAATATAAAGGCTTTATAGGAACGAAATCTTTCGCCTTCCTCGTAGGCTGACTATATTCCATTGGAACACAAACGGGACATATGAATGGCAAATTGGGACTGGTAGAGGTTATGTAAAGGAATGGGTTTACATAACCCTAGGGGTTATACAAAAGAATTATTCAAGAAAACGTTATAACGATTTTTTAAAAAGTTGAAATACATGGACATATTGAACTTACTTGAAAAAAAAAATGAATGAGCCTTAATAGCAAAAAGACATAAGTAATGGTAGCAACAAAGAAAAAGACTTCACCGCAATGCACAATAAAGACAAATAGAACAATATTAAAACAGGTAATTTAATTTAAATATATATGGGAATAATGATAACCTCTGATAGTAGATGAAAAACCGAGGTGAGATGAATAGCTCAGGCAAAAGCAGCTTTCCTAAAAATGAGGAAGATATTGTACAATCCATTTTTGACAATAGAACCAAGAAAAATGAACTTTAAATGTTATGCAGAACCAGTCTGATATGGATGTGAATCATGGACAACAGGGCAAGAAAATCACTGGAGGCTGTAGAAACGTGGTTTTACAAAAGAATGTTGAGAATAGGGAATCGGTCCTTCTATGATTCCTTATTATCGCCTCGGAAGTTTCCCTATATAATAATATTTATTTATTATTATCTGTCTCCAATGTTGAGAATACCATGGACAGCTAAGAAGAATAATGAAAATGTTGATTTCAACTACGCCAGCAGGCATGATACTTGATGATGCTGGCTGAACTTACTGTTATTCTTTAGCGATAGAACCTATACACAATTGTAGGTAGGTTGGTGTATGGTAGTTAGGGAGAGGAAAACAGAGCCGACCTAAAGAAACATACCAAAAAGAACACTTAGGCGAGAAGCAACAACAGGAGTCATTAGCTCCTTTGCCGAGGTTGGGAGGCTCATCCAGAAGAGTGACGTGCGGCGAGATACAATGCGGGTCCTTTGCAAAGTCTGTTAGATTACCTGACTTGGTGAGCAAAATGCTGCCCCATGTGCTGTCATGAGCTCGAAAAGACAGACCGAGAAACAGACATACAGAAACAGACAAGACAGGACCAGACAGGACAGGACAAGACAAGACCGGACAGAACAGGACAGGACAAGACCGGACAGACAAGACAGGAGAGGACAGGGCGTCACGGGACGAACGGACGGACGGATTAACGGACGGAAGGACCGGACCGACTGACGGACTAACGGACGGAAGGATCGGACCGACTGATAGGACAACACGGGACGGACTAACGGACAGAAGTACCGGACCGAGGGGCAGGACAACACGGGACAGACGGACGGACCGGACCGGACGGACGGACATACAGACAGACAGACAGACAGACAGACAGATAGATAGATAGATAGATAGATAGATAGATAGATAGATAGATAGATAGATAGATAGATAGATAGATAGATAGATAGATAGATAGATAGATAGATAGATAGATAGATAGATAGATAGATGGATGGATGGATGGATGGATGGATGGATGGATGGATGGATGGATGGATGGATGGATGGATGGATGGATGGATGGATGGATCGATGGATGGATAGATAGATAGATAGATAGATAGATAGATAGATAGATAGATAGATAGATAGATAGATAGATAGATAGATAGATAGATAGATAGATAGATAGATAGATAGATAGATAGATAGATAGATAGATAGATAGATAGATAGATAGATAGATAGATAGATAGATAGATAGATAGATAGATAGATGACATGTATGTATGCCATCGATATAAGAATTCATGTTGTGATTTATAATATTCCAATATTAAAGTAATACTTATAGTTTTAATTAAAAAAACGTAAGAAGAATTCACGTTTGTATTAAAAATGGGACAAATTGACATTGATTCGGCAATGATGGGACATTCGAGAAATATGAAAAAAAAACAGCGCTGCTTCGTTCGAAACGGTAAGCACAGTCAGTTTATTGATTAGACCTCAGCATTTGGAGGAAGGATGGAGACGGTGCTGTCACTCGCTGTTAGTCATCATCAACATTGATTTTTTTTTTTTATCTCCAGAGGTAGCGAATGTTTTTTTTTCGGAGCGACACATCTTTTCTGGGAAGTAAAGCCGGCCCGAAGTGCCACCTACCGCATTGCACAATAATGTGCCGTGGTCCTCGACAAATGTGATCACTAACACTATACTGATTTAAATTTACATAGAAGTAAATAAACCAATATATGCCTGCTTCATAGACTACACCAAAGCATTTGATAGAATACACAAAAACAGCAATAAATTGCAAACAGCAATAATAAAATATAACAAGGAGATCTCTACACCCATTGATATAAAAAGAGGAGTAAGACAAGGATGCATCCTATCACAAAGCTTGTTCAATTTATACACTGAGCAAATCTTTAAAAACATCAATGAGATGCCAGGCCTTAACATTAATGGGAAGATAATCAATAACCTAAGATATGCTGATGATACTGTCTTACTAGCAGAAAATCCTAAAGATCTACAACAATTACTTAATGTAATAAACAGGACAAGCAAAAAATATGGACTAGATATGAATATAAAAAAGACTAAAACTATAATCATAAACAAAGAAAATTCTCAAGACCTACAATTAAATATCAAAGTTGAAGGAATACATCTAGAAACAGACAGTCCAGAGCTACAACTACCTGGGACATACTATAACCAGTGATGGAAAAATGTACAACTAAAATAAATAAAAGAATAGGAATGGCAAAAAGTAATTTCAATGCCATGAAAAATATACTAACATCAAAACAAATAACACCAGGGCTGAAACTAAGAATAGCAAAATGTTACATCTTCTCAATATTCCTGTATGGTGCAGAAACATGGACATTAGACCAGAAAACAGAACAGAAAATTGAAGCCTTTGAAATGTGGATTTATAGAAGAATAGGTAGAATTGGATGAAAAGAAAAGAAAACAAACGAAGAAGTTTTAAAACAACTAAAAATGAAAAAAAGAACTACTAAACACAATTAGAACAAGACAAATGAAATTTTTTCGTCATGTTAAAAGACACAACAGTCTAATAAAAGTAATATTAGAAGGGAAAATACAAGGTAAAAGAGGCAGAGGCAGACCAAGACTAACATGGAAAGTATCATCAAAAGATGGACGAGTCAGCCTATGGCAATCTGCACTATCAAAGCAAGAGACAGAGTAGAATGGCGCTCTATAGTTGCCAACCTTCGATGCGTAGACGGCACTCAATGATGATGATGATGAACACTATATTATATTATATATATATATATATATATATATATATATATATATATATATATTGGTTATATATATATATATATAATATGTATATAACACCAAGACCTAGCAAGGTTTGGAGGGAACAATTATTGTTATTTATAGTTCCTCTTGTCAAAGTTGAAAACCTTCTCGCGATTAAAGGTAGTGCCATAATCTGGGGTGACATGTGCAGTGTTTCTCTTAATCGCCAAGCGTTGAAAAGTATTTTAAAACAAAACGGGTTTCAACACAAACATGAACAAGAAATAAAAATGACATTTCTGCAGCAGGAAGTTAACCAAAGATTAGATACGAAGAAAGAAATGAACTCTGGGGCTGTCCTTGAGAAGCTGGGCAATGAGATATTTCTATGCCTTTACTTGCAGAAGCCAAAAACGGAAATTAAAACCAAAATATTGTATTAAAACAACCAAGTAAAGAACAATTGGTGAGACAAGAAATGTTTTCAACAGAAAAATTTCAGCAATTTATTGAACAATAACTTCTAACATAATAATACATTTCTCACAAAATGATCTTTCTAAAGGACCCATTCAAGTATAACTTGTAATTATCTTACCTGCTCATTAGCCTAAAAGCTTTCCATGTTTTTTTTTGTTTTTTTTTACATTCAAGTTAGTACTCAGAAACCACTGGCGCTGTTAACTTCATCGACAGCAGTCAACTAGAGGGGGGAAAAACGTGAAAAAAGAATTAAACAAAGATAAAATATAACAGTGAATCAAGGCGAAGAAATCCGCGGAAATAACATGAACAAATATAATACAACAAATTAACTGAGTGTATAGAAAAAGCGCTTAGCTACAAAGAGCGACATTTTCTCAAAAGATTTCAACTACAGGTAACTCAGTTGTATGACTAATTGTCTGCTCTTGTGTCTAATTGCACGGAAACCTGTATTACATTGAAGAGCGACATCAAGCAAGATTGTAAAAGTCAGAACGGATTTTCTTAAGAGAAAAGACAAAACTGTTGACACTCAGTGAGATAGAATAAATGAGGCGTAAAAGAAGTTTTAGAATATGTCGGAGGTGATTACATGATGTAAATCACAAATCGTGATAGCTTTTCTTTTAAGACAATTAGTCTGAGAGGAAAAAAAAAAGACTAGAAATTAAGACTAAACATTTTATATAAGACGGGGGAGATGAGTTGAAGAAATTAGAGGAGGGAAGGGGCGGGTGGGAGAAATAGGAGAGAGAAACATTAGCACAGATTCGGCTTTGAAATAAACGTAAAATAAAACACAAACGGCGAAAAAAAACACAAAGAATTGAAACTGAGTAAGTAAAAATGTAAAGAGCCCAAGCACGCCAAGTGGCGTTTAGGGAATATGGTGTTAGCATAATTTTAATAGACTTTCAGCACATGGTTTTGGGGTAAAAATCATGGTCACTAACACCATTTTCCCTGTACGCCAATTGGCGTAACGGGGCTCTTTACTTTTTACACATGCACAGAGACGTCGACCTTTCTTAATTAGTGGCGTCGAGTGATGAATTTGAAATGCGCGGCACTATCGTAAAATTTATACAATGCTCTTAATTTAAAAAGAAAAATGACAGTAGTTAATATATATATATATATATTCTTCTTCTACCTTGTCAGCTCCCTGTTGAGCATAGGTTTTTAACAAACACTTTCCAAGCCGTTAAATTTCTTGCCATTCTTTTAAGATCATTTTATGTCTTCCCCAGCATCTTCTTCTCTACTTCTATCTGTCTTCTCCAAGAATATCTTGGTCTTCCTCTTTGTCTTTTTTCTTGGGGGTCCCAAAAAAGGGCCTGTTATGTAACTCTCTCAGTTGGCTTCCAAAGTGGTTGTCGTATCCAGCGCCAACGTCTTCGCTATATCTCTTTCATCATCATCATTGAGTACGTCTCCGGCTCGAAGGTTGGCTAACATGGAGCGCCATTCCGCTCTGTCTCTTGCTTTGATGGTGGAGATTGTCATAGGTTGACTTGACCATCTTTTGATGTTATTCGTCCCATTTAGTCTTGGTCTGCCTCTGCCTCTTTTACCATGTATTTTCCCTTCCAATATTACTTTTAGTAGGCTGTTGTGTCTTTTCACGTGTCCCAAAAATTACATTTGTCTTGTTCTAATTGTATTTAGTAGTTCTCTTTTTATTTTTAGTTATTTTAAAACTTCATCGTTTGTTTTCTTTTCTTTTCATCCAATTCTACCTATTCTTTTGTAAATCCACATTCAAACGCTTCAATTTTCTCTTATATTTTTTGTCTCATGTCCATGTTTCTGCACCATACAGGAGTATTGAGAAGATAACAAATTTTGTTATTCTTTTTTTTTTTAGTCCTGGTGTTATTTGTTTTGATGTTAGTATATTTTTACTGACATTAAAATTACTTTTTGCCATACCTATTCTTTTGTTTATTTCAGTTGTACATTTCCCATCACTAGTTACAGTATGTTCCAACTCTGAACTGTCTCCAGATGTATTCCTTCAACTTTGATATTTATTTGTAGGTTTTGAGAATTTTCTTTGTTTATGATCATAATTTTAGTCTTTTTGATATTCATATCTAGTCCATATTTTTTGCTTTTCATATTCATTACATTAAGTAATTGTTGTAGATATTTATGATTTTCTGCTAGTAGAACAGCATCATCAGCATATCTCAGGTTATTGATTATCTTTCCATTAATGTTTAGGCCTGGCATCTCGGTGATGTTTTTAAAGATTTTCTCAGTGTATCGATTGATCAAGCTTGGTGGTAGGATGCATCCTTGTCTTACTCTTCTTTTTATATCAATGGGTGTAGAGTTCTCTTTGTTATATTTTATTATTGCTATTTGCTCCCAATATAAATTATTATATTAGTCGTATGTCTATATCGTCCAGATTTATATCTTTTTGGCAGTCTGTAAGTTGATAATGGTATATTCTATCAAAAGATTTAGTGTAGTCTATGAAGCAAGCATATATTGGTTTGTTTACTTCTATGTTCTTTTCAATCAATGTCCTCATGCTGAATATGACTTCTTTTGTCACAATGTTTTTCCTGAATCCAAATTGTTGCTCCTCTAATTCAGTATTAATTTTACTCTGAGTTCTTCCCTTTATAACTTTTAGTAAAATCTTTGTTACCTTTCTCATTAGGCTTATTGTTCTAAAATTACTGCATTCAACTGCACCATACTTTTTAGGTAATGCTATGGAATTTGATGTTTTTAGTTCATTTGGTATGTATCCTGTATAGTATATGTCAGTGCATATGTCTGTGACCACTTCAATGCCAAAATCTTCTAGTGCCTGTTTCATTTCTATCTGTATATTCTCAGGTCCTGCTGCTTTTCCATTTTTCATTGTTTTTATAGCTTTTTCTACTTCAGTTTTCAGGATTTAATAGCTGGACATACATTGTATAAACGATTTTTTGGTCCCTTTCGTCATGAAATAATTCTGTTATATATTCCTGCCATCTATCGATTATATCTTTGTTGTCTGTTAGCATTCTTCCCTCTTTGTTTGCAATACAACCGTTTCCTGCAACTTTTTTGTCTTCATTAGTCATTCTCTTTATTTCTTTCTCTCCATGGCTTTCTTTGGAATGTTACGTGATGAGGCTCCAATCTCTTTAAGGTGGTCTGCCATATTCGTCTTTTGTGTCCTGAATATGTCTAATGTGTACAACACACTTTGCTGTTTTCGCTTTCTGGGCCGTTGATCATTTCTGATTCTTCTGCCCCATCCACCGTCACAGACTTCTTACATTCGGTTTGGACATAGCCGCTGTGCGACATTGTTGTCGAACTATGTGTTTGCCTGTCGAACCGCTAACACACGACACAAAGAAGAATAAATCAAATTCCACTTAAAAATCGGTAACGTTCACAGTCCATCCACTCGTCTGAAATGGAACATACACCAAAAAGGAAAATAGCAACACATTATTTCACAACTAGACTGGCGCATAAATCATTTAAATATATCAGCATGAGCCGAATTATAAAAACGACCAACACGTAGCCGCCATGACACCGGAAGAATTTGACTGGTACATTTCCATAATTCTATGTTCGTGATTTTGTCCTGTCATATCCATTTTTTATTTCCTGCGTATTTATTATGTGCAAACAGAAACATAATATGTATATATTAGGGCGCAATAAATGCCTTGTCCAGGGCACTGGCAACTCAATCCATGCCTCGAGGATTGTACGTTATTTATCAGCGTTCATTAATCAGCTCTGAGACGACTAAACCATCTTTTAATCCAATATCGGAAAAGTAGTAATAACAACCTTGAGCTGTAGGATTGGCATGTTCATAATAAAACGAGCTACTTGAATCAGCTGCAAAAACTTCGTATTTTACTCGTAACAAGCGAAAACGGATGTATTTACCTCAAGTGCTGCTACGACATATTAAAAGCAAATAATCTCTTCAATGCACATTGTAACATTCTATTTTTACAACCGTTACAAGTGCAAGTGCATGTCTGTTACGTACTTACGATATGCCATTTTTTTTTTTACCTAAATCAGACGCTTGCAGCGCAGAGTAACCAAATTACGGAGTTTTTACTAAAACCACTCACTCTCTTTCTTACTTCTACTCTCCCGTTCTCTTTTTTGGTCTCTCCCCAATTCTTCTCTTTATTTCTAATTCTCCTGTTTTTTTTCTTTCTCTCATAGTCTTTCCCTTACTCTTATTGTCTCTCTCTTATTTTCGTTCCCTTTCTCTTCTTCTCTCTCGGACCCATTCTCTCTCTCTCTTGTGACCTTTCTCTCTCTCGTTTCCTCTCCTTCCAATTCACACCATCTCTCTTGTCCCCTTTCTCCCTCTCTCTCCCCTTCTCTCTCCCCCTCTCTCTCTATACATATATATGTATACATAAATATACATATATATACATATTTATATACATACAGTTTTATATATACGCAAACACATATCGTCAGTAGTGTTGTATTTAACGAGCTGGATCGTCCATCAATTTACACCACTGCCCTGACGCTCCTACTATCTGTTTAACTGACAACATAAGATAATGGGTACCTGACTACCTGAGTTGAGGGTACCATAGGCAAGCGTACGGTTCCTTCTAGCTCTATAATTTCTGCTACACGTTACAGTGACGTTTAATACCTCGTTCTCGAACGATGTTGTATATGCTATGAAGTACATTCATTATCTTTTATAAATAAAGGCTAGAAAACAATATATAATCTCGATGCGTCAAATCAAGTCCCCAATTTCAGTTGTTTTTTTTTATAGCGTGAAAATGTAAAGGAATTTTGCCTATGAAAACTCGCAATTAGAATGTGACAAATCAGGGTATGATTAATTAATCATTTTGAGGCCACATCTTGGCTTCGTGAAAGGCACATATTCTACCATCCTCTATACTGTGGGATTTTTTAAAGTCAGTGCCGGAACAAACAGTTATCTCATAATGAATTTAGGGGGAGCAGAAGCGAATGCGACCTGCGGTTGCAATAGCAGGGTCGGCACTCCATCAGTCGACCAAGACCTAGCAGTTCTACCTCCTCGTGGTCTCCCCTGGAAACAGTCTGCGTCAAACCAGACTGGCTAACAGAAGCTAGGATCGTCGTGTTCCCTGTAGTGGTGGCTGTTACTGATATAGAGGACACAGTATTGCAGTACCTCTGGGCTGGACTAGTAGTTTCCCAGCATAACCTGGGACAGACGAAATCCAACCTCTCCAGTAAGAGCCGGGAATGACAAGAAAGCCATTACGACCCGCCACATCTTATGAGTCAAAGGGCAACATGCTCGCTTCAACTCGTGGCAATCCGTCAACAACATAATGAATTTGAAATAACACTACTGTTGTGTAAATTACCATAACTGTGGACTTCCGGTCAATAAGCCGGATATGCGGCAGGAATCGTTGAGGCACTGTCTAAAAAGTGTTCTTTGTTCAGGAAAGCAAAACATATCCGCTAAATAAAAAGATAATAAAACAACCAGTTAAAAATGGGTTTCCGGGCTTTATTGAGATAAGGAAACAAAAGAAAACATTCTTCACCTACGGAGGACATTAATGAGAAAAGGTTATGAATAGTTGCTAGAATTTTAAAAAGCATGAAAGGAGAGGAATGAATTGTAGCAATGTAATCTCTGAGGCTTATTGCAAAATTACATGAGAATAGAGTTCGGCAATGGACTGGCTACTTGATTATGTAAAAAAGAAACGATAAAGACATCATTAAAACTTGCTTGTCGAATGCTCACAGGGGATATGAAAAATTGATGGCGAAGACGATGAAATTGCCAGCGGTTGGGGCTTGTGAAGAAAAACGTGTACATGAAAGGAGTGTAATCACAGAATGTCAATTCGTGGCACTGAGAAGTGAGTTCGTTATTTGAAAACACCTGCATCTTTTCCTCTTAGTGATTCAGTACATGCCTCGTAGAGCTAAGAAACGTATAAAGAACACTGAGTTTTCTTATTTCTAAATATTTCCTACGGTTAGAAAAGATAATACTTGTACTGTAGAAATAGCAAGAAAGGTTAACATTATGGTTGTGGATGCGTTAAAAAAGGTTAAACTATGTCTGCGAAGATAGTAGAGATAGGTTAACATTGTAGTCATGGTAGCTTAAGGTTAAAGCTAGATCTTGAGGTGGTGGAGGTTGTAAAAAATTAATAACGAATGTACATCATCATCAGGTTGCATTTAATTTGCATCACAGCGTGTCTGAAAATGTATGTCTCTAGCCAGCTCTCTCACAGAACGTTGCATTCACCACAGCCCGAATCTCTGTCTTTCAAATCTACCACTTCTTCTCTTGTCACGTTCAAGGTATTATTGATGTCATGAAACCATCTTCTTTTTGGTCTGCCCCTATCTCGTCTTTCTGGAATCATGCCTTCCATTATTATTCCATATCTAGTAATTGGGGAGGGGGTGTGTTGGTAAAGTAAAGCAATGTTATGTTACTCGTTGGATTTTCTTCTACACATCGAACAACTGTACATTAATGTTTCCATCATGAAGTCCTAGCAAAAGTGTTAACACTTTTAAAGTCACCACAGACTGACCATGCTGATGATCGTTGTTTGTACACCTCAAACTCTGTTTAATGTTTTCATAAGTTTCTTTGATATCAACTGCATGATCAACTGCAAATAAATATAAAGAATTGCCATTATGCAGCAAAACAACTTTAAGACTCAACGTGGAGGAATCAATTAAAAACCTCCAATCATCTGGTTTGTAACTGACTTTGAGATCTGCATTCAACCAGGAATGTTGTTGCCAGCAGAAAGATCTATTCTATTCTATTCTATTCTATTCATGTAATCAGTTTCACTGCAGTCGGGGCATCCCCATATCTGCTCCATCGTCCGTCTCAGTATATCTTGAAGCGTATGCAGATCGATTGCACCTGTAAGATGTTAATTGTAGAAACATCTGCTTTTCCCACTAAGCACTCCGGATCGACCAGATCTCTTTTCTAGCTTTAGAGACCTTAATCTACCAACGTATGCAGCATTGTCCTAGCTATTCTCCTCCCTTTCTTTTAAGAAATTAATAAACAAACTTGGCGATGTCCTCTCTACCAAGAATAAGGCCACACTCAGTGCCAGAGCTTATCTGCTATTCCATTTATAGATAGAGCTTATCTGCTATTCCATATATAGATAGAGCTTATCTGCTATTCCATATATAGATAGAGCTTATCTGCTATTCCATATATTGATATTCCAACCAGGTACCCCAGTTTAATGTTCTCATTGTAGTAAAGAAAAGTAAAGAGCCCCCGACACGCCAAGTGACGTATAGGGAATACGGTGTTGGAGCCCATAAATTTTACAGACCTTCTGTACATGATTTTTGGGGTAATGTGGTCGGTATTACGCCCATGCCGCTTTACTTTCCCAGAGAAAAAATCCGGTACCTATTTCAGGCTGAGTGAACCCGGAAGCTGAAGGTTGGGATCGAACACTACCTCTTGTCCTTTGCAGTCCAGTTCACTAACCACTGAGCTATCGCGACTCCCTCTCACTGTAGAGTCATTTATAAGTTGTATCCACTCCTGCCGCAGAGACTGTCTGTCAATCTTCTGTAGCATACTATGCGCGAATCCGTCACCAAGGCTGCACGAACCACGTTCTGTAACTAACCATGTTATCACCGCCGTTGCTGCCCCCATTCTCATGGGACACATTAATGCTACCCTCGACAGGTTTTATCCCATATTGCTATGCCACAAAATCCAAACCGCTGCGTTGTGTCCGTGGAATACAGGATCATCTATATAGATGATGGGGTCTTGAGGTGACGACAATGTCGATCCATGCTCGTATTACGACGTCGATAACTTCGTATGCCCGGGTGCGACATTTTCTGCCGAGTGGAATGATTACTTTGGTCAGCTTCTTTTTTTTCGGCAGTTACTTCTGTCCAATCCTTGCCGGTCCGAAGCTAATTCAGATCACATAATCTCCTTATGGACTAAGACTTTTGCCTCGGTTATCAAGGATTTTCCGCGCATGAGGCACCTGCTCTTCTTTGATCGTACCCAATTCTGAGTGCAAGGGATGCGTATGTTCCTTTCCACGTTAAAAATTTAAAAAATTCCTCACCTAAGCATATCTATGTCGCACTCTAATGATCGTTCTTCTCTTCTCTTCTCTTTCTCACTGGTACCGAAAAGGTGTCGTGGTTATATCATTTGTCGTTCTTGCGCTGCTCGAACTGTCTGAATTAGTGATTTTCCTTTGTTGTTACATGTTTCTGTCACTGCATCTATCCATCTTCTTTTGGGTCTTCCTCTTGGTCTTTTTCCATGCATTCTCGAGAAGAACGCCCTTGATGGTGATTGGTAAGGATTCATTCTGACCAGGTGCCAAACCATTTAAGTTGTTGTTCTATATATTCTTGGCAGGGTTTATATTGAATATTGAAAATTATAGCACAATTTCTATTCAATGATTGTTAAGTCACGTAAATATATCATTGAAAGGATACCCTATCGCTAGTGCTCGGAGAAATGCTTGTTGATGCTCATTCTGAACCCTTTCCAACTTTGCGATCTGAATTGACTAGGGAGTAGGCATAGCCAAACTATAACCCAGTACTGATAACAACACCGCCTGCAAAAGCGATTATTAACTGTTGCTGGAGGTTCGCACTGGCTATAAACTTGGTCGTCATCAAGTACCGGGCCTACTGACGTAGATGATCATGTCCCTCAACAACTTTCGATCTCGACAGTTATTTATCATTTCTGTTGTTGATCTTCTGCCAAGCCATTCTCTTAAGCTGTCTGGTATTTTTTCTCTTTGCTTCCCTCTATCTCTTCATCCCCCAATTTTTCCAGTTGTTACAATATATTCCAGTTGTTCTCTTCTCATTACGTGGCCAAAAAATGATGATTGTTTCTTCCTAAAATTGAAAATTAGCTCTCTTTTTGCTTTGACCTCTTTCAGAACATTTTCATTATTCTTCTTAGCTGTCCATGGTATTCTCAACATTCTTCTGTAAAACCACATTTTTACAAACTCCAGTGATTTTCTTGTCTGTTGTCCTATTGTCCAAAATTCACATTCAAATGTTAAGACTGGTTCTACATAACATTTAAGAACTCTTTTTCTTGTTTCTATTGTCAAAAATGGATTGCATAATATCTTCCTAATTTTTTGGAAAGCTGCTTTTACCTGAGCCATTCTGCATCTCACCTGTTTTGGTGAATACGTAGTATACGTTGCACAAAATCTGGGTCGTATAAAGTCGACGTTTTAGGACCAAAAACTTTCACTTGTTCTTCAGACGAATCAGCTGACAACAATTCTGACACTTTGTGGAATATGTGAGTCATGTGGTAGTTGCCGTATTCTACAGGAAATGTTTGGATATTTTACTCCAAATTTGTATCTCTGACATAGAAGTAAAGCCCCAGGATGCACCAAGATGCGTAACGATGTTAAGCCGCTGTAAAGCTGATGGGAATCTCTGACATAACTTTCCAGACTGGATCGACCATGCAAAAGTTACAATTTCTGACATAATCAGTGGACTTGCTCCAAATCATTGGAACTAGTGAAACATCTGGAAAAAAGGGGGGGGGACGCTGATAGTCTAGAAGTACGACCTCCGCCTCACGACAGGAAGGGCTGGCTAGTCTAGAGGTACGACCTCCGCCTCACGACAGGAAGGGCTGGCTAGTCTAGAGGTACGACCTCCGCCTCACGACAGGAAGGGCTGGCTAGTCTAGAGGTACGACCTCCGCCTCACGACAAGAAGGGCTGGCTAGTCTAGAGGTACGACCTCCGCCTCACGACAGGAAGGGCTGGCTAGTCTAGAGGTACGACCTCCGCCTCACGACAGGAAGAGCTGGCTAGTCTAGAGGTACGACCTCCGCCTCACGACAGGAAGGGCTGGCTAGTCTAGAGGTACGACCTCCGCCTCACGACAGGAAGGGCTGGCTAGTCTAGAGGTACGACCTCCGCCTCACGACAGGAAGGACCGCGATTCAAAGCCCACCAGAAGCGGTGGTGATTTACAAAATAAATAGGAAGAAATGATTCCTTCGTTTAGGATTGCCCGCAGTACACAGACCTGAGAAGAGCAATATGGTCCACACCCACCACCCTGGAAGAGAAACTATATGGGGCAATCGAATCGCTTAAACAGACAGCTGACTTCATGAGAGAGTCTGGAATCCTACTGTGATTGAGCATTGATCGCAGAGAGAGAGAGAGAGAGAGAGAGAGAGAGATTCCTTCGTTTCTTTATGACGTTACCGTCTCCTGATCTCGTGGATATCCGATGTCTAACTTTTACACGTTAGGACAAGAAACAGGACGTTCCGTGCGCACTCGCACACGTTATGGATCCGTTAGTCATAAAAATACGGCAGCTGCCCGGGCAAAATTGTCAGTAAAAACCTACCCACAGCGTGGATCCCACCCAGACCGTGTTACGGAGCTCGTGAACGTGCACCAGAATTCTCCTATCATTCTCTCGAGATTATCGAGCTGGATATCAGAGCACCTAAGGATTCGCTAAGTGTTCAGTGATAATAATCCTAACAGCAACCAGAAACAAAGACTGAAACTGCAAGAACCATAAAATGCCTTGCCACGCACTCACAGTTTAAGATATGTTACGCATGTATGGCAACACATGTGTTGAGCCCAGCTGTTGTCCTTGTCGCCTATTTTACACCCATAAAACAAATTGTAGGCTTCCTTAACCACTGTAATCATATTTCATTTTTAGGTCAGGCGACAACAAATATAGCAGAAATTATCTGCACTGTTCACACATATCTTGGGTATTTCAGAAGCATAAAACTATATTAAAACAATATTGTTCATTTACTAAAACTATAGAGTTTATACAAGAAGATGCAACATGCGTATGATCGCATTACAGGGAGATGACACTGACGTACGTATGATTGCTTTACAGGGAGATGACACTGACGTACGTATGATTGCTTTACAGGGAGATGACACTGACGTACGTATGATTGCTTTACAGGGAGATGACACTGACGTACGTATGATTGTTTTACAGGGAGATGACACTGACGTACGTATGATTGCTTTACAGGGAGATGACACTGACGTACGTATGATTGCTTTACATCAATTTCTATTAAAAATTTAACGATCATTGACACAAGTAATGCAATCTGGGAATATCTCCGACATTAGAACCAATAATCGTAATTTGTAAATGTCATTTTCTTTTTCCGCACTCCATCATTAATTAAGATTAACAGTTTTCATGTCTGAATCGTTTCAGTTGCTAATCACTGATTTAAGTTAAAAGTATTGCCGTTAAATCGTTTGCCTAACGACTGACAGTACTCGTATCCAATGCTCTTTTTCTATGCACAATCTGTAGACACTTTATGAATGTTTAAAACGCTCTATTTCTCGTCAAGAGCATTTCAATGACAGCGCTTTCTGTGTAATTTGCTGCACATGCATTATTTTTTTTCAACTAACTGTATCACTAAATTCTACCGGAAGACGATGTAATAGTATATATCTGTGTGTGTTAACACGTCTATGGTGACTACGAGATTCAAGTAGTTTTATTTCCGTGTTGGCATGTCTACATTTCATTTTATTGCATTCATCATGATCATCAAGTACCGGGCCTGGTGGCGTAGGTGATCATGTCTCTCCACAACTTTCGATATCGGCAGCCATTTATCATTTCTGTTGTTGACCTTCTGCCAAGCCATTCTCATAATATGTCTGGTATTTTTTCTCTTTGCTTCCCTCTGTCTCTTCGTTCCTCAATTTTTCCAGTTGTTACAATATACTCCAGTTGTTCTCTTCTCTTTATATGGCCAAACAATGATGATTGGTTCTTCCTAATATTGGAAATTAGCTCTCATTTTGCTTTGACCTCTCTCAGAACATTTTCATTACTCTTCTTAGCCATCTATGGTACTCTCAACATTCTTCTGTAAAACCACATTTCTACAAACTCCAGTGATTTTCTTGTATGTTGTCTTATTGTCCATGATTCGCATCCATATGTTAAGACTGGCTCTACGTAACATTTAAGAACTCTTTTTCTCGTTCCTATTGTCAAAAATGGATTGCACAGTATCTTTCTCATTTTTGGAAAGCTGCTTTTGCCTAAGCCATTCTGCATCTCACCTCTTATTCATCATCATCATCATCATCGAGTGCCTTCTCAGCAACGAAGGTTGGCTACCATGGATGCCATTCTACTCTTTTTCTTGCTTTGATGGTGCAGGCTGTCATAAATTGACTTGTCCATCTTTTGATGTTACTCGTCCATGTTAGTCTTGGTCTGCCTCTGCCTTTTTTACCTTGTATTTTTCCTTCCAATATTACTTTTAGTAGGCTGTTGTGTCTTTTAACATGCCCCAAAAAATGCATTTGTTTTGTCTTAATTGTATTTAGTAGTTCTCTTTTTATTTTCAGTTGTTTTAAAACTTCATCGTTTGTTATCTTTTGTTTCCATCCAATTCTACATATTCTTCTATAAATCCACATTTCAATGGCTTCCATTTTCTGTTCTGTTTTCTTGTCTAATGTCCATGTTTCTGCACCATACAGGAATATTGAGAAGATGTAACATTTTGCCATTTTTAATTTCAGCCCTGCTGATATTTGTTTTGATGTCAGTATATTTTTCATGGCATTAAAATTACTTTTTGCCATACCTATTCTTTTCTTTATTTCAATCACCTCTTATTGCATTATGAAATATATATTCTGTCCCATGTCAACCATGGCAGCCGCGATAGCTCATTGGTTAGTTAATTGGACTACAAAGGACAATAGGTCGGGTTCGATCTTGATACGACGGCTTCCGGGTTCACCCAGCCTTAAATGGGTGCCTGATTTTTTTCTGGGAAATTAAAGCGGCCCCGATGCAATACTGACCACAACTACCCCATAATCATATGCCGAAGGTCTATAAAAATTATGGACACTAATACCATTTTCCCTATACTCCACTTGGCGTGATGGGAGCAAACATCCAATGTCAGCCAACATCCAAGATAATTCAAGAGGAGGTAAACATATATATATATATATATATATATATATATATATATATATAGAGAGAGAGAGAGAGAGAGAGAGAGAGAGATTTTCGGGGTAATGTGGTCGGTATTACGCCTGTGCTGATTTACTTTCCCAGAAAAATCCGGTACCCATTTAAGGCTGGGTGAACCCGGAAGCCGTCGGTTGGGATCGAACCCTACCCCTTGTCCGTGGTAGTCCAGTTCACTACCCACTGAGCTATCGCGGCCCCAAAATAGCGCATACAGAAATAAATAACTATTTTTGTTAAAAGGAAAATACGGGGGGAAAAAATAAATGTAATATTTATTTATATTGTTTACATTGTAGTAATGCAGTTTGATATATAATAATTAAAACAATGATCAAACTATAGACCAAATGTTAAAATTTGCTGAATTAAACAAAGTGCGTGTATAAGGAAGTAACCCAAATATATATATATATATATATATAAGTTATGTTTTCTAGTGTTTTAAATATTCCATTAATCCACTGTTTTTTTTTTTGTAACGGCCATGAATCTCGTGTACTCGCAACGTTTATTAAGGGCGCATTGTGTTATTTGTTTTTCCTGACTTATCACAGGACAAAATTATTGTATCTTTTGTTTCCTCATCAATTTTATAGCGGGGGTTATTCCTTCACTTTTTCTAATCAGTTCTTCATTTCTGATTTTATCTTCCAGACGTGTTTCCTGTCATTCATCTAACTCATTTAATCTTGGTGGCAGTTGCTTTATCATATTGCTCTTGAGTCCAGATCTAACATTGGTGGACCACAATTACAATGAAAATTGTGTTGCAGAGTGCCTGTTTTGCCTCAGTGTTATTTCATTGGAGGTTTCTTATACCTGATGTAGGTTTTTTGCCTAAACGTCGTAGATTGTCTAGTTCTTTCTATTAGTTTAGCTGCTCCATACCATTTTATGTTTATTTTACATGTTGCTTCCTTGTTGGACATCATCAATGATAGCTGTCCGATGATTTGACAAGCTGTGTTGTATCTTGGGTTTACTTCCCCTGCTTGTGAAATTGTCGTTTCTCACTTTATTCTGGGTATTTAAATTCATCCACTTGTTGTAATTGCCTGCCGACTATCCTTACGGTGATGTTCTGTGCAATGCTAATGACTTCTGTCTTGCTTGTATTGACATTCGTGTTGCATTAGGTGCCTGCGCTGTTGAGTCTATTCAATTGTTTTGGTAGTTCTTCTAATTATCTATATATATATATATATATTGCCTGCACTATATCGTCTGGTGATTTGTATATACATCTTCATATCTTTGTTAATCTGAACTTAAGGTGAAGGCCTATTTTTTTAAAATAGATATGATCTTAAATGTGGAATATGGTCTTTTGTGTCTTCATAAATTGTTAGAAATAGAAAAATGTCAATATTCAAAAGTAACTATTCTGTCAGTAATTGTTTTGTCATTTTTGAACCTCTTATGAGATCGTTAGAACCAATGGAATCATTTGCAACAATTACGCAATGTTATTCAATGGACTTTGTAAACACTATTTTAACAGTAATAATCTATAAGATACTACAATACACGGATTAACTTCGAAAAATAAAACTAAAATAAATTTCCAGAATTTCTTGTAATTAATTTCTACAACCTGTGATTATAAATATCATAAATTAATTGCAAGTGATATCTCCAAAATGTGTAGCAACACATATCCGGCTATTGTTTCTTAGATTGGAGAAGAAATTAAACTTCTTTAATATTATCATATCCTATTAGACTGCTGGCTTTTCTTGTTATATGAGCCTTCATTATTTGGATAAAAAGACAGAACAAGGAAGAAAGATTTGGTATGAATGTTGAAAATAAAGTTAAAAGAAATAAGCTGATTAGAAGATGGAAAACTCATTTTCGAAATATGAGATAAGAAAATAAGGAAAGAAATATTATTGATTACAAACGTATTTTACGGAGAGGCAAAAGGAGAAATGGGAAGAGTAGATATAAACCGAGAGAAAGAAGATGCAACCTGAAGAGTATTATTCTAAAATGAAATATACGTAGAAAGAATACAAAAGGAGAAATCATTAAAAGGAGGAAATAGAATTTGAAAAAAAGAACATAATGGAAGAATAAAACTGCAAGGTAAAATAGAAATTGGAGAAAATCAATTTTTAAAGAAATAGAAAGTTGAAATAAATATGAAATAAAAGAATAAAAGCGGGAAATGGATGAAGGGTGTAAGGAAGTTGTGGAAGAAGGAAACAGAAAAAAAAGAAGAAATTAGACGAATTGGAGAAAAAAATAGGGGAAATGCGAAAATAACGAAAGAAAGAAATACATGAACGAAAATCTGAATGAAGTTCAAGAACGGAAGAAGGAAATGGGAGTACAGGAAGCATAAAATGGATTTGAAAAAAAATGATAGAATGAATGGACGAATGGAGGGAAAGACGTTAAAGAAGTTTTAAAGAGAAAAAAAACATAATATATTAAGAGAAAATTATGAAAATCAAAACACTTGCTGAAAACAATGATAAAAGAAAAACGAAGGGCGGAGAAAATGATAAGAGAGTGTAAAGGAAGAAATAGAGATGATGAAGGAAAAATCGGAAACGGCCGGTCAAAGTTCAGTAACAACGACCGGAACCGGTTAATCTATGTTCCTGCCATGTTTCATCCAAATGTCAAGGACTTGCAGATTGATATAAACTCACCTGTCTGCCACAGCCCTGATGCGCTATCGGAAATTTTTAGTGGGGTGAAAAGTGATGTTTTCTAAAGTGATGTAAAATCATATTTTCTTCAGCGTTAGCTGTGATGAGCATCAAGGCAATTTTAAGTAATTAAATATGATATCAATGGGTAAAGCTAATGCAACATTTGGTAAATTAACTCATTGAACATGCAATAGCACCAGATTAATATTATCAACAACGGTCCTAATATATCAAAAGAACGTTCTTAGCAAGAGCCGCGATAGCTCAGTGGTTAGAGAAGTGGACCACTGAGGACAAGAGCGATCCTGATAGACAGCTTCCAGGTTCACCTGGCCTTAAACTAGTACCTGATTTTTTTTCTGAGAAAGTAAAGCTGCACGAATACCGACCATATTAAGCAAAAATCATGTGCTGAAGGTATGTAATATTTATAGTCACTAACACCATATACAAGAGGTAGGGTTCGATCCCAACCGACGGCTTCCGGATTCACTCGACCTTAAATGGGTACCGGATTTTTTCTGGAAAAGTAACGCGGCACGTGCGTAATACCGACCACATTACCCCAAAAAATCATGTGCTGAAGGTCTGTTAAATTTATGGTCATTAACACCATATTCCCTATACGCCACTTGGCGTGACGGTGCTCTTTAGTTTTACGTTATGTTCTTAGCAAACTTGTTTATGGACCTGATAAAGGGTAAGCCTACAGCATGAGACAAGAGGTAACAAAAATGTCCATTTGCACTGCGTTAGAAAAATGAACATCAAAGATAACTGCAAAAAAAAAACCGGATGCCTTGAAGCGTTGTGAACATTGATCCCTGAACTCAACACTCGGGGACTGGAGATTAAGGTGGCTAGAGCACGTTAGAAAAGTTAACAGCAGCCCCATATCACCACGCAGCTTGCAGAAGGGCAGCAGCATATGCATCTACAAAAACTGAGATACAAAGATGTGGCATTCCTGAGAGAAGTCTTCTTACTTTAAAAAAAAATATATATAAAAATTACACAGTTTTGGAATCTTCGTTCATCTGTTATTGATTCTTTAGCCGATGAGAGTCCTGAGTTTTGGATTCTTCGTTCATCTGTTATTGATTCTTTAGCCGAGGAGAGTCCTGAGTTTTGGAATCTTCGTTCATCTGTTATTGATTCTTTAGCCGATGAGAGTCCTGAGTTTTGGAATCTTCGTTCATCTGTTATTGATTCTTCAGCCGAGAAGAGTCCTGAGTTTTGGAATCTTCGTTCATCTGTTATTGATTCTTCAGCCGAGGAGAGTACGTAGGGCGGAAGTCAAAGTTCTCCACGATTGACGACTTACAGCTAGTTCTTGTATCTCAGTCTTTGTTGTTTCTTCGTTCCATGGTTTCAGATGAAAGCAAAAAAAGTATAGTTACAACTTGACGTAGATAAAGGAATACACCCAATCGAATGACGTTGACAACGAACGACGTTACCATTTTCTTCCTTTTCACCTTTACCATTAGCTTTACAGCAGCTTCGTATTTTTATACATTTCTTTGCCTTTACCCGTTTCCATGGCTGACCCCTTCCCTAGTAACTGTTCTGGGTAGCGTTTCTCTTTAGCTTTCTTGTTTTCTTTCACCAGATGCATTCCACATAAATGCCAGAGAGAAGTCTTTCTTCATTCATTGTGAGCACATGAACCTATCTATTTCCAAGGCCTTCTTCTAGTAAAGCTTCACGCGTAATCTTTTTTTAATCTTGTCTGTAGTCACAGCACAAAGAGAAGCAATAAAGAAACGGCAACAAAACCGGAAAATAATATGAAGTCGGAGGCGAAGGCGCGCCTCCCCAGAGCTGGAAGTTGTCAGCGACCCACAGCTGATGGCTTGCGCCAGGAACGGTGAACCAAAACCATCCAGACCCTGCTCCACCTCTCCGCGGTGCCTCCAGTAACAGACTAACCTGTCTAGTCTGGCCAAGCGAGCAGGGATCGAAGAGGGAAGACAACCCGGTGCTCAAAAATGTCGTGCTGAAGTCGGATGTGTTGGGCCGAAAGGCGCAAATATAACAGTTATACTCATATACTGCAAACCACAACACAACGCAGACACGCCCACTTAACTTCCTTTTAAGGACGGATGACGAAGAGGAATTCTACAGTCTATGAATACTCTAGAATACTTTAGTCATCGGGCGAACGCAAGCAAGTATATGAAGTCAAAGTTAGAAGAAACAAGATTGCAGAGAAAAGAGATGAACCCCTAGGCATACAATTTGCTTTTGTTCACTCTGTTGACGGATTTGTCAATTAACAGAATATAACATAAGCGAATCTGATAAATAATATTGCTCTGGCGACTACTAATGAAGATAGACACAAATCTACTTCGTTCCGTCTATAAAGACATAAAATGGTACACATATAATATATTAAGATACAATGATTTAATAGCTTAATTAGTATAAAAACAAGGAACACCAACATTGGAGAGAGGGTGAAAAATCAGAAAACAAAAGGCGCAGGAGAAAGGAGATGCGTTCAGACACAACAAATGTATATTGTTCATTCTGCCGTCAGATCTGTCTATTCAATATTGGCAGATTCAGTCACAAGAGAAGCTGCTCAGTATAAATAAAATCCAGCATGAGACACTAATATATTACCAAATTACCAACAAATCATGATTAGTTGTAGTAGTAGTAGTAGTAGTAGTTAGTCGAAGGCATCGATATCTCTGCAAACGAACTAAAATCCATAACTGTTCAACCGCCCGTGCAGTGAAATCATCTGAATTAACATCTCATCTCATTGAAGGATCCAAATAATGAAAGGCAGCTGCAGTCATAGCAGTTACATCACACACCAAAACACATAAGACGTAAAAAAAGTAAAGAGTAAAGAGCCCCGTCACGCCAATTGGCATATAGGGAATATGGTTTTAGTGACCATAATTTTTTATAGATCTTCGGCACATGATTTTTTGGGTAATGTGGTCGGTATTACAGCCGTGCCGCTTTACTTTCCCAGAAAAAATCCGGTACCCACTTGAGGCTAGGTGAACCTGGCATCCATTTAGTCAGGATCGAAATCGACCTCTTGTCCTGTGTAGTCCAGTTCACTAACCACTAAGCAATCACGGCTCCCACATAAGGCATAGCCGCACCGAAATTGAACGCAACTATATCATCATTCATCGTAAGCAATCGGAATATGAAAGCACGATCCGGGTGAAAAACACAGCTCAAGGTGTGCACAGAGCACTAAACTCGGTAGCTCCAGCAGCAAGCCGGACTTGGAATATAAGGAAACTGCAACAAGGAACGCTTTTTAGACAGAGTCTCAAAGGGTTCCTGTCGTCTGCCATATTGACAGGAAGTATCATGAATTCAAATAATGATTATTTGCTACCAACCTTCTGACAAGACATCAAATATTACAGAGTGAATTAACAGCTTAACACAGGATTAATGGCTACATAATGGCCTTACTATCCAAATCACGTGGTCTCATTCTCATAAGGACAATACTCTTGCCTTATGAGATACACTTGATTGTACCAAGCTTGACAAATAACTGAGAGAAAAAAGCTATCAAAATCACAACTTCATCGATTCTTTCTAAAAAAAAACATCAGAACGAAACAATCGACATGTATCGGGGACACCATGAGTCGAGGAATACTGGAATAGGTGGCTGCAAGTGGGAAAATACAGGGAAAAAGAGAGAGATCGCGGACGACAAAGAGAAGATGTTAGATAACTTGGTGTCGTTGAACGGTAAACAATCAATAGATTGGTGCAATGTACTGGGCAGAGAATTGTAGAAGGACATAGTCGTCTGCGTCAACTGGTATAGCACAAGATGATAATGACCACGATCACTTCTTATTGATGAGACATGATGAAAGTATATTACTTCGCTGCATTACTTCGCTGCATTACTTCGCTGCATTACTTCACTTCATTACTTCCCTTCATTACACCACTTCATTACTTCACTTCATTACTTAGCTTCATTACTACGCTGCATTACTTCACTTCATTGCTTCGCTTCATTACACTACTTCATTACTTCGCTTCATTACACCACTTCATTACTTCACTTCATTACTTAGCTGCATTACTTCACTTCATTACTTCGCTGCATTATTTCTCTGCATTACATCGCTTATGAAAACGTAGTGCTTCGTGGAATTAAAAATACGCTACAACAGACAACATTCAGCGATGATTCAGCAAACATACATTTGTCTGTAAACATCTTGTAACATGATCCATGAAAACAGGACACAAACAGCTAACTAAAGTTCCCTTTCAGGGATAACACTTTTAATGTAAAAATAAAGCAAACAAAATGAAGTATTCAAACAAACAAAAAACAGCAAGAAATATTAAAGTCAATAATATTAAAAATTATTATTTATCAACGAAATAACCAACAATTAAAATAATCGATCTAACAACCTAGCGATTAGGGCACCCAACGATCTGCCTTCGCTGCCAAAGAAAGACTGCTAGTACGATAAATACTCGTACGATAAATACTCGTACGATAAATACTCGTACGATAAATACTCGTATAATAAAACCACAGAAATCTTGCAAAGCGCAAATTAGCAATTGCAGTGAGTCATTAGGTACTCAATACTAAAAATGATGTACGCAGAAAATGGTATCCTTTCTACCCCTCACTTCAGACAATCACTCTCTCACTCACATACCTGTACGTGTCGTGTTCATGGGTACCTCGAGATTTGACAATCATAAACTGTCGACAAATGGCAACAACTAATACTCGGAAGTATCCACCTTAAACTTATAATAAAACGCTATACTCATTATTCTTGTTTGGTGCGGAAACATTAATATTAAATGTGAAAAGAGAGAGAGAGACAGATTGAAGTCTTTATGGTGGGGATTTACAGAAGAATGGAAGGAACTGAGCTAACAATGAAAAAAATGCAACTTTGAAACGGGTGTAAATGTAGAAAAAAAAAATCAAATAAAACAAGTCATTTTTACAACATAAATATAGACACAATAATCTTTTGAATGCCATTTGTCAGAGAAGGTGAAGAGGAATACAAGGTAAACGAGGGAGAGGTAGATAGAAAGTAATGTGGGCTGAGAACATCAAGAGATGGACGGTAGAAATGTGCATGAGCACGACGAGTTATTGATTCGAACAGCTGCTCTCCTTCACAAGATGGTTGATAGCAAAGAAAACAAATTTGTGAAGTTCTGAAGGGACTAACAATAAGAAAGAATTATTGTAATATTCCGAGCAAGACAAATAATATACCTGAACATGTACACATTCATAAAGATATGTTTAAAGTAATCTTAGAATAGGTACAGTAAGAGGAAACAAATACATGCACAGTTTTGAATAAAGTGATAATGTAAAAGATCGGATAGTAAAATGAACCATCAATACAAGTATAGATATTCGATTGGACGACGGCACATATCCAGACAAAAACATACAAATGTGTGGGTATTGTATGCGCTTAGAGAAGTTGGGGCGGAGAGGAAACACGTAAAACGAACACAGAACTGGAGTCGTCAGTCGCTGGACGCTGCGGGACTTGCTGCGGAGGGTATCTGAGCACCTATGGACATGTTCGGAGTGCAATGATGAAAACCCACACATAACTGAATAACGTAAAAAGAGATCAGTAATAGAGCAAAACAGGCATATCTTATAGAGTGATCTCTGAATGACACAGTGAACAAAACACAATAGATCTAATTAGTTGCATTTCAGAGATAAATTGAGACGTATAATGAGTTTCTATTACATTATTCCAAATAATACGAGTTTTAAGAGTACTTTGAAAATGTAACTTGCTAATAGCATCGTTGCACGTTAACATTGTAAGATACCGTCGTTAGCTTCCTCTTGTGCTGTTTAAGCATAGAAACTTATGAAGCGCCATTTTACTATCTACTCTACTCTCTCACCCTCTTTCTTGTCTTCACGTTGCATGTTATCATGGGTTCTGCCGTCCACTTTTTGATGTTGTCAGCCCATGTTTAGTCTTTGTTTCCCCCCTTGTCTCATGTCCACCATGACTCAGTAAGTTATTGTAAAGGTATAAATACAGTTATAACAAGATAGGAGTGACATATCTACATACCGGTTAGCGAGGATGTTCTTGCAATACTCTCTGTCCGCTTTGTTTCTTATCAATTCTGTTGTTGACAGTTTGCTGTGCTACAACACCAAACTATTTAGCATCTTCTCTCTTTGTAGTCCGTGATCTCATTTTCCCTGTATTTTGCCACCTGCAATCAAGTATTCCAACTTTTCTGACTTCATGATCTGCTAGAAATATGTCAATTGTTTCTTGCTGGCATTTTTTTTAAGGAGCTCTCTTTTTGTTTTGGCCTCTTTAAAAAAATTCCTCATTGGTCTTTTCAGCTGTCCAGGAAGCTCTCAATATTCTACTCAGAAATCCAAACTTTGAGGTCTCTGGTCGTCTTTTCATGTGTTTGTCTACTGTTAATTATTTGCTTATATGGGTCAGAATTGGCACCGATGAACTTTTTTTTCTTACTTCTGCTAACATGGACTTGATGCACAAGAAGGTTTTCATTTTACGAAATGCTACTTTCATCATCGTCATCATTGAGTGCTTGTCTTTGAATGTGTGCAGATTGTAATAGGCTGACTTGTCCATCTTTTAATCTTACTCGTCCATGTTAGTCTTGATCTGCTTCTGCCTTTGTTATTCTTTATTTTTCCTTCCAGTGTTACTTTTAGTATGCTGATATGTCTTTTAACATTCCAAAAATCTCATTTGTCTTGTTTGAGTTGTGTTTAATAGTTCTCTTTTCGTTTTTAGTTGTTTTAAGACTTCATTGTTTCTTTTCTTTCCATCCAATTCATAAAATGCTACTTAATCCTGTGCTATTCAGCTTTCCACGTAGGGAGGTCAAAAAGTAATGCACACCAATTTTTTTCTCGGCTAATAATAAAGATGAAATTTTGCACACTTGGAATATGACATGTTCCAATTATGTGTACCAAATTGCACAGCATTCTGAAAAATATTACGCAATCTATGAACCGTTAAAATGGAGCTTGCCAACAATGACCGTTACAAACAGCGAATTGTCATAGAATTTCTGGTTGCGGAAAAAGAAACTGTGGCAAACATTCATAAACGACTGTGTGCAGTGTACAAATGTTCTGCAGTCGATAGGAGCACAGTTAGTCGCTGGGTTCAGAGAATTAAAGCTGCAGAAAGTGTACGAGTGGAGTTGCATGATTTACCGCGTTCTGGGCGTGTTGCCTCGGCTACCAGCACAGACATGTTAAACCGGGCTGATGCCATTATTCGTAAGGATAGGCGTATCACTAGTCAGCAATTGGCATTGCAGCTTACAGTCAGCAAGGGAAGTGCAATCGCAATTTTTAAAACTCTCGGATATTCAAAGATTTGCGCTCGATGGGTTCCTCGGTGCCTAACAAATGATCACAGAGTTCAAAGGAAAACATTATGTTCTGAATATTTGGAGAGTTTCGGTGTTGAAGGAGAAATGTTTTTGTCCAAAAATTGTTACCGGTGACGAAACGTGGGCACATTATTATGAGCCTGAAACAAAAATGCAGTCAACGGAATGGCATCATCCGCAGTCACCAAAAAGAAAAAAAATTCAAAACATCTCCATCAGCCGGAAAGGTGATGATCACTGTCTTCTGGGACATTGATGGTGTGATTCTTGTTGATGTAATGACAAGAGGTGAGACAATCAACTCGACAGCTTACATCAATACACTGACAAAACTCAAAAATCGGTTCCACAGAGTTCGGCCTAATAAGCCATCTGCAGATTTGTTGCTTCAACATGACAATGCACGCCCTCACACAAGTCAGGTAACACGGGAAGCAATCAACAAATTTGGTTGGGCTGTACTGCCCCATCCTCCTTACAGCCCTGATCTAGCTCCCTCAGATTTCCATCTGTTTGGACCACTCAAAAAATTCCTGCGTGGGAAACACTTTGACAATGATGAGGATGTGATCCGTGCAGTTAAAAAATGGCTACGCGAGCAGGACAAAACTTGGTACAAACGAGGCACTCATGACCTAGTTTCGCGTTGGCGTAAGGCAATACGCTTGGACGGAGATTATGTTGACAAATAGGTAGTGTCAATGGGATGTTCAGCTACAATCTGTGAAAATTTCACACATTTTGCCCGAATAGTTTCCGAGAAAAAAATTGGTGTGCATTACTTTTTGACCTCCCTTCAGTATTTCTGTGGTGCATTTTTCTTCTGTTGTTATTTGTGTGCCAAAGTGTTAAAAGCTGTTCGCTTGTTTCAGATTTGTCCCACTTATTTTTATGTTGCATCATGATGATGGTTGTTTCTCCAATATCCAATTTAAAACTGTAATGAGCAGCCGCGTAATGCAATTTACAACACAAAAAATACAAATTGCTAACAAGAAAATTGAAAGAGTGTATTTAACAGTCGAGTTATGAGCTTTGACACCGTGTGAAAATATATGCACGGAATCGTGTGCGGAAACACTTGAGTTAGATCATTGTACAATGGGAATAGACCGGCTAAGTGTCGACGGCAAAACATTGTACAGTTCTCATTAAAGTATCCGGTCGACAACTTAGACCAGCAGCACTTTACGTTTTTATTTTGTTTACAAATTTGACTGTAAATATGTGTACACATTATTTATTATAGTTATTAGTCGCCATATTTAAGAAAGCATATATTAGATAAACATGTGAGAGCTGGAAAACATTGATAGAAATAAAAAAAAAATATAGACAAGATTAATCAACTGAGGAAAAAACTTTGGAAATGGAAGGTACTAATAATTTTGTAAAAAAAAAAAAAAAGAAAGAGAAATAGTCATGTGATAACAATATCTTCTATAAATAGCAAAAGAATGAGGGCCTGCGTCGGTAATTTAATGAGAAGAAATAAGAAAAAAATTACAAAAAAAAGCCACAAATGGTTACAGCGGAAAAAAAGAGGTCAACTTCGGGAACACAAAGAAGATCACCATATAAGGCAAAGACAGCAGGCATAGACTATCTTATCAAGAAGCTCGTCCAGAACAGGAAATTATGACGAGTTACCCTGTGAGCCCTGTTATGTTTGACGGCGTTGCAAGGAAATAATGATGATGATGATGATGGTAGCGACGAACATGATGACAATGGTGGTGATAATATTGACGACGACTATAATGATGACGAAACAAGAAAATGTATATGAAGAGAATGAGATGAAACGGTATCACGCAACGAAAAAAGAAAGTAAAATACTGAGCAAAAAAATAAGGATTGAAAAACCTTACAAAATAATAGTAACAATAGCAATAAGAGAAAACGACAAAAAAAAAAAAAAAAAAAAAAAGAGGAGACAATGGGATGAAGAAGATGGTAACGAAGACAAAAGTTCAGATAAGAAAAATAAGTTGACAAATACGAACGAGGAGAAAAATAACTAGAAAATGAAGACGAAGAACTATCAGAAGAATACGAAGAACTATTAGAAGGAGACGAAGAAGAAAATGAAGAAAAAGACAACAGAAGAAAAAATAACACAGGAGAAAACAATAGGACTGTAAATCAGAATATAAATAAGGGGGAAAGCGTTAATCAAAAAAAAAAATTAATGAAAATGCAGAAGATTTGAGAAGCAGAGGAGAGAATCCAAATAAAAAAAAGAATACGAACACGTTGGAACAAAAATCAATAAGCAAAATGATTTTTAAAGATGATAATGTATAAAAATAGCACGATGATATTATAGTAATAAAAAGAAAATAAAGCAAAATGAAGAGAAAACGGTATAATCAAAAAAATATTATTTTAAAAGAAGGAAAAGAAAAAAAGAAAAAGGAAAAGAAAAAAGAAAAGAAAAAATGAAAGAATACTAAAATATTATGATAAACACACACACACACACACATACACACACGCGCGCACACACGCACACACACACACACACACAGACCCAAGCAAGAAAACACGCTACCACGTGTACGTAAATCTAAGTCTAGAAAAATGCTTGCACCACCGCACCTCAAACATATGATGAGTTTTAAAGTCTTGTAGTCATGAGGGTCGTCTATTGATGCTATTATGGGAGATTGCAAAGTGATTGTAACTCTGTTTGAAGAAATTATTAATATTTTCTTTTTTAAAGTGCTGGGAAAATATTATTGAAAAAAGTATAACTCATAATTATGAGAGCAACTGTATTTGATCCCAGAGTTCACGTTATTTGTTTTGTTGATGTTTACGTGTAGAGGAGTGACATAAATATAGAGATGGCAGATTAAAGTGAGTGAGAGAAAGAGAGAGATAGAAATAAAGAATAGGAAGAAGATGAGACAGCGCAGGAGTGGAAAATAGGTGGTGGTGGAAGGATGCTTGGAAACCAGGAAATATAATTCGACTAAGAAGTCGTTTATATTTTGAAAAGGACTTTATTTGCCTATAGTAATTTTATATTTAATTAATAATACATGTCTTCCCGAAATAAATGTACTACAGTTAATAATTTTCTAATATCAGCTGATTTGCACACTTGTTGTTATCAGGCTTTCTATATGCTTTGCTAAACATGAACCCTGATAGCAGAGTTACAGAAGAAAATACAAGCTATGGGAAGAAGAAATGCTATCACATGACTTTGAGCATCTCTTACTTAGATCATATCATGAATGAAAAGGTTAGCAAACGGATACAACAAGCATTCGAAGTACATGATGATCATCTTCTGTTTATAGCGAAAATAAGTTGGTTTGGTCATGTATCTCGATCGTCTGGCCTAGCAAAGACCATTCTGCAAGAAACAGAAAGGAGCGAAAATGAGAGGAGGACAAATAAAGAGATAGGCAGATGACATCGAAGAATGGACACGCCTCGACTTTACAGAGACCCAATGTATGACTGAAGATATAAAAGAAATAAAAAGATTGACGATGTCAGTGGTGTCCTAGCAACCCACAGGGTTATGGGAAGAAGATAAAGATTAATTATTTTACATGTAATTATTAATTTGTATATAGTATTACTATGTGTATTTGCAATGAATATTTACATATATAATTAATATATATATATACATATATATATATGTTATTAATATGTAACCGTGTGTCATGCTACATATATATATATATATATATATATATATATATATATTTATTGTTATTGAGGCAGCCGCGAAAGCTAAGCGGTTAGTGTACTGGACTACAAAGGACAAGGGGTAGGGTTCTATCCCAACCGACGGCTTCCGGGTTCGCCCAGCCTTAAATGGGTACCGGATTTTTTTCTGGGAAAGTAAAGCGGCACGGGCGTAATACCGACCACATTACCGCAAAAATTATGTGCTGAAAGTCTGTAAAATTTATGGTCACTAACACCATATTCCCATTACCCCACTTGGCTTGACGGTGGCTCTTTACTTTACTTACGTATTTCGTTATTGAGTTATTAGCGGGTTATCATTATTGCATTCCGAACATGTCCATAGGCGCTCAGATCCTCAGCAGCTTACAATAATAACTAAATAATAACTTTAAAAAAATATAACTAAATAATAAAAATAATTAATTAATATAACTTAACTTAGTTTAGCACTAGTAGCCTCCGTCAGTCATAGTTGACTATGGATTTTTCAGCGCCCCTAGAAATGTTATTTTTTCTTTCCTTTTCTTTCGTCTTGTATTCTCTTTCTCAATGAATCTGTCTACTTCTTCTTTGAGGTGAACCTTTAGAGTGTGTTTCCAGAGATAGCGGTCTGCAGCTATGTCTTGCCATGCTGCAGGGTTTATGTTCAGAGTCTTCATGTCGCGTTTACACACATCTACAAATCGAAGTTTTGGGCGCCCCCTAGTTCTTTTACCATCTGCCAGTTGTCCATAGAGTATATATTTCGGTATGCGGCCATCTTTCATACAGTGTACAATGCCAAGCCAGCGTAACCTACGTTGTTTGAGCAGCGTGTAGATATTCGGTAGGCCTGTGCAAGTCATGATCTCCTCGTTTGTCACTTTATCCTTCCAGGTGATGCCAAGAATACGGCGTAGACATCGCATATGAATGCATTTAGCCTTCTCTCCTGCTTTAACCTCTCCAGGGCGCGAGCTTGGGCAGAAAAAGAAAGAGACAAGTTGTTGCCTATGCAACATGTTTCTTCTCTCCACGCAGCCGAGCGATCCAAAAGTCTAGCCGGGCAAGAACAGTTTGGTGCCAACTGCGCCGCAGGAGTTGCCAGAGCATTGTAATTTGTTTAGCACTAATACTCTATACATATCTAAATTATATATATATATATATATATATATATATATATATATGTTGTTTAGAATAGCAGAACTAAAGAAGCAAGTTTAGAAAAATATAAGCCGCAGTAACTGACCCGAACAGGGTGACCCTTCTTATACCTTACAACTCGTTATAAGATTGCAAACTGTACGTGACCTTAATTTTTTTTCAAAGGAATTTTGAACTCAGCCATAAAGACAGGACCACATAGTAAGTAGCACGTACTCAAAAAAACTGGAATTTTAAACAGCCACCTTTTAAGAGTTAAGAAGACTACAGTAATGTTAGATTCCACATATCACCACGGGAAAAAGTCAGTCCGCACGGGAAAGTAGAGAAATCAACCAAAATACAAATTAACAACAACCCAGAAGTATCCTCTTCCGAGGAGAGAAAGATACGAATATCAAATTACCTGAATATAAAAAAAGCAATAGCCCTTGTTAAAGAAAGATCGTTGTCCAACTCAGTATCAGATTTAAATTTGATTCACTGAAGTCAGGAAAATTCCAGATCTTAGTTCTGATTTTCGGTCACAATAATAACAAGAATTCAGGTTAATGGCCAGTCAAAATGTTGGAGTATATCTTAGGAAACTATAATTCTTTGACAGTTAGGCTAGGAATTCGGAGTTTGAACAGAGTTAGAGCGCAAACACTGTGGGCGCTAGAGGGCGACAGTTAAAACAGAGTTAGAGCCCAGACACTGTGGGCGCTAGAGAGCGACAGTTAAAACAGAGTTAGAGCACAAACACTGTGGGCGCTAGAGAGCGACAGTTAAAACAGAGTTAGGGCCCAAACACTGTGGGCGCTAGAGAGCGACAGTTAAAACAGAGTTAGGGCCCAAACACTGTGGGCGCTAGAGGGCGACAGTTAAACCAGAGTTAGGGCCCAAACACTGTGGGCGCTAGAGGGTGACAGTTAAAACAGAGTTAGGGCCCAAACACTGTGGGCGCAAGAGAGCGACAGTTAAAACAGAGTTAGGGCCCAAACACTGTGGGCGCTAGAGGGTGACAGTTAAAACAGAGTTAGGGCCCAAACACTGTGGGCGCTAGAGGGCGATAGTTAAAACAGAGTTAGAGCCCAAACACTGTGGGCGCTAGAGGGCGACAGTTAAAACAGAGTTAGAACCCAAACACTGTGGGCGCTAGAGAGCGACAGTTAAAACAGAGTTAGAGCCCAAACACTGTGGGCGCTAGAGAGCGACAGTTAAAACAGAGTTAGAGCCCAAACACTGTGGGCGCTAGAGAGCGACAGTTAAAACAGAGTTAGAGCCCAAACACTGTGGGCGCTAGAGAGCGACAGTTAAAACAGAGTTAGGGCCCAAACACTGTGGGCGCTAGAGAGCGACAGTTAAAACAGAGTTAGGGCCCAAACACTGTGGGCGCTAGAGGGCGACAGTTAAAACAGAGTTAGGGCCCAAACACTGAGGGCGCTAGAGGGCGACAGTTAAAACAGAGTTAGAGCCCAAACACTGTGGGCGCTAGAGAGCGACAGTTAAAACAGAGTTAGAGCCCAAACACTGTGGGCGCTAAGGGAGCCGCGATAGCTCAGTGGTTAGTGAACTGGACTACCACGGACAAGGGGTAGGGTTCGATCCCAACCGACGGCTCCGGGTTCACCCAGCCTTAAATGGGTACCGGATTTTTTTCTGGGAAAGTAAAGCAGCACGGGCGTAATACTGACCACATTACCCCAAAAATCATGTGCTGAAGGTCTGTAAAATATAGGGTCACTAACACCATATTTCCCTATACGCCACTTGGCGTGATGGGGGTACTTTACTTTTACTTACTGTGGGCGCTAGAGGGCGATAGTTAAAACAGAGTTAGAGCCCAAACACTGTGGGCGCTAGAGAGCGACAGTTAAAACAGAGTTAGAGCCCAAACACTGTGGGCGCTAGAGAGCGACAGTTAATACAGAGTTAGAGCCCAAACACTGTTGGCGCTAGAGAGCGACAGTTAAAACAGAGTTAGAGCCCAAACACTGTGGGCGCTAGAGAGCGACAGTTAAAACAGAGTTAGAGCCCAAACACTGTGGGCGCTAGAGAGCGACAGTTAATACATAGTTAGAGCCCAAACACTGTGGACGCTAGAGAGCGACAGTTAAAACAGAGTTAGAGCCCAAACACTGTGGGCGCTAGAGAGCGACAGTTAAAACAGAGTTGGGACAGTCTCAGATTTCAGAGAGATTTTGCATTCAGTTGAACGTGAGTAGATCCACAATAGACTAACCACTTTACTGTTAGCTGAAGTATAACACCAATCATTGTCGAAGTACTCAGCCACCAACCTACTGCAGACAGAACAGTTATTTCAGTCTACACAAACATGTTAGATCTATATGGCTATGATCATAGAATGAATGCATCGTCACGAACAATATTCACTTACATAGTAATTAATACATTACTTTTAAATGCATTGGACTTTGCTCAGTCTTCCGTTGATAGATTTGTGTCCCATGCCAAGTAACAAACATTCTATTGAAACCACTAGTAACCATAATCAATTCGGACAACGCTCATATATAGATGCATTAAAGAAGACAACCAGGGTCAGGAAAGATATGATCCCGTTCACAAATATTTCTATTCCTCTATAAATAATACTTGTTTATATCTTTACTATTTCCATATAAATAATTAATTTCTCGAAATGTTTCAATAAACAAATATTCATAATCATCATAAAGTATTTCATAAAACACGCCATAAAAATCGTATCTATTTCTTCTAGTTTAGCACTAATACTCTATAATACTCTATATAATCAAAAATATTAGCATACATTTCTAACACATCTTTTCGTATTTTTGGTTCACTTTTGCTTACGTATGTCTATTTACTCGAATTTCTGCTTAAACACATTTAAAGCAGTCAAATTATAAGTATTTGTAACATCAGAGTTAATGGCGCCGCCGGGTATGTCCAACCCGAATATAAAAAGTCTGTGTCGGTGGATGGGGCGGATGAATTGAAAATGATCAACATCCCAGAAGGCGAAAACAGCAAAGTGTGTGGTACACATGAGGCATATTCAGAACACGAAAAAAGAATATGGCAGACCACCGTAAAAAGAGATTGGAGCCTCATCACGTAACACTCCAAAGAAAGCCATGGAGAGAAATTCTAAAGATAACAAACGATGAAGTTTTAAAACAACTGAAAATAAAAAGAGAACTACTAAATACAATTAAGACAAGACAAATGCAATTTTTGGGACATGTTAAAAGACACAAAAGTCTACTAAAAGTAATATTGGAAGGGAAAATACAAGGTAAAAGAGGCAGAGGCAGACCAAGACTAACATGGACGAGTAACATCAAAAGATGGACAAGTCGATCTATGACAGCCTGCACCATCAAAGCAAGAAACAGAGTAGAATGGCGATCCATGGTAGCCAACCTTCGTTGCGGAGAAGGGACTCGATGATGATGAACATCAGAGTATGGGTTAAATTATATTATGTTCTTACTTTGGCTTGCTAGGACCTTTTGCTTACTATTTATGTTATATGCTTGTATACTCTGTTTGTTCCATATATATATATATATATATATATATATACAATATTGCAATTTGCAGAGTTTTGTATCTCCTGTGTATCTCCTGTATAGTCTCAATTAATGAATAGAAAGAAATCCCATTGAAAACAATGCGAGTTTCATTACAATCATTCCGATAGTTAATGAAATTTTCGATCTCGATTCATTTTAATACTCTTAGAATTAACAATATATATATATATATATATATATATATATATATATATATATATATATGTACGAAAATATGCAAACCACCTGATATTCACAAAATTTACCACATATACCTGTGAAAGATTAGACTAACAAGTGGAAGAAAATTAACACTTAAATTATGGTGTTCAACTACATAATTCGAGTTTAAAGATATAGCTATACAAACATATGCATACAATATATACATATACACAGACATATGACTATATATATATATATATATATATATATATATATATTTATGCGTGTGTTATGCAGTTAAATAAGAAATAGTTATACTGTAGGAATTATGTAAAAGGGAGTCACGATAGCTCAGTGGTTATTGAACTGGACTACAAAGGACAAGAGGCCAGGTTTGATCCTGACCGACGGCTTCTGGGTTTACCCAGATTTAAATGGGTATCGGATTTTTTCTTGGAAAGTAACGTGGCACGAGCGTAATACCAACCACATTACCCCAAAAATCATGTGCTGAAGATCTAAAAAAAATTATGGTCACTAACACCATATCCCCTATACTTTACCTTATTTTTTTTTTTATTGATGTAAAAGTTGGGAGGATTAGAGTGTCCCAAGTTGCGTTCCAAACCACCCTCTCCCTCTCTCCCTTGACTTAATCGTCGATACAGAGCATTAGCATTCATTCACTGGTGCTCTCAGCACAATAAACACATTTTAAAAGAAAAGAAAGACAATTTACATATTTATAAAATATGCCAATCCTCTTTGTATTGCAAAGCAAAGTACGGATAAATTACACCTTCAACGAGTCTTCTTACACTAACTGCCATTTTCTCAGGATTTTAGAAAATAAATTAATCTGAATAAGCAAAGCGAGTTTTAGTTTGGCGACATTATCTGACACTAGGGATAGGTTTCATGTACCAACACGTGGGGTTTCTTCAAGCATTACGAACGATATAAACGTGAAGCACAAAGTGTAAGATGGAAGGGGATACAAAACGATGTATTTAATAACTGGTAAGCTTTTGCTAACGAAAGTAAGAGTCAGATGACACATTTTATATTCAAAGCAGACATCAGGTGAGATAAATGGGTAACGTTATGGTCACACAGGTATGACCACGAGTGATGATAACAAGCCGTGAACGAGGACGGCCCAGTAGTAGTTACAGGTAGAGGAAGCGGAAGAAAGATTGTAGTGGTACTAACAAGTTGTTTATGTTCAAACCAAAACATCAAAATAATTAAATACAAATGAAATATTTGGGAAATTTGTTAACTTCAGACGGAAGATGTACAACAGAGGTGAGATGCAGGATGGCTCAGGCAAAAACAGCTTTCCAAACAATTAGGAAAATACTATGCAATCCATTTTTGTCAATAGAAACAAGAAAAAGAGTTCTTAAATGGTATGTAGAGCCAGTCTTCACATATGGATGTGAATCATGGACAATAGGACAACAGACAAAGAAATCACTGGAGTCTGTAGAAATGTGGTTTTACAGAAGAATGATGAGAATTCCAAGGACAGCTAAGAAGAGCAATGAAAACGTTCTGAAAGAGGTCAAAGCAAAGAGAGCTAATTTCCAATATTAGGAAGAAACAATCATCATTTTTTGGCTGTGTAGTGAGAAGAGAAAAACTGGAATATATTGTAACAACTGGGAAAATTGAGGGACGAAGAGATAGAGGGAAGGAAACAGATAAAATACTAGACAGCTTAAGAGAATGGCTTGGCAGAAGGTCAACAACAGAAATGATAAATAACTGTCGAGATCGAAAGTTGTTGAGAGAACTGATCCCCTACTCCAGCAGGCAATGTACTTGATGACGATGATAACATTTAAGGGAATAATAGTCCAGACGCGTAACAATAAAACATAATTGGATGTAATGAGGTTAAGAAAGCCCTGCACGATCTTATTACTTATTGCATAGGTTAATGAGGTGCTGGGGCGTCATGGTCGGGCGACGCCGCTGTCTTCCTGGGCAAAGTTATAGAGGAGATTTACAAAATCTACCCAGTTTTTCTTCTACTTTCCTTCCTTATTTGTCTTTCAGCGTCGAGGGGAGATAACATTTGCGGTCTTTCGCGCATCTGTTTGCCTCTACTGCTGGTATGATTTCCTAGTGTTTTTAGTATTCCGTTTATTCATTTGATCTGTGAGTCCAACACGTGTATTGTTAGTGGTAGGTTGTGTTGGTAGGTTCTGTCTCTGTAGTGTAGTTAGGTACGGACAGTGTAGCAACAGGTGGTCGGCAGCTCGTTTATCTAGGTCTACTGTCCTGATGGTATGTAAACATCAGCTGTCGCCGGCAGCTCTAGCACTGACTCTGGACAAAGAGGAGGACATTACCAAGATTGTTCTTCAATGCTTAAGAGAAAAAGGAAGTTGGGTGAGACAAGGACGTATTTATTGAATGACTGGTGAGTCTGAAGGTAAAAAAGGAATCTGGTCGATCGGAAGTGCTTTGTGTTGAAAGCAGATGTATCTACAATTAACACATTACAGGAACTTTCAGTCCGCATACGCTTCGGGTAATCTTGGGACGGGCGGTGAGCGGATACGGAGATGTCCCGACTGCAATGAAACTGATTTATATAAACATAATAGAATAGAATAGCTGTCTTGCTATATTTTCTGTCTATGTGAGTTTAACTGTAAAGATTCCTTGTTATTCTAATTCCACCATTTTTAGATCGCTCTCACTTTTGCAAGAACTGTACTCTCCATTATTGTTATTGCAAGGACGTGACGGCGTTTGGCCGAAACATGTCAGTTTTCTTTGTTTCATTAAATTCACTAATCAGTTTCCGTTTATTTTTTTAAAAATTCCACTTCCTGTTTCAACATAACCGTTTCTTCATACGTTCGTATCTTATTTATTTTACATTGAGCGACTGGAAACAAATAGAAAGAGCAAGACTTATCTTTAATATAAAGAACGTCAAAAGCTGGACAGAAAAATAATCGCAAAAAATCCTGTGTAAGGCTACAAAGCATGTGAAAATTCATACCAAGATGTTTGACATATGAAGTGGTTCAGAAGCGAAGAGATAAAAGCTTGTATAGAGTCTGTGGAAGTAGCTGAAACCTGATCACAGGATACAGGTTTTCCTTACTTTATCTTCACCATCTTGGCGCCTCATTTTTCTGCTGAAACATGTTTTTGTGTCTTAACTATGGTGGGTTCTGAAGCGAGTAGAGTTTTAGTAAAATATTACATTTTATAAGTAAAATACATTTAATTAAAGTTTCAGCAAATATAATTTTTTTTTTACAAATAAATGTAAATAGGAGGAAACAGAACTAAAAAAATGAACAACTTTAAAGTCCTGGCCAGTAGAATAACTTCAGGTGGAACATGAAGGTCTGTAATAAATTACGAAGACTGCGTTTCTCAAAGTGGGAAGCGTTTTCTGCTATAAGTTTTTGTCAACTAAGGTTTGTTATTGCTACATCCACCTTGACAGTCAATGGAAGCCAAATAGGAACAACCACAAACAGTAATAAAGAGAATCAGAGGAAACAATATAAAAGTGGTTAGATAGAAAAAATAGAAAGAATAGAGACGACTGCAGGTGTCTTTCTTTGTTGGATCCTTCAATGAGATAAGTTTCAATTCGGATGATTTCATTTGCTCGGGCGGTTGAGCAATCCTGGATTTTACTTCGTTTGCAGTGATACCGGGATCTTCAACTAACCATAACCATATTGAGAACAACATATAAAACTAGAGAACAAACAAGAAATGTAATTAACAAAAACAATCCTCTTTATTTGGTAATAACATGAGATGAGGAAAATTTACAACTTTTATAACAGCGGGAAAACAATAAAAGTAGATGTTTTATCAGCCCGGTATGAAAAATCTTGCCAAAAATCTTGCTAAAAGTTATACCAGGAAGGATTCAGAATAAAATCAATATTGAATTAGATGAGCAGAAATTTGGATTTAGGAAAAATAATGGGACAAAAGAAGCCATATTCTGCACGAGAACATTAATCGAAAAGTACACAGAAGTAAACAAACCAATATATGCCTGCTTCATAGACTACACCAAAGCTTTTGATAGAATACACCACAAAAAACTTATAGAATGCCTAAAAGAGATCCATCTAGATGACATGGACATACGACTAATATGTAATCTATACTGGGAGCAAACAGCAATAATAAAATATAACAAAGCGAACTCTACACCCATTGATATAAAAAGAGGAGTAAAACAAGGATGCATCCTATCACCAAGCTTGTTCAATCTATACACTGAGCAAGTCTTTAAAAACATCACAGAGATGCCAGGCCTACAAATTAATAGAAAGATAATCAATAACCTAATATATGCTGATGATACCTTACTACTAGCAGAAAATCCTAAAGATCTACAACAATTACTTAATGAAATAAACATGACAAGCAAAAAATATGGACTAGATATGTTTTTTATCAAAAAGACTAAAACTATGATCATAAACAAAGAAAATACTCAGAACCCACAAGTGGATATCAAAATAGAAGGAACAGACCTGGACCAGGTTCAGAACTACAACTACCTTGGACATACTATAGCCAGTGATGGAAAATGTACAACTGAAATAAACAAAAGAATAGGAATGGCAAAAAGTAATTTTAATGTCATGAAGAACATACTAACATCAAAGCAAATAACACCAGGGCTAAAACTAAGAATAGCAAAATGTTACATCTTCTCAATATTCCTATATAGTGCAGAAACATGAACATTAGACAAGAAAACAGAACAGAGAATTAAAGCCTTTGAAATGTGGATATAAAGAAGAATATGTAGAATTGGATGGAAGGAAATGAAAACAAACAATGAAGTCTTAAAACAACTAAAAATGAAAAGAGAACTACTAAACACAATTCAAACAAGACAAATGCGATTTTTGGGCCATGTTAAAAGACACAACAGCCTACTAAATCATGGAGGGGAAAATACAAGGTAAAAGAGGCAGAGGCAGAGGCAGACCAAGACTAACATGGACGAGTAACATCAAAAGATGGACAAACTAGCCTATGACAACCTGAACCATCAAAGCAAGAGACAGAGAAGAATGGAGCTCTATGGTAGCCAGCCTTCGATGCGGAGTTGGCGCTCAATGATGTTGATGATGAAAAGAGGATAAATTGTAGAGCTATCAGGAACAAACAGTCCGGTATGAAAAGAGAATAAATTGTAGAACTATCAGGAACAAACAGTCCGGTATGAAAAGAGGATAAATTGTAGAACTATCAGGAACAAACAGTCCGGTATGAAAAGAGGATAAATTGTAGAACTATCAGGAACAAACAGTCCGGTATGAAAAGAGGATAAATTGTAGAACTATCAGGAACAAACAGTCCGGTATGAAAAGAGGATAAATTGTAGAACTATCAGGAACAAATAGTCCGGTATGAAAAGAGGATAAACTGTAGAACTATCAGGAACAAATAGTCCGGTATGAAAAGAGGATAAATTGTAGAACTATCAGGAACAAATAGCCCGGTATGAAAAGAGGATAAATTGTAGAACTATCAGGAACAAATAGCCCGGTATGAAAAGAGAATAAATTGTAGAACTATCAGGAACAAATAGCTCGGTATGAAAAGAGGATAAATTGTAGAACTATCAGGAACAAACAGCTCGGTATGAAAAGAGGATAAATTGTAAGAACTATCAGGAACAAACAGCTCGGTATGAAAAGAGGATAAACTGTAGAACCATCAGGAACAAATCTATTAGCAGGGACTGTGTAGCCTACACCCTTGGACAGTGTATGTGGTTATGTCGGTGATAAAAATTATTTTCAACAATTTCCATAAATTATCCATCGGTATATAAATGAAGAAACGGGGGGTGGGGGGAAGCTGACAGTACTTGCCGCCATTGAATACATAAAGAAACAACAGATAAAATGGTTTGGCCACGTGATGATACAGAAAGATTAAAACAAAATACGCCTGCAATAAACATTGAGAGAACACCAAACTCAAGAATCGACCACGAAAAAGATAGATTGATGAAATTATATAATCACTCGGAAACATAACAACAGGAAAAACAGAAAGAAGAGTAAAATACCCCATATATATTTTCTGTCTACGATCAAAAGGAAAACAAGGAATGAAAGACGAAAATGTTCCCTTTTTATGAAAGTTATAAAGGAATGATTTTCCATGAAACATTCTGATAAATAAAGCCCTGATGTACTTATTAAAAAGTCAGAAAAAAGAAATCACAAAAGAAAAGAATAGGATTAACATCAGATCACGATTATATGGAAGATTTTTAGGTCGACCTCTTCTTTCGGACGCTTCAAGAGCTTAGGTTGTGTTCTTCCATTCTTTCTGACTTTCTGCCATGTCTTGGCAATTTGTCTCTTGTGCTGCTAAGCTTCCTCGACTTCTGCGTTCCACCAGGGCTGTTGCGTCCATCTCTCTTGCCTCCTGCGAGGAGTGCCCTGTTTCCTATGCCTAATTTTGCTAATGACATCCTGGTCTGTTTTCTCGTAGTTGAATGTGTGGAGCTTTCTTTTCTGGCTTCTATTTCTGCCTTTCTCAATTAGGAGAACACATGGACAGAGATCGCTTCCGTGGAATGCCAGTACACTCCACCTGGTGCGAAAGCGGAAGACACCAGTGCCAGGTCTATGGCACTATCAGAGTCTCGTGTTCAAGTGGCCATTCATTTTACCCTTCCATCATTCAAGCACACTAAATCGACGGACACCAGTACGCTCTCTAGGTCTTCTTCCTGTTCGTTGGTTATAACGTTACCCCATTGGTTTCCTCTATTATCTGGAATATATAGACACGGATAACACCATTTATTATTATTGAGGAAATCACATATCCATGTTTAGTAGGGAAAGATACATGATGATAGTCCATAGATCACAGAAAGAATTGACCATTCAATAAAATGTCAGATGTACTACAGTTAACTGGGACGGGTAAGAAATATGTTATTACATAAAGAGTGTGAATTCAGTAAAATTAGTTTAAACTAACCTTTGCTGGTGGGGAAAAAATCATTGTTAGAATTTTTAACTTTTGACTGGCTAAAAAATGGACAGATGGTCGTCATCTTTGGATTGCTGATTTTGAGGGAAAATAACCTTTTACCCGAGTAGGGAAAAGGCAAAGACACAAGTCGACCCTATATCTGAAAACTGTGACAAATAATTTGAGAGGGACTGAAGAGCAACGATAGCTCAGAGTTAGAAGAGCGGGAGAGCAGCAACGGCCCACGGTTAGAAAGGAGAGCAGCAAGAACCCAGGATTAATGGAAGGGAGAGCAGTAAGAGCCCAAGGTTAGAGGGGCCGGAGAGTAACAAAAGCCCAAGGTTAGGGATCACGGGAGAGAAACGAAAACCTAGAGTTAGAGGGATGGGAGAACAGCGAGAGGACATGTAGTTAGAAAGATGGGAGATCAGCATGAGCCCAGAATTAGAGGGACGGAAGAGCAGCGAGTGGTCAAAGTTAGGTGGACGGGAGAACTGTGAGAGCTCTGAGTTGTGGGGACGGGTGATCAGCGAGAGCCAAGATTTAGAGGAACAGAATCGCTGCAAATCTCAGATTTACAAGATAGGGAGAGCAGCGAGAGACGACAGTTAGAGGGACGGGAGGGCAACGAGAGATGAGAATTAGAGAGTCGCGAGAGCATCGAAAGACGAGTTAGAGGATCGGAAGAGCATCGAGAGGCGAAAGTTAGAGGGCAACGAAAGCGCATATCTGTTAGACGAAAGGGAGAGCAGCGAGAGAGGAGATTTCGAGGGACGGGAGGGCAACGACAGCCCATGTCTGTTAGACGAAAAGGAGAGCAGCGAGAGACGAGAGTTAGGGGGACGGGCGGGAAACGAGAGATGAGAATTAGAGGCTCATGAGAGCATCGAGAGCCGAAAGTTAGAGGGCAACGAGAGCCCATCATGTCTGTTAGACGAAAGGGAGGGTAACGAGAGACGAGCGTTTAGAAGGACCGGAGAGCAACGAGAGACGAGCGTTTAGAAGGACCGGAGAGCAACGAGAGACGAGCGTTTAGAAGGACCGGAGAGCAACGAGAGACGAGCGTTTAGAAGGACCGGAGAGCAACGAGAGACGAGCGTTTAGAAGGACCGGAGAGCAACGAGAGACGAGCGTTTAGAAGGACCGGAGAGCAACGAGAGACGAGCGTTTAGAGGGACGGGAGGGTAACGAGAGACGAGCATTTAGAAGGACCGGAGAGCAACGAGAGACGAGCGTTTAGAGGGACGGGAGGGTAACGAGAGACGAGCGTTTAGAAGGACCGGAGAGCAACGAGAGACGAGCGTTTAGAGGGACGGGAGGGTAACGAGAGACGAGCATTTAGAAGGACCGGAGAGCAACGAGAGACGAGCGTTTAGAGGGACGGGAGGGAAACGAGAGACGAGCGTTTAGAAGGACCGGAGAGCAACGAGAGACGAGCGTTTAGAGGGACGGGAGGGTAACGAGAGACGAGCATTTAGAAGGACCGGAGAGCAACGAGAGACGAGCGTTTAGAGGGACGGGAGGGTAACGAGAGACGAGCGTTTAGAAGGACCGGAGAGCAACGAGAGACGAGCGTTTAGAGGGACGGGAGGGTAACGAGAGACGAGCATTTAGAAGGACCGGAGAGCAACGAGAGACGAGCGTTTAGAGGGACGGGAGGGAAACGAGAGACGAGCGTTTAGAAGGACCGGAGAGCAACGAGAGACGAGCGTTTAGAAGGACCGGAGAGCAACGAGAGACGAGCGTTTAGAGGGACGGGAGGGCAACGAGAGACGAGCGCTTAGAAGGACCGGAGAGCAACGAGAGACGAGCGTTTAGAAGGACCGGAGAGCAACGAGAGACGAGCGTTTAGAGGGACGGGAGGGCAACGAGAGACGAGCGTTTAGAAGGACCGGAGAGCAACGAGAGACGAGCGTTTAGAGGGACGGGAGGGCAACGAGAGACGAGCGTTTAGAAGGACCGGAGAGCAACGAGAGACGAGCGTTTAGAGGGACGGGAGGGCAACGAGAGACGAGCATTTAGAAGGACCGGAGAGCAACGAGAGACGAGCGTTTAGAAGGACCGGAGAGCAACGAGAGACGAGCGTTTAGAGGGACGGGAGGGCAACGAGAGACGAGCATTTAGAAGGACAGGAGGGCAACGAGAGACTACAATACAAATCTATCTACTAAATACAATTAAGACAAGACAAATAAAATTTTTGGGGCATGTTAAAAGACACAACAGCCTACTAAAAGTAATATTGGAAGGAAAAATACAAGGTAAAAGAGGTAGAGGCAGACCAAGACTAACATGGACGAGTAACATCAAAAGATGGATAAGTCAATCTATGTCAGCCTGCACCATCAAAGCAAGAAACAGAGTAGAATGGCGATCCATGGTAGCCAACCTTCGTTGCGGAGAAGGCACGCGATGATGATGATTGGGAATGCAAAATGGTACTCACAAATTCCGTGCTAAAGTCGGGTGTCCTGGGCCAAAAGGCCCAAATATCACAGGTCTTGTGCAAACCACAACGCAACGCCTGTGCGTCCGCTTAACATCTTTTTGCGTGGGGACGACGATAGGGTCTAACTACTCCTTTAGTCATTGGTTGAACGCAAGTAAACAAATTTTATGAAGCAAACTGCAGAGCCTTGTCTCGAACACCTAATTTCATTAGAAGCTGTGAAGCACATATTATAAAAGAAGAGAGAGGGATGAAATGTGTGTGTGTTTATTTGTGTGTATGCATATATAAGTTCCTATTTTTTTGCTCAGATGACATGTTTTCAGAGTTCGCTCAGCCCTTGTAAATGAGTGTCAAACATTTCTCTGGGAAATTCAGGCGATCTGGCGTGATACTGACCATATCATCCATAAATTTGTCAGTTTTGGATAAACGATACGAGCACTGTAACAATATAAAAAACATATATTCTCTATTTGCCACTAGACATGCTGTTTTTTGTGTGTTATTTCTCCTTATTAAAATAAAAAGACAGAAATCATATTTCAATGCTTTCAAAAAATACATTTTAAAACTGTTTGAGTAATGTGATTTTAATATATGTTTCCATTTTCTTAATCTTAGGAAAAGATGTAGTGCTTGGATTGCTGTTCTTAATGCGCATTTTACGTGATGCGCGTTGTGATTTCCTGCTATTTCATTAATTCACTGTCTTCAACACTCACCATTTCCTCGCTTTCCATTTGCATTTGGTTTCTTTAGTTAACATTTATTGTGGAGCTCCTGATTTCAGTGAACGAGCGCACAAGTTTATGGCTAAATGATAGACTAAAAGGAAATATGGACTTCCATGGTTGCCCTATTTTAGCGCACAGGCGACAATTCCATTTGACTTCCATGGTTGCCCTATTTTATCGCACAGGCAATAATTCCATTTGATTTCCATGGTTACCCTATTTTATCGCACAGGCAACAATTCCATTTGACTTCCATGGTTGCTCTATTTTATCGCACAGGCAATAATTCCATTTGATTTCCATGGTTACCCTATTTTAACGCACAGGCAACAATTCCATTTGACTTCCATGGTTGCCCTATTTTATCACACAGGCAACAATTCCATTTGACTTCCATCGAATAAGAGTGCACAGTCTTTCCTCGAGAAGTTTATTCTTCTTCATGTTAGTCCTGTGATCATGAACAAATTTTACTCTTTGTCCTATTTCACGATGGAGGTAACTTCATCATGTATGTCCTTTGATTATGAGAACTTGACTCTTTGTCCTGTTTCACGATGGAGGTAACTTCATCATGTACGTCCTTTGATCATGAGAACTTGACTCTTTGCCCTGTTTCACGATGGTTGTAACTTCATCATGTATGTCCTTTGATCATGAGAACTTGACTCTTTGCCCTGTTTCACGATGGTTGTAACTTCATCATGTATGTCCTTTGATCATGAGAACTTGACTCTTTGCCCTGTTTCACGATGGAGGTAACTTCATTATGACATACGATGAACTGGTCGCATTGTCAATGCTCGTGTATGGTTATATCCAGAATTGTTTCCTTAAACCTTCGGCGTGGCTGACACTCCCCGTCATGCAATTGAAATGGCTTAAGCGACTTCGATAGTCTCTGCAAATCCACGGAGTTATGTGCAGTAAAGCGCATCTATTATGTTTTCTCAGTTATTCCGATAGTTATGACTTCAGAGGCAGCATATCAATCTTGCATACGAACCTACCCTATATCTGAAGAAATTAAACCTAAAAACATATAGATTTTACCACCGATTTTTTACTACCCTTTGTTCTAGAACTGTGCTGAATTATCATATTTCTCAGATCAACTGCGGTCACATATTAATTAATAAGTGTATTTTTGTAAAGCATCATGAGTTGATACAAACTACAATATATAATAATTGTGAACAATAACTGCTACAAGTCATAAGTATAAATGATAAATGAGACAGATACCGGTATTGAAATTAAACAAACATGTCACGTACTACACTACACCTGTGACCATTAATTATAACCCTCAGAATGTCGGAAGCAGTACATCATCATCATGTGCCATACCGGTTGGCGTAGGTGATCATGTCCCTCCACAATCTTCTATCTACAGTGCATCGTATCAGTTCTGTTGTTGACTGTTTTCCATGCCATGACACCAAGCTATCCAGTATTTTCTCTCTTTGTCGCCCGCGATCTCTCTCTTTCCTTTTATTTTGCCAGTTGTAACCAAGTATTCCAACTTTCCTCTTCTCATGATGTGCCCGAAAAATGTTGATTGCTTCTTTCTGATGTTTTTTTAAGAGCTCCCTTTTTGTGTTGGCCTCTTTGAGAACTTCCTCATTGGTCTTTTTAGCTGTCTAGGGAACTTTCAACATTCTTGTGAGAAATCCCATCTCTGTGGGCTCTAATCGTCTTTTCATTTGTTTGTCTACTGTCCATGATTTGCTTCCATAGGTCAGAATTGGTTCTATACAGCACCGATGAACTCTCTTTCTCATTGTTATTGACATAGATTTGTTGCATAAGATATTTTTCATTTTCTGAAATGCTATTTTGGCCTCAGCTATTCTGCTTTTTATTTCTGTGGTGCATCTCCCATCAGATCACAAGTACAGAAGCAGTACAGATTACTAGAAACGTATACATACGTACTAACGTACACTAAAGAAGTACTAAATATAAATGCGTCTAACGTAAGCTGGGCTATTCTCGGGGACTAAATCTATGCCGCTGGAAATTTCAATGTTATTGAAGTTGTGTCTAACATTATAAGAGGTTCCACGTGTTCCAGTGTGTAGTGATGTCATCATCTAGTTGCGTTCCATTGCAGAAGGTTGAACGCATCATTGCCTGGCTGAACGTATCTATATCTCTAACCAGATCTCACACAGAACGTTGCATTCCTTACAGCCAATCTGAGAGATTCTATCTAGACAGATATCCAACTCCTATTGTTAAGTTCAAGGTCTCTTTGGTGTCTTGAAACCACCTTTATTCTTGGTCTGCCTCTGTGTTGTCTTCCTGGAGCTATGCCTTCCATTATTGTTCTTTACAGCCAACTATGTTTTTTTTAAATGGCCGTAGTATATTACTGAGAGTATATAGTATTTCACTGAGAGTATGTAGTATTTTACTGACAGTATATAGTATTTTACTGAGAATATATAGTATTTTGCCGAGAGTATATAGTATTTTACTATGAGAGGCTCCGTGATTGTAGCTCTCTACAAAAATAAAGAAGATAGAAGCGACTGCAACAACTACAGAGGCATCTCCTTACTCAACATCATCGGCAAGACGTTCGCCAGAGTCATCTTAGGAAGGTCACACAGAAGCTCACGGAACGCGTATATCCTGAATCACAATGCTGCTTTAGTTCAGGAAGATCAACTGCAGACAAGATGTTCTATTTGCGTCTGCTTCAAGAAAAGTCTAGAGAGCAGACAAAGCCTCTCTTTATCGTCTTTATCAACCTTACAATGACTTTGACCTAATTAGCAGGAGCGGTCTCTTCAAAATACAATCTAAATACGCTGCCCACATATTTTCCTGACGCTAGATAAATAATCAAAAAAAGAGGAAGATACTATGCAATCCATTTTTGACAATAGAAACTAGAAAAAGAGTTCTTAAATGTTACTGGAGTATATGTATATAAGCCAGTCTTAACATATGGATGCGAATCATGGACAATATGACACAGAGAAGAAAATCACTGGAGTCTGTAGAAATGGGATTTTACAGAAGAATGTTCAGAATACCATGGACAGCTAAGAAGAGTAATGAAGAGGTTCTGAGAGAGGTCAAAGCAAAAAGAGAGCTAATTTCTAATGTTACGAAGAGACAATCATCATTTTTTGACCATGTAATGAGAAGAGAACAACTTGAATATATTGTAACAACTGGAAAAATTGAGGGACGAAGAGATAGAGGGAAGTAAAGAGAAAAAAAATAACAGACAGCTTAAGAGAATGGCTTGGCAGAAGGTCAACAACAGAAATGATAAATAGCGCTGCCGAGATCGAAGGTTGTGGAGAGACATGATCACCTAAGCCACTAGGCCCGGTACTTGATGATGAGATAAATAATTTCTTGAGGATATGAAGGTTGCCGTTCAATACGAAGACCAGCAAATCTGAACCCTTCAACATACGCCTTGGTGTCAAGCAAGGAAGCGTTCTTGCTTCAACCTCATATAGAATCTTCTTCTCTGTTCTATTGAAACATGCTTTCTAAAATGCGAACGAAGGAGTCTATTTTCATACAAGATCTGATGGTAATTTATTCAATCTCGCAAGATTATAGGCAAGGTCCAGAATCAGACACATCGCTATTAGAGATCTGTTATTTGCTGACGACGCAGCACTTGTCACGCAAAGTCAGGAAGTACTTTAGATTATGATACATCGCTTTTCATGGAGCCGCGATAGCTCAGTGGTTATTGAACTGGACTACAAAGGACAAGGGGTAGGGTTCGATCCAAACCGACGGCTTCCGGGTTCACCCAGCCTTAAATGGGTACCGGATTTTTTTTCTGGGAAAGTAAAGCAGCCTGGGCGTAATACTGACCACATTACCCCAAAAATCATGTGCTGAAGGTCTGTAAAATATAGGGTCACTAACACCATATTTCCCAATACGTCACTTGGCGTGACAGGGGTGCTTTACTTTACTTACATCGCTTTTCGCACGCCTGCAGAGACTTACACAAGCAGTTTGCAGAAAACTAAGATACTCGGTCAGGACGTCGAAGTGGCATCTGCCATCTTCATCGACAACTACAAACTTGATGTCGTGCAGCAATACAACTACTTAGGATCCATCATCAACGACAAACTATCTTTGGACACATAAATTGACACCTACATAAGTAAAACGTTACCATCTTAGCCTGTTTTTCTATGCGTATTAGGCAAAACAGCAAACTGACAACTAAAACAACGGTCATAGTTGACAACGCTGGCATTATTAGTAGTCTTCTGTATGGCAGCGAATCATAGACAAGGCATTGGTTAGGCAAGGTTGTGTGCTGTCACTAGATTGATTTAATATGTATAGTGAGATTTTTTTTATGAGCCTGGAATAACAATCGGAGGTCATAATATAAATAATCTACGGTATGCTGATGACACAATCTTAATCGCTAAGAGTGAAAATGGGTTACAGGGAATGTTGGACATTATAGTGAAGGAAAGCAAAAATAAAGGACTCAGTTTTAATACTAAAAAGACAGAAGTAATGGTAGCAACAAAGAAAACGACTTCACCGCAATGCAAAATAAAGACAAGTGGAACAATATTAAAACAGATAAATTAATTTAATTATCTGGGAACATTGTTAACCGCAGATGGTAGATGTACAAAAGAGGTGAAATGCAGAATAACTCAGGCAAAAGCAGCTTTCCAAAAATTGAGGAAGATACTGTGCAACCCATTTTTGACAATAAAAAGTAGAAAAGAGTTCTTAAATCTTTTTTGAACCAGCCTACAGCTCATGTGAATCATGGACAATAGGACAACAGTTAAGGAAATCTATGGAGGCTGTGGAAATGTGGTTTTACAGAAGAATGTTGAGAATAGCATGTACAGCTATGAAGAGTAATGAAAACGTTCTGAAAGAGACTAAAGCAAAAAGAAAGCTAACATACAATATTAGGTAAAAGCGATCATAATTGTTTGGCCATGTACGACAAGGGAACACCTGGTATATATTGTAACAACTGAAAAAATTGATGGACGAAGATATAGAGGGAAGCAAAGAGAAAAGATACCAGACAGCTTAAGAGAATGGCTTGGCAGAAGATAACAACAGAAATGATAAATAACTGTCAAGAATACTTCTGTCTTTTCGTTATAGAAACTGAGTCCTTTATTTGTGCTTTCCTTCACGATTGCACTATTCGATTTATAGACGTGTGTAAAAGTGAAGTGATATGAGAACTGAATATAAACTCTGTAGCCTGGGACAAAATAGTTGCAGACCGCAATCTTAGGGAACACACTCTAAAGCCACACCTCAAACTCAGATTCATAGAAAAATAGAATAAACGGTGAAAGAAAAGAAAAAAATAACATTTCTACGAACGTTGTAAAATTCAGTCAACTATTGCTGACTCAGGCTAGTACTAGTATTTTAATGTATTTTATAAGATGTTTATAACGCCAGCACCTTTTTATTGTTTTGGCCTTTTAATATGCCTCCTTTGTTTTTTTTTTTTTTCATTAATGTATGATTTTTCTTTAGCACTTTATTTGAAATGAAGGAATTTCTTTATTTGCTGTTTGCGAGATTGTCATGATACACATCTCTATATTGCTATCGGGATCATATATGCTCTAAGTAGTTTTAGATTTACTGCCATGCTGGTATTTATGTATAGTAGTGTATCTATAACTGGACTACTAAGGACAGGATTGACAACTCTTATGTGCACCCAGGCCTCAGCGGTTAGCAGATTTGATTTTTTGAAAGCACGTCGGCCATGAGTGATATCGATCATTCTTCTTCTACCTTTTTAGCTTCCAGTGGAGCATAGGTCTTCAACAAACACTTTCAAAGTCGTTCTGTTTTTTGCCATTCATTTAAGGTCATTCCATGTCTTCCCCATCATCTTCATCTCTGCTTCTATCTGTCTTCTCCAAGAATTCCTTGGTCTTCCTCTTTGTCTTTTCCTCTGGGAATTCCAAAAAGGGCCTGTTGTGTAATACTCTCATTTGGCTTCCGTAGTGTGTTTCCTATCCAGCGCCATCGTCTTCGCTGTATCTCTTTATCCACTGTTGTTTGACTGGTACATTTCCATAATTATATGTTAGCGATTTTGTCCTGCCATTTCCATCCTTTTATTCTGCGTAAGCATCCATTAATGAAAGTCTGTATCTTCGTGATTGTCAATTTTGTTGTTCTCCACGTTTCACAGCCATATAATAGGACCGCCTTAACATTTGATTTGAGAATTTTTATTTTTGTATTTAACCTAATTTCTTTGGATTTCCATATGTTTCCCAGTGCAATGAAAGCTCCTCTTGCTTTTGATATCCTTATTTTTGTATCATTTTCTGTTCCTCCCTCTTTATCTATATTACTGCCCAGATATATGTTAGATTGTACGGCTAGCATTTTTTATTATAAATTTTAAACTGACTTACCTCATTTCATTAAATAAATTACGATGACATCACGTATGTTGGAAGTGACCAATGTTTGTGTCCAAATAGGATAATGAGGAATGAGTGTTCTGTAGCGAGTGGGACACTCGTTGTTAGCAATATTAGTCAACATAACAAATGAGATAACATCAGAAAGCAAAATATCACGAACTAATCTCCCTCGACAGTGAAAGTCAAATAGGATATGAAAGAAAAAGAAGTAGATAACTGAAGATGAAGTGAGTCTCATCATCATGTGCCATACCGGTTGGCGTAGGCGATCATGTCCCTCCACAATCTTCTATCTACAGTGCATCGTATCAATTCTATTGACAGTTTTCCATGCCATAACACCAAACTATCCAGTATTTTTTTCTCTTTGTCGTCCGCGATTTCTCTTTCCTTTTATTTTGTCAGTTGTAACAAAGTATTTCAATTTTCCTCTTCTCATGATGTGCCCGAAAAATGTTGTTTGTTAAACATTTTTATGGTTATTTTAACAATTATATTGATACTGATGGTTCAAGCTTATGTTATAACTCAAATATGTGAGTGCTCGAGCTTGTATTACTTTGTGTTGGTGGCGTTTGAATAGCTTCATGTCGATGAGTGAGAAGCAACATTTCAGGGATGGATTAAGTTGGTACTTTCATGTTCTAGATAATTGATTACTGACCATAAATGTTTTTAAATTGTAAGTTAGCGCCGCCATCTTGGTCTACTAGTTTCTAAAATCAGCCAATCTTAAATCGGTACATGAGACTTTTTTCCGGAAACCTAAAACGGCATGGTATAGTTCTGACAACATTTTCTAAAACACCTTCTTCCATAGGTGGCTCATTCGGGGCGCGAATGCGTTATTTCTATTCTTCATTCTTTTGCTGTAAATCAGGAATCGGCAACCTTTGGCCTGCTGGAACAGAACCGGCCCGGCAAACATTTTCAACGGTCCGTGATATTGACTGAGTATTAATATACACCCCGACTCCTGGGTTGAAAAAATAGAATTGAAAAAAGTAACAGACACAAACACAATCTTTTCTAAATTTGATGATTCTACGAGATCAAAAGAACGGTATACTTTGTCTTTAGTATCAGTTAGGAAAAGGAAAGGGTTACGTGGTATTTGGGTGAAAGGTAAGTACATTTGATAAATAAGACATTGAAGTCAGTAGCCCTCTCATTAAACCGGTAAGCTCTCTTTTTAACATCTACATTTTCCTGTCCTGTCCTGCCCTCCTCCCTCCCTCCCTCTCTGCCTTCGTTCCTTCCTTCCTTTCTTTATTATGTTTATTTGTTTAATTCGTTCCCTTTTGTTCTTCCTCCCCCATTTCTCTTTCTCTCTCTCTCTCTCTCTCTCTCTCTCTCTCTCTCTCTCTCTCTCTCTCTCGCTATCTCTTTCAAATCCTAACGTCTTTCTGTCTGTTACTTTTTATCAATAATATGATTTCTACATTGCAAAAGAGTGTGCATTTTACGGACTTTACGGACATTATTTGTATACGGACTTCAAAAAGTGTCTGGCCCTTAGAATCTTCAAATATTTGTTTCATATGTGGCGCTTAGTAAATGGAAGGTTGTCCACCCATGCTCTAGAAACTACCGTTATGGCATCATATAAAGAATTTGTTTTTCTTAGATAAGCAAATGAGGAAGACCACTAAAATACAGATGACAAACTGTTGTGATATTACAAAGACTTACCTGTACAATGTTGTATACGCACACGCACACGCTCGCACGTGCACACACACAAATATATATATATGTTTTCCGTGTCCCTCTTTATATTTATTTATCTTCCTATTCGCAAGGTATATGGAGTCTTCCTCTATGTTTATCTTGTTCCGAATTTCAAACAAGCTCTGTCTTACAATGTTTTTTCTTTATGTTTTAGTCATTATCATTTCGTCTTCACCTTAATTCTCTCACTGCATGGTAATTTGTAACGCACTTCCTTGCTCGCGTAGAGAAACTGTTTTCCACTTCGATCTCCTGCAACTGAGTTGGACTGCCTACTTGGCTTTTAGTTTCCTTTTGACCACCATGCATGGCAGCAGTTATCTCTAGTCAGCAATGTCTCTCCTCGACTGACCGGTTTTGTATACAGTTTTTCTTCTTTTAAATGCATTCTCTAGCAGGACCATAGTGTTTATCCTGAAAATATTTTTTTGCAATTATATTTTCTTTCAGTTTTTGCAGGATTTTTTTTAAAATTACATTTTCTTCACGCATTAATGTTACGATTATATTTTTTTCACTGTCATAACTTACATGCTTGGTCAGGATAATTTTTTGTTAATATTTTTTTTCTTCTTGGCTCTGTCATGATTATTATTTACTGCATCCTATTCCTTGATTTTTTAGTATTATTTTTTACAAAATATTTTCCCCCCAGTTTGTCAAGATGATTTATTTACTATAATTTCTTTCTGGATTTGACAGGATTATATTTACTATATTTTCTTCTGGGTTTTTGTCAGGAGTATTTTTACACTTTATTCTCCCACGGTTTTGTCACAATTATTACTCGTTATATTTTCATCCCACTTGTATTATTATATATGATATTGTTGTATATTTCTCATACCCGAGCTGACTAGGCAGATCTCTGCACTTACACAAGCGGCAACAGCAAAGCCTTTTTTCTTAATTAAAATGAAATAATTTTTTGTTTCTACAGGTTTTCTTTGTCTTTATAAAAAAAAAGAACTTGTTCTATTCCCAACATGGGGGAGCCTATCAGAGCAAGGGGAAATAATGAATTGTCTTTTGTGTTTATGTTTAGTTGAAGTTCTACTTCTACCTTTTTAGCTCCCAGTGGAGCATAGGTCTTCAACAAACACTTTCCAAGTCGTTCTGTTTTTTTTGCCATTCTTTTAAGATCATTCCATGTCTTCTACATCATCTTTATCTCTGCTTCTATCTGTCTTCTCCAAGAATTCCTTGGTCTTCCTCTTTGTCTTTTCCCCTGGGGGCTCCAAAAAAGGGCATGTTGTATAATACTCTCCGGCTTACGTCATACGTCTCTTAGACAGGGAGCCCTTATCTTTCCTGGATAGCGGATTTACTTTTTCTCTTTTCTTTGACTTGTCCATGTTTGTGAAGTTTTTTCGGCTTATTTTTTTACAGTATGGGATAGCCAGTTAGTTCAAGTTACTGTTCCCTAAAACAGCATGAAATCATATTACAATGTCTGCTGTTTTGTTTACAAACATCTACACAGCTGTTTTGTTTACAAATGTCTACACAGCTGTTTTGTTTACAAACATCTACACAGCTGTTTTGTTTACAAACGTCTACACATCTGTTTTGTTTACAAACGTCTACACAGCTGTTTTGTTTACAAATGTCTACACAGCTTTTTGTTTACAAACGTCTTCACAGCTGTTTTGTTTTTAAACGTCTACACAGCTGTTTTGTTTACAAATGTCTACACAGCTGTTTTGTTTACAAACATCTACACAGCTGTTTTGTTTACAAATGTCTACACAGCTGTTTTGTTTACAAACATCTACACAGCTGTTTTGTTTACAAATGTCTACACAGCTGTTTTGTTTACAAACGTCTACACAGCTGTTTTGTTTACAAACGTCTACACAGCTGTTTTGTTTACAAACGTCTACACAGCTCTTTTGTTTACAAACGTCTACACAGCTCTTTTGTTTACAAACGTCTACACAGCTGTTTTGTTTACAAACGTCTACACAGCTGTTTTGTTTACAAAAGTCTACACAGCTGTTTTGTTTACAAACGTCTACACAGCTGTTTGTTTTCATCACAAAGTGCCACTTTAGTTCTAATCGTGAGCATTTTAGCAGTGTCTATAGGAGCCGCAACAGCTCAGTGGTTAGTGAACTGGACTACAAAGGACTAGAGGTCGGGTTCGATCCCAATCGACGGCTTCCGGGTTCACCCAGCCTTTAATGGATACCGGATTTTTTTCTCGGAAAGTAAAGCGGCACGGGCGTAATACCGACCAAATTACCCCAAAAATCATGTGCCGAAGTTCTATAAAAAAATTATGGTCACTAACACTATATTCCCCTAACGCCACTTGGCGTGACCGGGCTCTTTGCATTTTTACTTTTATGGACGATTATGTCTTGAGTCTAGTATATTATTTTTATTCCGAAAACAGATATTTTGTATGGAAGGTTGTTTCAGTTAACAACACCACGCTCAAAATGTAAAATTGCTGGCTAAAGTAAATACTTTTATATGAATTATATTTAAAATGTTAATCCTTTTAACATAAATGTCCCAGACTTGCAAGTTTGTTAGTTTGCGCTATTTAACTTGTAACCACAAAGGTTTTTACATTTTAAGCTATAGTTTCTACTAATAACTTTAAAGGTATAATAGAAGAAGTAACAGGAGTTTGGTAACGTCGTCATGATTTAAACAAATAATTCACGACATACATCATCATCAAGTACCGGGCCTGCTGGCGTAGGTGATCATGTCTCTCCTCAACTTTCGATGTCGACAGTTATATATCATTTCTGATGTGGACCTTCTGCCAAGCCATTCTCTTAAGCTGTCTGGTATTTTTTCTCTTTGCTTCCCTCTATCTCTTCGTCCCTCAATTTTTCCAGTTGTTACAATATATTCCAGCTGTTCTCTTATACATGGCCAAAAAATGATGATTGTTTCTTTCTAATATTGGAAATTAGCTCTCTTTTTGCTTTGACCTCTTTCAGAATATTTTCATTACTCTTCTTAGCTGTCCATGGTATTCTCAACATTCTTCTGTAAAACAATATTCCTACAGATTCCAGTGATTTTCTTCTCTTTTGTCCTAATGTCCATGATTCACATCCATATGTTAAGACTGGCTCTACATAACATTTATGAACTCTTAGAACAAGATACATACCATAGCTAAAAGCCTTCAATAAAAATCCTAACAGTTAACTATTAAGATAAAATAAAGGCAAATATATAAAAGTTAATTTAATTTAAATTATAGCAAAGTCCAAGCCAGCCGTATAATTTTTATCGAAGCGAACTGTAAGGAAAGTATGAAGAACATGGGAATGAAGGTACCAAACATATCATCACTAAATATAAATTAACCACTCAGAGGAAATCAGTCGATAAGCACAGATATCAAATATAATAAATATGAAATACTATGCGAGGCCGTGTGTGTATAGCTGCTGATAAATTTGAAATACTATGCGGGGCCGTGTGTATAGCTTCTGATAAATTTGAAATACTACGCGGGGCAGTGTGTATAGCTGCTGATAAATTTGAAATACTACGCGAGGCCGTGTGTATAGCTGCTGATAAATTTGAAATACTACGCGAGGCCGTGTGTATAGCTGCTGATAAATTTGAAATACTATGCGGGGCAGTGTGTATAGCTGCTGATAAATTTGAAATAATATGCGAGGCCGTGTGTATAGCTGCTGATAAATTTGAAATACTATGCGGGGCAGTGTGTATCATCATCATGATGTGCCATACCGGTTGGCGTAGGCGATCATGTCCTTCCACAATCTTCTATCCACAGTGCAGCGTATCAGTTCTGTTGTTGACTGTTTTCCATGCCATGACACCAAGCTATCCAGTATTTTCTCTCTTTGTCGTTCACAATCTGTCTTTCCTTTTATTTTGCCAGTTGTAACCAAGTATTCTAACTTTTCTCTTCTCATGATGTGCCCGAAAAATGTTTATTGTTTCTTTATAATGTTTTTTAGGAGTTCCCTTTTTGTGTTGGCCTCTTTGAGAACTTCCTCATTGGTCTTTTTAGTTGTCCTGGGAACTTTCAACATTCTTCTGAAAAATCTCATCTCTGTAGCCTCTAATCGTCTTTTCATTTGTTTGTCTACTGTCCATGATTCGCTGCCATAGGTTAGAATTGGCTCTATATAGCATCGATGAACTCTCTTTCTCACTTCTATTGACTAAGATTTGTTACATAAGATATTTTTCATTTTCTGAGACGCTATTTTGGCCTGAGCTATTCTGCTTTTTATTTCTGTGGTGCATCTTCCATCCGATGTTATTATTGTGTCCAAGTATTTGAAACGTTGCACTTGTTTCAGATTTGTCCTGTTTATTTTTATTACTGTATGATTGTGATGCTTGTTTCTTTATTATAACCATTACTTCTGTTTTCTTACTATTCAGACTGAGACCGTTGGCCTTGTGTATAGCTGCTAGTTAATATGAAATTCTCTGCAGGGAAGTAAGTCACAGGGGTTGTCTTAATTCATTCATTCACTTGTAGTTTTTGTTTGTTTTTTTTAAACATAAAAAAAATTCAGAAAGGACAGAAAGAGAAGAGAAGGAATTAAAGAACATGGTGAACAAATGAATAGGGATACAGAAGGAGGCAAGAAATAATCAGAGATGAGAGTGCAAAGAAATGGGGATGTGGAAAGGAAGGATGGTGTGAAAGAGGAAGAGAGTGAAGTACGGAAGAAGATACTAATGAAAAGGAATAAAGGAGGGAATGATAAAGAGGGTAAGGGAGAGCGCGAGAAAAGAAACAATTAGGGAGTTAACTGAGGGAGAGATTAGGGAGAAAGGAAGGAATTATAGAAGAGAATAAGGAAGGAGTAAAGGAAAAGTGGATGGAATTAAGGAAGGAAGGGATGAATTAGGGGAGGAATTAAGGGAGGAATTAAGGAAGTAATTAAGGAAGGAAGGAAGGAGGGAGGGAAGGAAGGAAGGAAGGAAGGAAGGAAGGAAGGAAGGAAGGAAGGAGGGATGGAGGGAGGGAGGAAGGAAGGAAGGAAGGAAGGAAGGAAGGAAGGAAGGAAGGAAGGAAGGAAGGAAGGAAGGAAGGAAGGAAGGAAGGAAGGAATGAAGGAAGGAAGGAAGGAATGAAGGAAGGAAGGAAGGAAGGAAGGAAGGAAGGAAGGAAGGAAGGAAGGAAGGAAGGAAGGAAGGAAGGAAGGAAGGAGTTTGAAATTGTTGAGATTATTTACAATTGAGCGATTCTTTTAGTGAGAAATAAAATAGCAACATATTTTCTTGAAACTTTGAGCACACAGAAAATATGACGCTCGAGACAAGCTACAAGACTGGCACCGCGAAATGTGAATTGTTTGCATTCTGTTGAAGAAATTACAACGCTAGCGGATATAAACTAAAATGGCACAAAATCGAATACAGAACCTACCATAGAATTTCGATGGTTATGGAAGGCCCCGGTATCACTGCAAACGAATTAAAATCCATAATTGCTCAACCGCCCGTGCAAGTGGAATCATTCGAATTACTATCTCATCTCCCAAACATAGAAAGGTAGCTGTAGAACCCATCATAGCAGTCTCAGCACACGCCAAAAGGCATACGGCGAAACCGCACAGAAAGTGAACACGTGCAACTGTTCTCCATCATACGATATAATCATTCAACGTAAACAATCGGAATATCGAAACATGATCAAAACGGATGAAACACACAGCTCACGGTGTGCACAGAGCACTTAACCTAGTAGCTCCTACAACAAGCCGGACTTGGATATGAGGAAACTGTAACAGGGAACACTCTTCAGACATAGCTTTCTATGGTTCCGGTCACCTAGCCACCATATTGACCGGAAGTTCACGTTCTCCTGAAAATAATGATCGTCATATTTTAAAAAAAAATATAAAGCGCTTGAAGATGCTAGGACATCGTTTTCGACTCAAAATTCGAACATATGAAACATAGTTAATCGTCGGGTTATCCCCGTCGCACATCAAACAACAGATCATAAGATCTTCCTGCAAAGTGAATTTGTGAAATTATAAACCACATATTGAAATAATAAAATCACATGTCTACCCGGAGGCGAAGGCGCGCCTCACAGCACCTGAGCTGGAAGTTGTCAGCGACTAACAGCTGACGGCTTGCACCAGAATCGGATAAACCAATATTGTCATCTGTGATTAAATAGCCTTTCAACGCTGCCTGAGAATTTTGAGATAAGTCCATATTCTCTTTCCATTGGGGTTTCAATTTGGAAAAATGTTATGCTGTCAAGGAAACTGTATCATTGCAAATGCACACCAAATGACTGACCTGTGACACTTTGAAGTAATATACGTTGTCCTCATTTGAGGAACCTTTGCTATTTGTTATTGTCTATCTCTCAACAACTTAGTAAAAAGCTCAAACACTGGACAAATGTCTTTTATACAAACACCTGTGGCTGGGAATAGAGTTCACCACATTGTTTGAGGGGAGCCGCGATAGCTCAGTGGTTAGTGAATTGGACTACAAAGGACAAGGGGTAAGAATCAATCCCAACCGACGGCTCCGGGTTCACCCAGCCTTAAATGGGTACGGGATTTTTTTCTGGGAATGTAAAGCGGCACGGGCGTAATACCGACAACATTACCCCACAAATCATGTGCTGCAGGTCTGTAAGATTTATGGTCACTAACACCATATTCACTATATGCCACTTGGCGTAACGGGTCTCTTTACTCTTTACTTTCATTGTGTGAGCTAATTAAGGTACAAGGTAAGTGTACCGATCAACCCCCAGGCAATGGAAGAAGGTATTTGACTATAAGGTTTGGGAGTATAATGGTCTTTTATAGTCTCTATGTTTGTACATAAGCGTTCATTGTTAGGGCTGTATACAAATATAAGACACGTGGTTTCAACATCACGATGTGCCATGCCATAGAATTTCGATGTTTAAGGTAAGTAGCTGGTGTGAGTGTAAGAGACAAAATTAGAAATGAGAAAATAAGAGTAGAACCAATTTTGAGCCACACTTTAAGACAGCAGAGAATACAAGGCAAATACGATAAGAGATGAAGAGCACAGAGCTCATGACAAGCGTAGAGCAAGGTGGGGCGATAGTGTCATGGACACTTCAATAGCGTTTAATGGTATTTGCAGAATGGTCTGGCAGAAAAGTGAGAGCTAAAAGTTTATATCCCCCTCGAAATCCGGATGGTTTTCAAAAATGCTAATTAGAATAGAGAAATTAAATCAAATTACCAAAAGAATGTTCAAGAAGATAATAGTTTTGTTTTTGTCTTTAAAAAAAAAAATAAACTTCAATCAGAGGGAAAAAAATGCTTCTATAAAAATTAATTGTTATCGTAAGGTTTCGGGCATCTCTTAATTAGATCGTATCACAAATGTTATCGTAAGGTTTTAGACATCTCTTACTTAGATCGTAAGTAGTAGTAGCGGTGGCTGTGAATGCAACAGAAAAGTGGAATAACATGCACCGAAATACAATAGATTTGGCACCGACTTTGCACCGACTTTGCACCAAAACGGTGCCAAAAAAAAAAATTATTTTTTTTTTCGAATTCGCGATTTTTTCGAACTTCATTATTTTTTGGGGGAATTTTTTTTTTGGTGTTCGTCAGTTTGTCGAATCACTGAGAGCTTAACTCAGGTAAATTCAATAGAGACTCGGTGCTAATCCGTGTCCGGTGATCGTCGCTCGCTGTGTGAAATTTGTGAAAGAGTATTTTAAAAGAGTATGTGAAAGTAAACAGAATTATTTAAAAAATATGTATTTGTGAAAGTAAACTCAGAATTATTAAAAATAAAAAAAAAATAAATAAAAAAAACAGTCTCCCTTCAGGATTCGAACACGGGTCTACTACGTGACAGGCCAGGCAACATGTAAAAAAAAATGCTGACAAGCAATAACATTGAAAGGTTAGTTTTGTCGAACGGTCTCCTGTGTTTCTGAGAGCTTAACCGCAGGTAAATTCAATAGAGACTCGGTGCTAATCCGGTGATCGTCGCTCCGTGTCCGGTGATCGCCTCGCTCGTGTTAGAAATTTGTGAAAGAGTATTTTAAAAGAGTATGTGATAAATATGTTTCAAAACGTTAAGAAATATAGTTAAATGTGATAAAACTGATTTTTAAAAAAGGCGAAATAATAAAAAACTATGAAAAAAAATAAGCTGTAAATACTGACGGAAAACTAGTCAAGAAACTGGAATGACATTTTTGTTGACTGGGCTAGTGGTACTTGAGGAATGCTATTGTTAGAATCGCTTACAAGGAATCGTGGTCATTGTTAGGAGCTGCATTGTTAGGCTCCGTGTTTAGAGTTAAAGTTAGGTAGAGGCATGTCGGGGACAGCGGTTCTAAAAGGGGGGGTATCTCGCGGGTCGGATGGCGGGTCGTCGTGCGGGTGGGGAAAGGTGCCTTTATTGGTTATCATCATGTGTGTGTATTAGGCAACAGGAGGCGACATGTAAAAAAAAATGCTGACAAGCAATTATTAGTATCGTTAGCATCATGTATTCTGACCTTCCCTCCTTGTTTTCTAACACAACTTCCTAGATTTCTGACCATGCCCCTCAACATCCCCCTTCCTACTATCATCATGTGCCTCAACACTATCATCATGTGCCTCAACACTATCATGTGCCACCCTCAACATCCCCCTTCCTACTATCATCATGTGCCTCAACACTATCCACCCTCATCATCATCATCATGTGCCTCAACACTATCCACCCTCATCATCATCATCATGTGCCTCAACACTATCATCATGTGCCTCAACACTATCAGCATGTGCCTCAACACTATCCACCCTCAACATCATCATCATGTGCCTCAACACCACCCTTCATATCATCAAGCCACACAAAGTATCAATCATCTCTCTCACACATTCATGGTAAACCAAAACAAAACTCGTTCTATATTTCTCACAGCTTTATTATTAATACAACAAATATACGACACATATATATATATTACTGTCCGGTTGTTGATAATTTTAAGCGTCTGGGTTTCCTCCCTCCTGTTTTGGTGGTACTGTTTGTTAAATGTCTATCAAACACGGGTACATAGGAAGTGTCATTAGCCTTCAAAACACAACCGCCCTCCATTTTGACAAAACCTTGATCAAAGCTGGAATAGGTAATCGGTGACTCTGCTGAAACACCCGCGGCATTCATATTGGGTGCCGGATCTGTCGTCTGATTAACAAGAGTGAGGTTCCCTTGATTAACAAAGGGGGGCGTGTAGTCGATTAGATTCGTGTTAACAAGAGATGGTATGTAGTTTTGGTGGTTAACGACAGGCGGCGTGTAGTTGATCTGATTAACGAGAGGTGGCGTGTAGCTGATCTGGTTAACAACAGGCGGCGTGTAGTTGAGGTTAGCATAAGCGGTTAAAATTTCCTCTCGCATCTCGACTAACGTGATAAATTCCTCTCTCGATAGTGTTATCCCAGTTCTGGTAGGAAACTTAAAAAAACTATCACCGCTATATGTCCTTATATTTATCAATGGTCTGTTACGAAAAACACAAACCGAGACTGCCTTAACGCCATCTTTAGACAATGGAACTACAGTCTCATTTCCACGTGACATAAATATGCGCTGATCACTGAGATCAAACGAAATTGGCGTAATAATTCTGAGTTTACTTTCACAAATACATATTTTTTAAATAATTCTGTTTACTTTCACATACTCTTTTAAAATACTCTTTCACAAATTTCACACAGCGAGCGACGATCACCGGACACGGATTAGCACCGAGTCTCTATTGAATTTACCTGAGTTAAGCTCTCAGTGATTCGACAAACTGACGAACACCAAAAAAAAAATTCCCCCAAAAAATAATGAAGTTCGAAAAAATCGCGAATTCGAAAAAAAAAATAATTTTTTAGTAGTAGCGGTGGCTGTGAATGCAACAGAAAAGTGGAATAACATGCACCGAAATACAATAGATTTGGCACCGACTTTGCACCGACTTTGCACCAAAACGGTGCCAAAAAAAAATTTTTTTTTTTTCGAATTCGCGATTTTTTCGAACTTCATTATTTTTTGGGGGAATTTTTTTTTTGGTGTTCGTCAGTTTGTCGAATCACTGAGAGCTTAACTCAGGTAAATTCAATAGAGACTCGGTGCTAATCCGTGTCCGGTGATCGTCGCTCGCTGTGTGAAATTTGTGAAAGAGTATTTTAAAAGAGTATGTGAAAGTAAACAGAATTATTTAAAAAATATGTATTTGTGAAAGTAAACTCAGAATTATTAAAAATAAAAAAAAAAATAAATAAAAAAAACAGTCTCCCTTCAGGATTCGAACACGGGTCTACTACGTGACAGGCCAGGCAACATGTAAAAAAAAATGCTGACAAGCAATAACATTGAAAGGTTAGTTTTGTCGAACGGTCTCCTGTGTTTCTGAGAGCTTAACCGCAGGTAAATTCAATAGAGACTCGGTGCTAATCCGGTGATCGTCGCTCCGTGTCCGGTGATCGCCTCGCTCGTGTTAGAAATTTGTGAAAGAGTATTTTAAAAGAGTATGTGATAAATATGTTTCAAAACGTTAAGAAATATAGTTAAATGTGATAAAACTGATTTTTAAAAAAGGCGAAATAATAAAAACTATGAAAAAAAAATAAGCTGTAAATACTGACGGAAAACTAGTCAAGAAACTGGAATGACATTTTTGTTGACTGGGCTAGTGGTACTTGAGGAATGCTATTGTTAGAATCGCTTACAAGGAATCGTGGTCATTGTTAGGAGCTGCATTGTTAGGCTCCGTGTTTAGAGTTAAAGTTAGGTAGAGGCATGTCGGGGACAGCGGTTCTAAAAGGGGGTATCTCGCGGGTCGGATGGCGGGTCGTCGTGCGGGTGGGGAAAGGTGCCTTTATTGGTTATCATCATGTGTGTGTATTAGGCAACAGGAGGCGACATGTAAAAAAAAAATAATGCTGACAAGCAATTATTAGTATCGTTAGCATCATGTATTCTGACCTTCCCTCCTTGTTTTCTAACACAACTTCCTAGATTTCTGACCATGCCCCTCAACATCCCCCTTCCTACTATCATCATGTGCCTCAACACTATCATCATGTGCCTCAACACTATCATGTGCCACCCTCAACATCCCCCTTCCTACTATCATCATGTGCCTCAACACTATCCACCCTCATCATCATCATCATGTGCCTCAACACTATCCACCCTCATCATCATCATCATGTGCCACCCTCAACACTATCCACCCTCATCATCATCATCATGTGCCTCAACACCACCCTTCATATCATCAAGCCACACAAAGTATCAATCATCTCTCTCACACATTCATGGTAAACCAAAACAAAACTCGTTCTATATTTCTCACAGCTTTATTATTAATACAACAAATATACGACACATATATATTACTGTCCGGTCGTTGATAATTTTAAGCGTCTGGGTTTCCTCCCTCCTGTTTTGGTGGTACTGTTTGTTAAATGTCTATCAAACACGGGTGCATAGGAAGTTTCATTAGCCTTCAAAACACAACCGCCCTCCATTTTGACAAAACCTTGATCAAAGCTGGAATAGGTAATCGGTGACTTTGCTGAAACATCCTGGGCATCCATACTGGCTGCCGGAGCTGTCGTCTGATTAACAAGAGTGAGGTCCCCTTGGTTAACAAAAAAGGGCGTGTAGTTGATGTTAGCATAAGCGTTTTCGAGACTGCCTTAACGCCATCTATAGACAATGGAACTACCCCCTCTGCCTTCATGTCCTATCATCATCATGTGCCACCCTCAACACCATCACCCCTTCATGTCCTATCATCATCAAGCCACACAAAGTATCAACCCCTTCATGGCCTATCATCATCATGTGCCACCCTCAACACTATCATCATCATGTGCCACCCTCAACACTATCATCATCATGCGCCACCCCAACACCATCATCAAACCTTCATATCCCATCATCATCTTGTGCCCTACCATTAAATAGTGACTCTCTCTCTCTCTCTCTCTCTCTCTCTCTATCGCATATCCAAGCTAACTCAAGTCAAATAAAAATCATCACCAAGCCACACAAATTGACACATCATCATCATAGGCCACCCTCAACACTATCATCATCATGTGCCACCCTCTCTCTCTCTCTCTCTCTCTCTCTCTCTATCGCATATCCAAGCTAACTCAAGTCAAATAAAAATCATCACCAAGCCACACAAATTGACACATCATCATCATGTGCCACCCTCAACACTATCATCATCATGCGCCACCCCCAACACCAGCCCTTCATGTCCTATCATCATGTGCCACCCTCAACACCATCATCAAACCTTCATGTCCTATCATCATCATGTGCCACCCTCAACATCAAACCTTCCGGCTTGGACGGAGGAACTGTTTTCCATCAGTCGAGTAAATGAAACAAACCCCGTTACATATGTGTTGAAAGACGATAAGGGCGATGAGATAGAGGGGTCATTCTACACACCGAAAATTCAAAAAGTTGGAGACAAACTCATCATCCCTGCATGTCCTATCATCAACCCACACAAAGTATCAACAAGCGAAATTCTCTCTCTCTCTCTCTCTCACTCTCTCTCTCTCTCTCTCTTTCTCTCTCTCTCGCTCTGTCTCTCTCACATTCATGATAAACCAAAACAAAATAGGCTCATATTAAAAAAGTCGACCTAAAACCGTAAAATATTCCACTACAACACAGACCGCTAGACTGAACAGTACTATGAAAATAAACGTCCGTGAATCAAGCGCGCTTATAACACGAAGTCTCACATCCGACTAGTTTAAATATAATCCGGTAAATCAAAGTTAGGAGGCAAGGGCAGAAACTTAGGAGGTAAGGGCAGAAACCAAAGAGGCAAGGGCAGAAACCTAGGAGACAAGGTCAGAAATCTAGGAAGCTGTGTTAGAAAACAAGGAGGGGAGGTCAGAAATCTAGGAAGCTGTGTTAGAAAACAAGGAGGGAAGGTCAGAAACCTAGGAGACAAGGGCAGAAACTTAGGAGGTAAGGGCAGAAACCAAAGAGACAAGGTTAGAAAACAAGGAGGGAGGGTCAGAAATCTAAGAGGCAAGGGCAGAAACCTAGGAGGCGAGGTCAGAAACCTAGGAGGCGAGGTCAGAAACCTAGGAGGCGAGGTCAGAAAACAAGGAGGGAAGGTCAGAAACCTAGGAGACATGGACAGAAAACTAGGAAGCAAAGGCTGAAAACCAAAGAGGCAAGGTCAGAAATCTAGGAAGCTGCATTAGAAAACAAGGAGGGAAGGTAAGAAACCTATCTACTTCCATACTGATACTAGTTAGACACATCGATCAGATAGTTACATCCAAAATCCCAAATCACTAACATTTTACCTCCAGAACACAAAAATTTAGGGTCATACTCAAAAAGTCGACCTAAAAATCCCAAAAGCTACTCACATAGTCATACTAGTTAGACACAACGAGCAGACCAAGCTGTGAAGGAAGATCCCACAGGATACTTCGATTTCCAAGCGACACCTCATACAGGTCTTCACCAATAGGCGTCATGGTTTTAAACAGGGGGTTAATTACCAACTTTGTTGTATTGGTACCAGTACACCAAATTGGGAATGTTGGAATTTTACTATGACTTCCTGGATAGATTCGTAGAGAGGTCCGACTTTCGACTCTGTGAAATGGATACAGATAGTCTGTACTTGGCACTCAGCGAGTCATCATTAGAAGGGGTCGTTAAAATGGATAGGGTAAACGAGTTTTTCTCCCAGTACGACAAATGTTTCCCTTACGAAACTTGTGAAGAGAACACTGGAGGCAATGTTAAAGAACGATCGAGGCAATGTTAGAGAACGCTGGAGGCAATGTTAGAGAACGCTGGAGGCAATGTTAGAGAACGCTGGAGGCAATGTTAGAGAACGCTGGAGGCAATGTTAGAGAACGCTGGAGGCAATGTTAGAGAACGCTGGAGGCAATGTTAGAGAACGCTGGAGGCAATGTTAACGAACGATCGAGGCAATGTTAGAGAACGCTGGAGGTAATGTTAAAGAACGATCGAGGCAATGTTAACGAACGATCGAGGCAATGTTAGAGAACGCTGGAGGTAATGTTAAAGAACGATCGAGGCAATGTTAGAGAACGCTGGAGGCAATTTTCGACGCAGTATGAGATCGCACTGGTGGAGATACAATTTCCACTAAATTATTTCAATGTAATAGAGGGTGATGTCTGGATTCGCTACGAATCTCTCGATAACGACGATATTTGCGACGCTAGATTTGATGTCAACGTGACATTGGAGCCTGGGTTATACACGAAACCCGATGCGTTCATCGGCGCGTTGAACGCGTCGATCGTAAAAGCGGAGGATGAGTCGTATAGGGGAGTGAAAGGGAAAAAAATGAGATTCATTTACGCAAAAGAGGTGAATAAAGCCATCTTGAAACTTTACGAAAAAGGAGTCAGTGTTACCATAAGCGACACTTTGAAAAACATGTTAGCCTTCCCCACGACCACAATATCAGACACGGCTCCCGATATCTTCAGCGTGGGTGTAATGGACTTGGAAAGTGTTGCGAAGAATGTCTACGTCTACTGCGATCTCGTTTCCCCCAGACCGGTCGGGGATGTGATGGTGCCTCTCCTCAGGAGCGTGCCTGTTCTCAATAGAAATCACACCTCGGTGTTTCAGATCTACGATAAGCCTCACTACCTACCCCTGAGTAGATTTTCCTTCGATACCGTCGGATCCTTTTAGCCAACGAACACGGAAAAACCATTCCATTCACCAGCGGGACGTCGGTGCTAACGGTACACTTTCGAGTCAAGAAGCATCTCGAGCTGGTATAATGGTGAAACACACTCCCCTTCATAGAGATGTTGAGTTATACGAAGACTTTTACTGTTGTCAGGCGGGCGATGGGATGCCCGTGTTTATAGGAGGTCGAAGTCAGAGCGGTCGAGGAATCGGTAGTTTCTTTGGTGGAATCGGGAGGGCTATTTTACCCTGGTTAAAAACCGGCGGTAAGGCCTTGCTCAGAGAAGGCTTGGGGACCGGTCTGCAGGTCGCACAGGACGCATTGGCCGGAAAAAATGTCGGTGAAGCTTTCAAAGAACGAGCTAAGGAGGCCGGTCAGCGGTTGCTACACGGGGCCGTAGACCACCTGCGTGATAACGACCAATCAGGAAGTGGTTTACGTCAAAGCAGAAAGCGAGTTATGAAGCTACCTCCACCAGGAGAACCCGTTACGAAGAGGATAAAACCGACAGCTGGACGGTTCCACCTTCATTCGGTGCACAACAGAGGGAAGAAGACGAGGGTGGCAAAGGATATTTTCGACTAATAATGTCCCTCATTCACCCCAAATCGTGCGAATGTCTTCACTCTGGTTTGGATTTATTTAGCGTCCCACCCACACAGACATCTCTAGACTCTGGCCAGTTTATTGAAATTCGTCCGATCGCAGCTTTGTCGCATAGCGCACCGATAGAGTTTTTCATTTCTGGAAACAGCGAGGAGTATCTAGATCTTTTCAACACGTTTTTACATCTGCGGGTCAAAATCACCCTCCCGAATGGTGATAGTGTACCAGTCGATGGTGAGGTAGGACCGGTCAACAATTATCTTCACAGTCTATTTTCACAAGTCGACGTATCGCTAAACGACACGTTGGTTACACCGTCGGAGAATACCTATCCTTTTAGAGCGGTGTTTGAGGCCACGCTAAATTACGGAGAGGATGCGAAAACGGGATACTTGACGGCCGCTCTGTTCTACAAAGACACAGCTGGCCACCATGACGATTTGAAAGAAAATGAGGGTTTTAAAACACGGCGCGATTTGACTTCGGGTAGTAAAGAGGTTGAAATGATGGGTCGTTTGCACTCTGATGTCTTTGTGCAGGAACGTTACATGTTAAACAGAGTCGATGTAAAGATAAAACTCACGCCCTCGAAGGATGTGTTCAGCCTCGCGGCTCACGATAGCTCTGTGGGTTATAAGAGTGTTATCACCTACGCCGCGCTCGTGGTCAGGAAAGCTAAGCTAAACCCCGCGATTTCTCTGGCCCACGAAAAGGCTCTCTTGAGCGGGAATGCGCGGTACCCGATCAAGAGGGTTACCATCAAGACATTTTCCATCGCTAGCGGGATGCTCTCCCACAGTCAAGACAATTTATTTTTGTCTCAGACACCGACCCGTATAGTGATAGGTTTGATTACGGCCAGTGCTTTTAATGGTGTTTACACAGCTAACCCGTTCAATTTTCAACACTTTGGTCTGATTTATATGAACCTGACGGTCGACGGGAAATGTATCTCGGGAAAGCCTCTAACTATGGACTTTGAACGAAATCAATACGCGAGAGCTTTCTTCGGCACAAATCTGGCCATGGGTCTGATTGGTAAAGACGCTGGGAATAACGTTGATTATAGAGAATTCAAGGACGGATACTGCCTATTTGGTTTTGACCTCTCGTCCAGCCTACTGGACGGCTCCCATTTTGAGCTAGCCACAAGCGGACCCTTGTCGATAGAACTCAAGTTTGCCGCTCCCACCACTACTCCCCTACAAGTTATCGTCTACGCAGAGTTGGACTCGGTGCTCGAGGTGTCCAAGACAAGGCAGATTCTAACAGACTTCGCCGTTTGAGAGAGAGTCGAATATGAACACGAGGGAGATTTACAACCTTTTGATGTCGGATATTTTCGTTCGACGTTGTTCCCTTGTTAGTGTCATTCCACGAAACCACTTACCGCCGAGCATCGACCCAACGGCGACCGCGGCCTTTGTCATAAACACCGACCCTGCCCACGAACCCGGTGAGCATTGGGTGGCCCTATTTTACAACGGTCTCGGCGAATGTGAGTATTTCGATTCCTACGGTTTGCCTCCCAGACACGTGGATATTTTAAACTTTATAGAGCAAAACTCACACGTTCCATTCGTCTACAACCCGCGGGTGTTGCAAGATTTGTTTAGCAACACGTGCGGTCTATATTGTGTTTATTATATACTTCTTAAGTGTCGTGGCGCGAAACTTAACAGAATTCTCATGCCTTTTTCATCGAGACAGCACGTAAACGACCGTATCATTTATCGTTTGCTCGCCCCGTGGATACTTCGGCTTCGAGGGGCCCGCCCAGACGCTTAAAATTATCAACAACCGGACAGTAATATATATGTGTCGTATATTTGTTGTATTAATAATAAAGCTGTGAGAAATATAGAACGAGTTTTGTTTTGGTTTACCATGAATGTGTGAGAGAGATGATTGATACTTTGTGTGGCTTGATGATATGAAGGGTGGTGTTGAGGCACATGATGATGATGTTGAGGGTGGATAGTGTTGAGGCACATGCTGATAGTGTTGAGGCACATGATGATAGTGTTGAGGCACATGATGATAGTAGGAAGGGGGATGTTGAGGGGCATGGTCAGAAATCTAGGAAGTTGTGTTAGAAAACAAGGAGGGAAGGTCAGAATACATGATGCTAACGATACTAATAATTGCTTGTCAGCATTTTTTTTTTACATGTCGCCTCCTGTTGCCTAATACACACACATGATGATAACCAATAAAGGCACCTTTCCCCACCCGCACGACGACCCGCCATCCGACCCGCGAGATACCCCCTTTTAGAACCGCTGTCCCCGACATGCCTCTACCTAACTTTAACTCTAAACACGGAGCCTAACAATGCAGCTCCTAACAATGACCACGATTCCTTGTAAGCGATTCTAACAATAGCATTCCTCAAGTACCACTAGCCCAGTCAACAAAAATGTCATTCCAGTTTCTTGACTAGTTTTCCGTCAGTATTTACAGCTTATTTTTTTTTCATAGTTTTTATTATTTCGCCTTTTTTAAAAATCAGTTTTATCACATTTAACTATATTTCTTAACGTTTTGAAACATATTTATCACATACTCTTTTAAAATACTCTTTCACAAATTTCTAACACGAGCGAGGCGATCACCGGACACGGAGCGACGATCACCGGATTAGCACCGAGTCTCTATTGAATTTACCTGCGGTTAAGCTCTCAGAAACACAGGAGACCGTTCGACAAAACTAACCTTTCAATGTTATTGCTTGTCAGCATTTTTTTTTTACATGTTGCCTGGCCTGTCACGTAGTAGACCCGTGTTCGAATCCTGAAGGGAGACTATTTTTTTTATTTATTTTTTTTTTTATTTTTAATAATTCTGAGTTTACTTTCACAAATACATATTTTTTAAATAATTCTGTTTACTTTCACATACTCTTTTAAAATACTCTTTCACAAATTTCACACAGCGAGCGACGATCACCGGACACGGATTAGCACCGAGTCTCTATTGAATTTACCTGAGTTAAGCTCTCAGTGATTCGACAAACTGACGAACACCAAAAAAAAAATTCCCCCAAAAAATAATGAAGTTCGAAAAAATCGCGAATTCGAAAAAAAAAATAATTTTTTTTTGGCACCGTTTTGGTGCAAAAAAAAATAATTTTTTTTTTGGCACCGTTTTGGTGCAAAGTCGGTGCAAAGTCGGTGCCAAATCTATTGTATTTCGGTGCATGTTATTCCACTTTTCTGTTGCATTCACAGCCACCGCTACTACTATCGTATCACAAATGTTATCATAAGGTTTTAGACATCTCTTACTTAGATCGTATCACAAATGTTATCATAAGGTTTTAGACATCTCTTACTTAGATCGTATCACAAATGTTATCATAAGGTTTTAGACATCTCTTACTTAGATCGTATCACAAATGTTATCATAAGGTTTTAGACATCTCTTACTTAGATCGTATCACAAATGTTATCATAAGGTTTTAGACATCTCTTACTTAGATCGTATCACAAATGTTATCATAAGGTTTTAGACATCTCTTACTTAGATCGTATCACAAATGTTATCGTAAGGTTTTAGACATCTCTTACTTAGATCACATCACAAATATTATCGTAAGGGTTTGGGAACCTCTTACATAGATCTCATCACAAAAGTTATCGTAAGGTTTTGGGAATCTCTTACTTAGATCAAATCAGAAATGAAAAAGTTCGCAAAAGTTTACACCAAGCTTTCAATGTTTATGATAATCTCTTGACTCTTGTGAAGAGAAGAATTAAATGCTTTAGCCATGTAGCTCGATCGTCTGACATGGCAAAGGCCATTCCACAACTAAATGTGAAAGAAAGAAGAAGGACAGGTAGACAGGGAAAGAGACGGATAGATAATATGATATAAAAGAATATATTAAACAGTGTATACAGGTAAAGAATTTTCAGGCCTCAACTTCGTAGTGTTCAAGCAATTACTGAAGTTATAGGTAAATGGAGATGGTTAATAGATGAAGTCTGGCAGTATTTTCTTAACGACCCCTAGGTTATATGATGATGATGATGATGATGATGATGACGACGATGATGATGAAGACTAAGAGAAACAATTTCTAAATTTCTCTGCTTGAAAAACATGCTCAGTCTATTGGATCAACGGCTCTTCTGATAATAGCATTCTTCAACAACAACAAAAAACAACATAAATTCAGGCATCTTGTGTTTTGTTGATTTCAATGAAGAGAGAGAGAGAGAGAGAGAGAGGGAGAGACGCGATTTTTATTTGTTAAATACAGCTACCATTTTTCACACACTAATAAATGCTCTGTCGCTATTTTATTTGTTTGTGAAACAAGATAAAGCATGTTATTAAATATTCGAGATTTTCGTTTGACAAAAATAAAGCATCGCATCATGGGCCATTTCTTGTAATTGGCATTAACTGTCTGCTTGGAATGAGGGAGAGACATTAACGTTTCTAAAAGGGGATGTTAATCAAAATATATAATTGAGTTACAAATAGAATGATGTTAAGTAATTTTAATTTGTCTTTAGAATGCTTCGTTCTATAATCTTTGAATATGTCTTATACAATCTTAGAAAACGTATTTCAGAGATTGCAGAATACTTTTTTTTCTACACAATATAAAATGTCTTCTATTGTGACGTAGTGTTTTCTCATCATCATCATTATCATCATCATCATCATCATCATCGAGTGCCTTCTCCGCAACGAAGGTTGGCTACCAGGGATTGCCATTCTACTCTGTTTCTTGCTTTGATGGTGCAGGCTGTCATAGATTGAATTGTCCATCTTTTGATGTTACTCGTCCATGTTAGTCTTGGTCTGCCTCTGCCTCTTTTACCTTGTATTTTTCCTTCCAATATTACTTTTAGTAGGCTGTTGTGTCTTTTAACATGACCCAAAAATTTCATTTATCTTGTCTTAATTGTATTTAGTAGTTCTCTTTTTATTTTCAGTTGTTTTAAAACTTCATCGTTTGTTATCTTTTGTTTCCATCCAATTCTACCTATTATTCTATAAATCCACATTTCAAAGGCTTCAATTTTCTGTTCTGTTTTCTTGTCTAATGTCCATGTTTCTGCACCATACAGGAATATTGAGAAGATGTAACATTTTGCCATTCTTAGTTTCAGCCCTGTTGATATTTGTTTTGTTGTTAGTATATTTTTCATGGCATTAAAATTACTTTTTGCCATACCTATTCTTTTGTTTATTTCAATTTTGCATTTTCCATCATTGGTTATAGTATGTCTCAGGTAGTTGTAGCTCTGGACTGTCTCCAGATGTATTCCCTCAACTGTGATATTTAATTGTAGGTTTTGAGAATTTTCTTTGTTTATGATCATAGTTTTAGTCTTTTTGATATTCATTTCTAGTCCAAATTTTTTGCTCGTTATGTTTATCACATTAAGCAATTGTTGTAGGTCTTTAGGATTTTCTGCTAGTAGAACAGTATCATCAGCATATCTTAGGTTATTGATTATCTTTCCATTAATGTTTAGGCCTGGTATCTCTGAGATGTTTTTAAAGATATGCTATAGATTGAACAAGCTTGGTGATAGGATGCATCCTTGTCTTACTCCTCTTTTTATATCCATGGGTGTAGAGTTCTGCTTGTTATATATTATTATTGCTGTTTGCTCCCAGTACAAATTACATATTAGTCGTATGTCTGTGTCGTCTAGATTTATATCCTTTAGGCAGTCTATGAGTTTGTTATGGTGTATTCTATCGAAAGCTTTGGTGTAGTCTATAAAGCAGGCATATATTGGTTTGTTTACTTCTGTGTACTTTTCAATCAATGTTCTCATGCTGAATATGGCTTCTTTTGTCCCACTGTTTTTCCTAAATCCAAATTGTTGCTCATCTAATTCAGTATTGATTTTATTCTGAATCCTTCCCTGTATAACATTTAGTAAAATTTTTGTTACCTGGCTCATTAGGCTCGTTGTTCTAAAGTCACTGCATTCAACTGCAACATTCTTTTTAGGCAATGCAATGAAAAATGCTGTTTTTAGATCGTTTGGTATGTATCCTGTATGGTATATGTCATTGCATTCTTTGTTTTCTACGTGTGTAAAAATGTCTTCTATTTTGACAAATTGTCTTCTACGTAAGTAAAATGTCTCCAAGTGTAAAATATTGTCTGTTGCGTTTTTAACAATCTTGTCAGTCGCAGAATATGCCTTCCAATAAAAGTGAAAATTACCTCAACTGAAGCGAAGAATACACGCGTAGAAATGTCCATGTCGAAGTGTAGTAATATAATAGGTGTATATAATGGCATATTTCAATTGAAGTTTGCTATTCTACAAGTGCAGAATAAGACTTGCCACAATCATGAACCAATTATCCTAAACGCAGGACTACCCTTCCTGATTTAATAGTATATGTTTTCTCACGCAATATAGGGTAGCTGTTCCTAAGCGTAGAATGATACAAATGCCATAAAGAAAAGGGGTTTACCACACAGCAGAATAATTATTTCCTAATAACTAAATGTTTTTTTCTCCAAGTTTATAATTCTCCATCACTTCTATTTTCCAAATCGAGAATGTTCCCTCCACAATCTTCTGCCTCCCCAATCACAGAAAAAGTACAGAATATATATTTTCTTCAAGGTAGAATATTTTTTCCTAATGCTAAATATCCTTTCCTACAAGCGTCGAATGTCTTCCACAACCACACTAATTTCTTCTCTCCATTACTTGAATATTTTACTAACACGTCAAGTGTATTCTCTCTATAAGTTTGTTTGATATAATGTGGGGTTTTACCCCACCACTATATATATATATATATATATATATATATATATATATATATATATATATATATATATATATATAATCAATTGCTAGCCTCCTATATGTTGTATATCTCTCTTTTGTTTTATAAATTCATTTCTTATCCCTATTTTTTATTTCTCCTTGATTTACCTGCCAGCTCATTCTAGATGAAGTAGAGTTTATCTTTATGTATTTTGTTGTTCCATTTAAGTAAAGCTGTCACAATACCCTGTAAGAGTGTACATTACACTCCACCACTCGTTCCTATGTTTTCTATAAAGGCTACATTTCTTCATCCAAAGTGCAGAATGACCTGTTCCCACGTGTAGATTGTTTTATATCCAAACACAAAATGTCTTGGTACAAATGAGAAACATGTTAGTAGTAAGGAAGGGTGTTTTGAGCAAAGATTTGAACATTTTCACATGTATCGTGCAGCACAATCTTGTATCGTGCAGCACATTTTGGCATGTATCGCACAATCTCAGGTGACCTCGCCGGGTGGTCGGTCTTATCTCAAGTGGTCAATTGGTCGGCCTCGTCTTATCTCAAGTGTGTGGCGACCAGTGGTTCTAAAACTTGTAGGTGTGTTTGGAGACCTCTAAAACTTGTATGTCAGTCTAAAACTTGCGGGGGGTCGTGTTATTATCAAGTGAGCGTGCTGGCTATGGAGACCTCTAAAACTTGTATGTCAGTCTAAAACTTGCGGGGGGTCGTGTTATCATGTGATGGCAACAGGAGGCAAAAAAAAGGCAAAGGGGTGTTAGTAACCAGGTGTTAGCGATATGACACATCCACGTCGATCATCATCGGGCCACATCATCGGGCCACCTCGGTCATCATCATCGGCGCTGGTCGGCGGTCGCTAGTCGTCGTCGCGGGTAGGATCGGGCAACATCATCATGTGTAGTGATTAAATAGTGACGCTCTCTCTCTCTCTCTTATCATCATCATCAAGCCTCACCCTCAACATCATCTCTTCATGTCTTATCATCACCAAGCCACACAAATTGACACATCATCAGCATGTGCCACCCTCAACAGCATCATCATGTGCCACCCTCAACAACATCAACATCATGTGCCACCCTCAACAACATCATCAAGCCACACCCTCAACTCTCTCTCTCTCTCTCTCTCTCTCTCTCTCTCTCTCTCTCTCTCTCTCTCTCTCTTTCACGCTAAAGCAAAACAAAAAAGATATCCACATGTCTGGGAGGCAAACCGTAGGAATCGAAATACTCACATTCACCGAGCCCGTTGTAAAAGAGGGCCACCCAATGCTCACCGGGTTCGTGTGCCGGGTCGGTGTTTATGGCAAAGGCGGCGGTCGTCGTTGGGTCGATGCTGGGAGGTAAGTGGTTTCGTGGAATGACACTAACAAGGGAACAACGTCGAACGAAAATATCCGACATCAAAAGGTTGTAAATCTCCATCGTGTTCATCTTCTCTATCGCTCAAACGGTGAAGTCTGTTAGAATCTGCCTTGTCTTGGACACCTCGAGCACTGAGTCCAACTCGGCGTAGACGATGACTTGTAGGGGAGTAGTTGTGGGAGCGGCAAACCTGAGTTCTATCGATAAGGGTCCGCTTGTGGCTAGCTCAAAATGGGAGCCGTCCAGTAGACTAGACGAGAGGTCAAAACCAAATAGACAATATCCGTCCTTGAACTGGGGTGTACGAGGGTAATGGTTCGTTAAGTCCGTGGTTCGTGGGGTTGTGGTTTATTAAGTTTGTAGTTTGTTAAGTGCGTGGTTCGTGGGGTCGTGGTTCGTGAGTTGATGGTTCGTTAAGTCCGTGGTTCGTGGGTTGTGGTTTATTAAGTTTGTAGTTTGTTAAGTGCGTGGTTCGTGGGGTCGTGGTTCGTGGGGTTGTGGTTTATTAAGTTTGTAGTTTGTTAAGTGCGTGGTTCGTGGGGTCGTGGTTCGTGGTTCGTGAGTTGATGGTTCGTTAAGTCCGTGGTTCGTGGGGTTGTGGTTTATTAAGTTTGTAGTTTGTTAAGTGCGTGGTTCGTGGGGTCGTGGTTCGTGAGTTGATGGTTCGTTAAGTCCGTGGTTCGTGGGGTTGTGGTTCGTGGATCGTTAGTTGATGGTTCGTTAAGTCCGTGGTTCGTTAAGTCCATGGTTCGTTAAGTCCATGGTTCGTGGGTTTGTGGTTCGTGGTTCGTGAGTTGATGGTTCGTTAAGTACGTGGTTCGTGGGGTTGTGGTTCCTGGTTCGTGAGTTGATGGTTTGTTAAGTCCGTGGTTCGTGGGGTTGTGGTTCGTGGTTCGTGAGTTGATGGTTCGTTAAGTCCGTGGTTCGTGGGGTTGTGGTTCGTGGTTCGTGAGTTGATGGTTCGTTAAGTTCGTGGTTTGTTAAGTTCGTGGGGTTGTGGTTCGTGGTTCGTGAGTTGATGGTTCGTTAAGTCCGTGGTTCGTGGGGTTGTGGTTTATTAAGTTTGTAGTTTGTTAAGTGCGTGGTTCGTGGGGTTGTGGTTCGTGGTTCGTGAGTTGATGGTTCGTTAAGTCCATGGTTCGTGGGGTTGTGGTTCGTGGGGTTGTGGTTTATTAAGTTTGTAGTTTGTTAAGAGCGTGGCTCGAGAGGTCGTGGGTGTGTTATGGTGGTAAAAATCTTAGTGATTTGGTCCAACATTTGGGACCTTGAATATAACTTCCTGCTCGTTGTGTCTAACTAGTATGACTATGTGAGTAGATTTTTATGGTTTTGATGTCGACTTTTTGAAAATGAGTCTATATTTATTTCTTTAGTTGATATGCGAGAAGACATTTTAACCGCATATGCTAACCTCAACTACACGCCACCTGTTGTTAACCACCAGATCAGCTACACGCCACCTCTCCTTAACCAGCTCAACTACTTGCCATCTCTCGTTAACCATGACCTTGCCTCCTAGGTTTCTGACCTTGCCTCCTAGGTTTCTGACCTTGCCTCCTAGAAGGTTCTGTATAAACTTTTGTACAAATACCGTTTTCCCACACCCGGTAGGATGGGACTTACCCCTACAAATCGGTTTCTTCGTGTATCGATATGCAAAACTTCGTATGTTAGATTTTTTATTTCGAGTTCTTAGATAAGTTTGTAGATAGGTCCAACTTTCAGTTATGTGAAGCAGATGCTGATAGTTTATATTTGGCTTTAAGTGCACCTAAGTTGGAGGCTATAGTTAAGGCAGGGCTGCGGAATGAGTTTAATAGCGTATATAAAGACTGTTTTCCTGTCGAGTTTTGCGATGAACATATTAGCCAGACTGTGTAAACTGTAAGGGTGTTAAAGCATACACCAAACGAACGCCCGGGCTTTTTAAACTAGAGTCCGAAGGGACGGCTCTTGTTAGTTTATGTAGTAAGACATACCATTGTAGTGGGGATTACTATAAATCAGTTGTAAAGGGTTAAGTAAGCAACACAACAAATTAGCTAAAGATATGTTTTTAGAGGTTCTCGCTACGCAAAAGGCTAAGGGTGGGAAAAATGTAGGTTTCAAAGTCTTAAATAATTCCATATTTTCCTACAGTCAAACAAATAATGCTCTGTCCTATTTCTATATATAAAAAGAAATGTAGCTGATGATAACGTCTCGACTACGCCTTTAGATATTTAACTCTTTACACTACCAGTTTAGACTACCCAGCAATCTCTAACAGTTTCACCCTTTATGATTCATTTATGACATAGAACTAAGCAGACACCCAACTACATAGCTATAAATAAAGGTTATTCCTGTACTATATATTTACTCAGTGTACTAAATATGTTTGTAATGTTATATAATATCCACTGTATGTTATACACCTATTGAGATAATAAAAGAATAAAATATATCTTCGTCTTCTGTTTTAAATTTGATGTTTTTTTATTGATGTTGTAAAATCTACTAACCTATCACTATCGCTCAAGTACACCAAGCGCCAAAGTCAGCAGACACCAGACATAAACAGGGCACTTCCGGTGGGGTTCTTACATAGTTTTCCGCTCATTTATTTCTTTCGAGTTATTATTATTTCGCGATGTTAATAACTTTCAGTTAGTCGAGATGCTTTTCCATATAATCCGCTCCCTCCCGTACCGAGGTACATGTCGATGCGGTTGCCTAAATTTTATAAGGTTCTTTCGTTATTTTTACATAAGTTTCACGCTCGTTTTCATTTTTATATTTCTAAGTTTCGCGTTCATTTTCTATTGCCTTTTCATTAGACTCGATATTTACTTCTAATATTTTCTAACACGCCTTCTAAGGATGTGTTCAGCCTCATGACTCACGATAGGTCTGCGGGTTACAAGAGTGTTATCACCTACGCCGCGCTCGTGGTCAGGTAAGCTAAGCTAAACCCCGCGATTTCTCTGGCTCACGAAAAGGCTCTCTTAAGCGGGAATGCTCGGTACCCGATCAAGAGGGTTACCATCAAGACATTTTCCATCGCTAGCGGGATGTTCTCCCACAGTCAAGACAATTTATTTTTGTCTCAAACACCGACCCGTGTAGTGATAGGTCTGATTACGGCCAGTGCGTTTAATGGCGTTTATTCAGCTAACCCGTTCAATTTTCAACACTTTGGTCTGATTTATATGAACCTGACGGTCGACGGGAAATGCATCTCGGGAAAGCCTCTAACTATGGACTTTGAACGAAATCAATACGCGAGAGCTTTTTTCGGCACTAATCTGGCCATGGGTCTGATTGGTAAAGACGCCGGGAATAATGTTGCTTATAGAGAGTTCAAGGACGGATATTGTCTATTTGGTTTTGACCTCTCGTCTAGTCTACTGGACGGCTCCCATTTTGAGCTAGCCACAAGCGGACCTTTATCGATAGAACTCAAGTTTGCCGCTCCCACAACTACTCCCCTACAAGTCATCGTCTACGCCGAGTTGGACTCAGTGCTCGAGGTGTCCAAAACAAGGCAGATTCTAACAGACTTCACCGTTTGAGCGATAGAGAAGATGAACACGATGGAGATTTACAACCTTTTGATGTCGGATATTTTCGTTCGACGTTGTTCCCTTGTTAGTGTCATTCCACGAAACCACTTACCTCCCAGCATCGACCCAACGACGACCGCCGCCTTTGTCATAAACACCGACCCGGCACACGAACCCGGTGAGCATTGGGTGGCCCTCTTTTACAACGGGCTCGGTGAATGTGAGTATTTCGATTCCTACGGTTTGCCTCCCAGACATGTGGATATCTTTTTTGTTTTGCTTTAGCGTGAAAGAGAGAGAGAGAGAGAGAGAGAGAGAGAGAGAGAGAGAGTTGAGGGTGTGGCTTGATGATGATGTTGTTGAGGGTGGCACATGATGATGATGTTGTTGAGGGTGGCACATGATGATGCTGTTGAGGGTGGCACATGCTGATGATGTGTCAATTTGTGTGGCTTGGTGATGATAAGACATGAAGGGATGATGTTGAGGGTGTGGCTTGATGATGATGATAAGAGAGAGAGAGCGTCACTATTTAATCACTACACATGATGATGTTGCCCGATCCGACCCGCGACGACGACCAGCGACCGCCGACCAGCGCCGATGATGATGACCGAGGTGGCCCGATGATGTGGCCCGATGATGATCGACGTGGATGTGTCATATCGCTAATACCTGGTTACTAACACCCCTTTGCCTTTTTCTTTGCCTCCTGTTGCCATCACACATTGATGATAACACGACCCCCCGCAAGTTTTGAGAACCGCTGACATACAAGTTTTAGAACCACTGGTCTCCATATTTGCCTCCTGTTGCCATCACACATTGATAATAACACGACCCATCCCCGCAAGTTTTGAGAACCGCTGACATACAAGTTTTAGAACCACTGGTCTCCATAGCCAGCACGCTCACTTGAGATAAGGAGATAAGACCACCCGCGAGGTCGACCACTTGAGATAAGCACTTGAGATAAGACCGACCACCCGGCGAGGTCACCTGAGATTGTGCGATACATGCCAAAATGTGCTGCACGATACAAGATTGTGCTGCACGATACATGTGAAAATGTTCAAATCCTTGCTCAAACACCCTTCCTTACTACTCATGTTTTCGCTCCAAGCATATAATGTCCTGTCAAAGAGTACAATGTCTGACCTCAAAGCATAGAATGTCCTGTCAAAGAGTACAATGTCTGACCTCAAAGCATAGAATGTCCTGATCAAAGAGTACAATGCCTGACCTCAAAGCATAGCATGTCCTGATCAAAGAGTACAATGTCTGACCTCAAAGCATAGCATGTCCTGATCAAAGAGTACAATGTCTGACCTCAAAGCATAGCATGTCCTGATCAAAGAGTACAATGTCTGACCTCAAAGCATAGAATGTCCTGATCAAAGAGTACAATGCCTGACCTCAAAGCATAGCATGTCCTGATCAAAGAGTACAATGTCTGACCTCAAAGCATAGCATGTCCTGATCAAAGAGTACAATGTCTGACCTCAAAGCATAGCATGTCCTGATCAAAGAGTACAATGTCTGACCTCAAAGCATAGCATGTCCTGATCAAAGAGTGCTTCACCTATCCTCCCACATGTGACACATCTCTTTTCATCTCAACATCCTATCTTTCCTCTCTCTGTCCACCTCTCCGTAACTTTATCATCTGACATGTAGCTATAGACATTTGTGCCTCACCGTTTGTTATCGTTGTCCCCGTCTTCTGAAGAGGGCCGCAGGCCGAAACGTCAGTATTTTGTTATGTTCCTTTTTTGTAAAGCTGTCACCATACCTTGGAGTGTCTATCACACGCCACTACTGGCTTCTTGCTACCAGCTTTACCGCAGCACTGCAAATAGTTGACTGTCTCTGTACAATGTCCAACCTCAAAGCATACAATGTCCTGACCAAAGAGTACAATGTCCAACCTCAAAGCATACAATGTCCTGACCAAAGAGTACAATGTCCAACCTCAAAGTATACAATGTCCTGACCAAAGAGTACAATGTCCAACCTCAAAGCATACAATGTCCTGACCAAAGAGTACAATGTGTCTTCCTTCGAGGATAAAATATCTTGCTCATAACGTACCTCCAATATTTTTTTTTAAAGCGTGCAATGTCTTGCCACACATATATTTTATCCCTACTTCACAAGCATAGAATGGCTTGCCACACGTGCACACACGTAGTATATGTCTTCCTCTCAAGAACATAATGTCTTGCAGCACACGTATTATGTGTCTTTCCCTCAAACACATAATGTCTTCCAACACACGTATTATATACCTTCCCCTCAAACACGTAGTGTCTTCCAACACACGTATTATGTGTCTTCCCCTAAAACACGTAATGTCTACCCCTCAATCACAGAATGTCTTACAACACACGTATTATGTGCCTTCTCCTCAAACACGTAATGTCTACCCTTCAATCACAGAATGTCTACCAATACACGTATTATATGTCTTCCCCTCAAACACGTAATGCCTTCCCCTCAATCACAGAATGTCTTCCAACACACGCATTATGTGTCTTCCCCTCAAGCAACAGAATGTCTTGCTACACACGTTTTATGCGCCTTCATCGCAAGCGTAGAATGTCTTGCCACACGTATTATATGCCTTCCCCTCAAGCGTAGAACGTCTTGCCACATGTGTAAACACGTATTATATGTCTTCCCTCAAGCGTAGAACGTCTTGCCAAGCGTGTATACACATGTATCATATGTCTTCCCTCAAGCGTAGAACGTCTTGCCAAGCGTGTATACACATGTATCATATGTCTTCCCTCAAGCGTAGATGGCTTGCCACACGTATTATATGCCTTCCCCTCAAGCGTAGAACGTCTCGTCACACGTGTAAATACGTATTATATGCCTTCCCCTCAAGCGTAGAACGTCTTGCCACATGTGTAAACACGTATTATATGTCTTCCCTCAAGCGTAGAACGTCTTGCCACATGTGTAAACACGTATCATATGTCTTCCCTCAAGCGTAGAACGTCTTGCCAAGCGTGTATACACATGTATCACATGTCTTCCCCGCAAGCGTAGAATGCCTTCAACGTATACTAAACTTTTTCACTCGGGTCGGAGATCCTTCTTCCTCAGAATGCCATCCTAGAAGCTTCTATTCACACTTATAGTTCACTTTTCAGCTTATATAAAACCTATCCTAACTCATCAATCACCATCATGCAGCATAAAAATAAACAAGACAAATCTGAAACAAGTGCAACGTTTGAAATACTTGGGCACAGTGATAACATCAGATGGAAGATGCAGCACAGGAATAAAAAGCAAATAGCTCAGGCCAAAATAGCATTTCAGAAAATGAAGAATATCTTATGCAACAAATCTATGTCAATAGAAATGAGAAAGAGAGTTCATCGATGCTATATAGAACCAATTCTGACCTATGGAAGCGAATCATGGACAATAGACAAACAAATGAAAAGACGATTGGAGGCCACATAGATGGGATTTCTTTGCAGAATGTTGAAAATTCCCTGGACAGCTAAAAAGACCAATGAGAAAGTTCTCAAAGAGGTCAACACAAAAAGGGAGCTCTTAAAACATCAGAAAGAAGCAATCAACATTTTTTGGGCACATCATGAGAAGAGGAAAGTTGGAGTACTTAGTTACAACTGGCAAAATAAAAGGAAAGAGAGATCGCGGACGACAAAGAGAGAAAATACTGGATAGCTTGGTGTCATGGCATGGAAAACAGTCAACAACAGAACTCATACGCTGCACTGTGGATAGAAGATTGTGGAAGGACATGATCGCCAAAGCCAACCGGTACGGCACATGATGATGATGATGGTGATCCTAACTCAAGAAAAACATATTTGTTCGCGTTTACATTTTAAACTATTTACTGTTTGATTCATTATTCATTACTCAAAAAGGTTCTTTTCCACTTTTGCCTCTTCCTATGATATTATTATTTTTGTCGGTGTACTGGGTGGCCTAGAAGTAAGATGTCGACCTCTGGACAATAAAGGTGCCATGTTCGAATCATGCCACACTCGATGGGTATGGTTCTCTTCGAATCTGTGGTATTTTCTCCGTGACTTTACCGTCCCCTCGTCGCTGGTTAGTGATATAATATATCATGCCAACTGTGAGACTGTGAAAAACAGGCGGTCCCATTTGCACTCTGCGCACGTTAAAGAACCATTGACAGCTGCAATTGAAAAAGTAGGTCAATATGCTCGCTGCCAGGAGCAAAAATTGTTAAATAAGAAATCCATCGAATCCAGAAAAGATCGGATGTGTCGGGCCGCAATCCACGGACATCGCTCCTTGCTGTACACTAGCGACACGACGCATCCACACCGACATTAACAGGTAAATGTTCAGAAAAATCAGAAAAGTCATTTTACTGGTAACTGCAGTTTCGTCATCTTGTCTACGCTAATAACCAAACTGATAAACAAACAACTTCATTTTTAAATAACTGACGTTCGGTAAAAGGAACAAAAAAATATGCAATTTTCTTTGTCTACGCCAACTGCATTATGTAATAAAGTTATGCATTATCTCATTCCATTTTCAATCGTCACATTATTTTTTCTATTTCATTTTCCTATTTTAGTCTGTTCTAAACTAATCACCGTCAATTAGAGTTCTTCTAAAGGCTTCTTTAAATTTGCTAAAAATTCTCCTCAAACAAACTGTATTGCTTGCTTACGTTCGTCCGATGACTAAAGTATTCTAGAGTATTCGTAGACTGTAGAATTCCTCTTCGTCAACCGCCCTTAAAAGGACGTTAAAGTCGACGTATCTGCGTTGTGTTGTGGTTTGCAGTATAACTGTTATATTTGCGCCTTTCGGCCCAACACATCCGACTTCAGCACGACATTTTTGAGTACCGGGTTGTCTTCCCTCTTCGATCCCTGCTCGCTTGGCCAGACTAGACAGCTTAGTCTGTTACTATAGGCACCGCGGAGAGGTGGAGCAGGGTCTGGATGGTTTTGTTTCACCGATCCTGGTGCAGGCCATCAGCTGTGGGTCGCTGACAGCTTCCAGCTCTGGTGCTGGGAGACGCGCCTTCAAAGATCCATTGGTATGGCTGCTGCCTGCTAGGTTCAGCCGAGATCGAGGAACTGCTAGGGCTTGAAGTGTGTCTGGTTTATGTTTGAAAATCTCGAGAATCTGTAACATTCCTCTCATGCTTACACTACATTTTTTCTGGATAGCAAATCCTTTTGTAAATTACTGGAGAAAGGTTTTTTTTTAATTTATATCACTATTTTGTTGGGTGGGGGAGAATAGAAATGTTCTTCGTGCTTATAGCATTGCTTAATGGACCTTCAGAGAATAAAACCGCTCACAAATTAACAATAATTGCGCAGAGCGGGTTGCCGATTAAATAAAAGCAATTGTCGCTTTTCAAATCTAATGATCAACTTAACAAATTTCGTCGATGATGCAGAGTCGTACCCACATCAATGCTTCTCGTTGTCAAGTCCAAGTTTGTGAATGCGATCTTCTCCTGTCTAGAGTTGATATGCGGTTTACGTCCACATATTGAGTGCCGTTCCAATGCCATCTTTGGAATTGTTTGACGCCAAGTATTTACATGCTCATTAACTCATTAATATGGACTGCTCTGCCAAGTCATTCGCAGTTTTCACTTTAGAGATTGTGCATCATCTTTTCTTACGTTGTTGGCCGCATTTACTAGAGTAATTGGGATTTTATGGGCACAACCATTTTTGTGTGTGTACGACATCAAAATGGCTGATTTTATATCCATAAAACGGCCGTACGCTAATAGTGAAAAGCGGAATCGAGATTCGTATATGACTTTGCAGCACCCGGGGTCACTCTCTGAGGTTCATATTAGTCAGGAGGGATTTATAATTTCACAAATTCACATTGTAGGGAGATCTTCCAGTCTGTTGTTTGATGTGCGACGGGGATAGTCCGATGACTAAGTGTGTTTCATGTGTTCGGATTTGGAGTCAAGGTGATGTCCTCGCATCATCCAGCGCTATACATTTTTTTAAATGACGATCTTCATTTTCAGGAGGATGTGAACTTCCGGTTAATATGGTGGATAGGCGGCAGGAACCATTAAAGGCTATGTCTGAAAAGTGTTCCTTGTTGCAGTTTCCTCATATTCCAAGTCCGGCTTGTTGCAGGAGCTACTGATTTAAGTGCTCTGTGCACACCGTGAGCTGTGCGTTTCATCTGTTTTGATTGTGTTTCGATATTCCTATTGCTGAATGATGGTATCGTATGATGGAGAACAGATAGCTATGTTCACTTTCTGTGCGGTTTCGCCGTATGCCTTTTGGCGTGTGCTGAGACTGCTGTGATGGGGACTACAGCTACTTTTCTTTGTTTGGGAGATGAAATAGTAATTCGGATGATTCCACTTGCACGGGTGGTTGAGCAATTATAGATTTTAATTCGTTTACAGTGATACCCGGGCCTTCCATCCCATAGCCATAACCATGGACGCGGGATTCCAATCATGATGTGGTGAAAATGTTTTGATTTTTCCATCTTGGGAGGGGGAGTGTAAGCAAAAGACTTTGATGCGACACCTATTGGCGAAGCATTCGGTACAGAAATATTCTCCCAGCAAACTCCCACAAGTGGGATCAAAGTCATAATTATAGGGCTTTTTAAAACAATACTCTTCTCTTCTTTATCAGCGACAGTTAACAAACATGAGAATAATATCCGTTAGGAAGAGTTGAACAAACATGAAAATAATATTCGTTAGGAACAGTTGAACAAACATGAACATAATATTCGTTAGGAACAGTTGAACAAACATGAAAATAATATTCGTTAGGAACAGTTGAACAAACATGAGAACAACATTCGTTACGAACAGTTGAACAAACATGAAAATAATATTCGTTAGGAACAGTTGAACAAACATGAAAATAATATTCGTTAGGAACAGTTGAACAAACATGAGAACAACATTCGTTACGAACAGTTGAACAAACATGAAAATAATATTCGTTAGGAACAGTTGAACAAACATGAAAATAATATTCGTTAGGAACAGTTGAACAAACATGAGAACAACATTCGTTACGAACAGTTGAACAAACATGAAAATAATATTCGTTAGGAACAGTTGAACAAACATGAAAATAATATTCGTTAGGAACAGTTGAACAAACATGAGAACAACATTCGTTACGAACAGTTGAACAAACATGAAAATAATATTCGTTAGGAACAGTTGAACAAACATGAAAATAATATTCGTTAGGAACAGTTGAACAAACATGAAAATAATATTCGTTAGGAACAGTTGAACAGAACAACATTCGTTACGAACAGTTGAACAAACATGAAAATAATATTCGTTAGGAACAGTTGAACAAACATGAACATAATATTCGTTAGGAACAGTTGAACAAACATGAAAATAATATTCGTTAGGAACAGTTGAACAAACATGAGAACAACATTCGTTACGAACAGTTGAACAAACATGAAAATAATATTCGTTAGGAACAGTTGAACAAACATGAAAATAATATTCGTTAGGAACAGTTGAACAAACATGAGAACAACATTCGTTACGAACAGTTGAACAAACATGAAAATAATATTCGTTAGGAACAGTTGAACAAACATGAGAATAATATCCGTTAGGAAGAGTTGAACAAACATGAAAATAATATTCGTTAGGAACAGTTGAACAAACATGAACATAATATTCGTTAGGAACAGTTGAACAAACATGAAAATAATATTCGTTAGGAACAGTTGAACAAACATGAGAACAACATTCGTTACGAACAGTTGAACAAACATGAAAATAATATTCGTTAGGAACAGTTGAACAAACATGAAAATAATATTCGTTAGGAACAGTTGAACAAACATGAAAATAATATTCGTTAGGAACAGTTGAACAAACATGAGAACAACATTCGTTACGAACAGTTGAACAAACATGACAATAATATTCGTTAGGAACAGTTGAACAAACATGAGAACAACATTCGTTAGGAACAGTTGAACAAACATGAAAATATTCCCCGTAATGGGTAAAAGTCATCATCATCATCACCAAGTCACATATCTATTACAGAACGTAGCATTCATCACAAGCAGTCTGAAAGAATCTCTGTCCCCAACTAGATCTCCCACTTCTTCTGTTTCCAAGTTCAAGATCTCTTTGATGCCTTGAAACCACCTTCCTCTTGGTCTGAACCTGTCTCGTCGTTTTGGAACACTGTCCTCCATAATTTATCTTTCCAACACATACGTGTCTTTGGAAGTGGTCATAGTATTTTCATTTCTTCTGATGAATGGTGTTTATGAACCAGCTCTTTCTAATGTTTAGATCTTTCCTTTAATATGTCTCATTGCGCTTTTTCATAGCCTATAGTATCTTTAGAATTTGTCTGTAATATTTTGTTTTGTATGAATCGATTTCTTCTTTTTTGTTTGCAAGATTGTCCATGATTCAAAACCATATGTTGTTATCGAGAATATACATGTCTTCAGTAATTTTAAGTTTACTGCCTTGCTGGTATTGTGCCACACGTTCCTTATGGCATTTTTGTGTGTTGCTATTGGTAATATTCTTTTGGTCTCCTGGCAGTCTCAGTTGTTATTTACTATCTATCTATTTACCTTTCGAGCGGTAGCTGATAACCCAGAAACGCCTTCTCTTATCTATTTTTTTTTATTTCTAGCAGTTTTAAATCGTTCTAAAGATATTTTATAAAAATCTCGCTATTTGTCTCTGTTCTGTGCCAGCAACTTTATCTCATGAGGGAGCCGATTCCTGCTGCTCTTGCCTCTCTGATCAATGTTCTTCTCAGTGTCTCTCTGGGTCGGCGCTTTCCCTCTTACCTGTTGTTTCCCACATGAGGGCTTGCTTTGTTATTCGGTTATTATCTCTACTCATCACATGACCAACATGTGACCATCGTCTTTTATTGATTACTGAAGATAATAGTGGTTGATTGGCTATTTCTCTAGTTGGTTATTTACTACATATCTCATACGTTCATAATTTGATACGATTTCAAGATCTTCATTGTGAATGATTTTCAGTTGACTTTTTGCTTTGTCAGTGGACATGATCTTGGTTTTCTATATATTTAGATCGGGCAACAGTTAAGTTGATAAATACACCTCTCATGGGCAACAGTTAAGTTGATAAATACACCTCTCATGGGCAACAGTTAAGTTGATAAATACACCTCTCATGGGCAACCGTTAAGTTAATAAATACACCTCTCATGGGCAACCGTTAAGTTAATAAATACACCTCTCATGGGCAACAGTTAAGTTAATAAATACACCTCTCATGGGCAACAGTTAAGTTGATAAATACACCTCTCATGGGCAACAGTTAAGTTGATAAATACACCTCTCATGGGCAACAGTTAAGTTGATAAATACACCTCTCATGGGTAACAGTTAAGTTGATAAATACACTTCTCATGGGCAACAGTTAAGCTGATAAATACACCTCTCATGGGCAACAGTTAAGTTGATAAATACACCTCTCATGGGCAACAGTTAAGTTGATAAATACACCTCTCATGGGCAACAGTTAAGTTGATAAATACGCCTCTCATGGGCAACAGTTAACAAGAATGGGGCGACTGTTAACGTTTGAAGACCGTTGAGAAATTATGTTCCAGATCGAGAAATTCAGATATTTCAAATAATAGCAAAATACGAGACAGTATAACTAAGGCTCAAATCTATAAAATTACAATTATTCAAATCTGAGAGTTTACTGTCAGTTTGGGAAAGAGCCGCTGGATTGCCGGTAACACGTGGAAGAACTCGATAAATAGAATGAACTAGAAGGAGACGGAAGATAACAGCTCTTCTGGTCTGTAAATTATTTTGATGGTGAAATATATTTTTAAAAATACACGAGATAAACTTGAAATAATTCACTTTCTGAAGATGAAAGAATCAAGTCCCAAACATAAAATAGATAAATATTAGGAAGATATCTGACAGGAATAATCAAACTTAGATGCAGAATGAACAAGTATAAGTTGGTGCTTGATTTTGTTATTATATGAAATACTGAGTTATGAGGTTTCACGAAAGTTCAAACTCAGGTTGCAGATGATGGAGCACACCTGAGAGTTATGATCCTGGGTAGTCCCCAACTCTTAGTGATAGGAAAGTAAAGGATCAAAACGCTTACTAGGCAGAAGTATTCCCTTTTGATTAACATATTGCTGTTGCAAAAGTTCTATAGTGTCATAATACTGGAGACGATATAAAGATAGACGTTTTAAAATTTGAAACAACTTTTGATGAAATCGGACAAACTAATATATCGGAAGTTGGAGTAGAAGTCATGGAATCAGACTTAAAATATCAGGAGTTAGGATATTAATCATGAATTTAGATACAACAAAATATAAGTAATTAAGGTTGTACTTGACATCAAATATCAGGAATTAAGGTATAAGTCATGGGTTTGAACAAAACACAGTCTCAGAAGTTAAGGTATAGTAGTAAAGTAAAGAGCCCCCGTCACGCCAAGTGGCGTATAGGGAATATGGTGTTAGTGACCATAAATTTTACAGACCTTCGGTACATGATTTTTGGGGTAATGTGGTCGGTATTACGCCCATGTTGGAAGTTAAGGTATAAGTCATGGATTTGGACATAACACAGTATCAGGAGGTAAGGTATAAGTCATGCAATCGGATGTAACAAAATATTGAGCAGTCAAAGTAAAGACAATTGTGGAGTTGGGCAGTAGACTGAAACTTAAAGAGCACTCAGCCTTTACACAAAACTAGAATAAATGATATGGTGCAAACACAATTTTAAGTTGTTTCGTAGATAAACAGTAATCATATAACGGTTCCATATCTAGTCTTCCTTCCTGCCCTCCCTTCTTTCCTCCTACCCTTCCTTCACTCCCTTCCTTCATTCCTTTTTTTCTTTCTATCTTTCGTTTTGTTTGTATTGTGACATCGTCATTTCAGTACCCCTGAGATGTTGTCATCTTGATTCTAAATTAGTGACTCTTTCATTTCATCTATTTACATTTTCCTGGTTTGTCATCTCGCATTGCAGTCTAATATTTTTTTTATGTAGAACGATCGTACAGCAGACGCTGGGGGAATCCATTCTGGTCAGATGTCCAATGTGTTCATTCTTTAATGTTCATGTACATTGTTTTCATTTTCCAAGGTATGTCCTTGTCGGCATTGGAGCTTATTGTACATACACAAGGTGCCATCTGTCAAAGTCTCTCTTGCTTATGTAGTAATATTTGATATTTCTGGACCTGTGCTCTCTGATACGTTGTCTTGTTTGCTTTCCTGATCCTGATTTTCAACTATTTATCTAAATTGATGTCTTCTTCTTGAAAATGATATGTACCCGAATTCTCTTTTCTGGCTTCTTGTTTTTTTCTGCCTTAATGTCATTTCTGGCTTAATGTCATTTCTGGCTTAATGTACTTTCTGGCTTAATATCTTCTCTGGATTAATGTCTTTTATGGCGTAATGTTTTTTTCTTACTTAATGTCTTTTCTTGCGTAAAGTCCTTTTTGCCGTAATGTATTTTCCGGTTTAATGTATTTTCTGGCGTATGTCTTTTCTGGCTCAATATATTTTCTGGCTCAATATCTTTTCTGGCTTAATATCATTTCTGGCTCAATATCTTTTCTGGCTTAATATCTTTCTGGCGTATGTCTTTTCTGGCTTATGTCTTTTCTGACTCAATATCTTTTCTGGCTTAATATCTTTTCTGGCTTAATATCTTTTCTGGCTTATGTCTTTTCTGACTCAATATCTTTTCTGACTCAATATCTTTTCTGGCTTAATATCTTTTGTGGCTCAATATCTTTTCTGGCTTAATATCTTTTCTGGCTTATGTCTTTTCTGGCTCAATATCTTTTCTGGCTCAATATCTTTTCTGGCTCAATATCTTTTCTGGCTCAATATGTTTTCAAGCGCAATGTCTTTTCGATTTTAAGAATGTAACTTTGTGATGAACTCGATTTATTGACATTATATCTAATTGTTAATGGAAGTTTATACGAGCAAACGAGCATGTGTATGCTCAGAAGTCATAATCTAAAAGTCATGTCCAAGTTTGAACATATCATTCTGCCATTGCCACGATCGAGCCCTTAACACAATAAATGTAACCAACGTGGTTATCCTTTATTTTTCGTGGCATAAATTGTAAATAAAATAGATGTAATCAGTTTGACAATGTTTTCTTCATGGTTTGTTAGAGACAAATAAAACAATAAATGGAATAAAATTGAACATTTCCTTTCTTGGTGAAACACGTCAAAATAAGCGATGTGTTGAATTTGAACATCTCTTTTCTTTCTCGATGTAAAACGTTAAAACAAACGATGCAATGAATTTGAACATCTCTTTTCTTTCTCGATGTAAAATGTTAAAACAAACGATGTAATGAATTTGAACATCTCTTTTCTTTCTCGATGTAAAACGTTAAAACAAACGATGTAATGAATTTGAACATCTCTTTTCTTTCTCGATGTAAAACGTTAAAACAAGCGATGTAATGAATTTGAACATCTCTTTTCTTTCTCGATGTAACACGTTAAAACAAGCGATGTATTCAATAAAAACATCTCTTTTCGTTCTTGGTGCAAATCGACAAACTAATTGATGTATTAAAAATGAATACTCTTGAGATGAGCTTCAGTACAATGTCACATTGGGCGGACATCATCCATGCCCCTCCGTGATGTGGGAAGGACATAGGACTTCGACAACCATGAGTCCACGTCACTCCTTCGGATGAAAGAGATTGGAGGTCAGATGGGCTCAGCCAAAAACGGGAAACTTATTGGGCGTATAAGAAGACTTATCAACCAACACAGAAATGGAGTCGTCAATCGCTAGACACTACAAGACTTGCTAAGGAGGGGATCTGAGCACCTATGGACATTTTCGGAGTGCAATGATGATGACCCGTAAACAACTCAAGAACTTTGGTTTGCTGACCCCACGAGGCATGAATGTATCTCACTCGTACACATAGTTTCCCTTTAGTTGCCACTTCCCTATTGCATAGTCTTTTCGGCTGCCCAGGTTTGGGCACCTTAGTCTAACCACTATGTCATGCTATTCATAGCTATCCTCCACTAGACCCCACTGCCATACTTCGATGGTCTCCTATACCTCTTTTGTCTGTGCTACTTTCCATTCACGTGTTTTTTTATTGTATCCCACTCTCAGACATATTCTTTACGCCTTTTGAGCAGCTGTTAATCCTCTGTTCTATTCTTTCTCCTGTATGTATGCACACTGACCTCGGTGTGTACTCTTCTGGTTATGTGGGCGTTATGCGCACATTCCTACACATACATGATTGTCCCTGTATGGGTGTGCATATGCATGTGTGTGGTCATTTGTATGGGCACAGGTATATATGTGTATATATATATATATATATATAGAGATATATAGATATATATGTATATATATATATATATATGTATATGCATGTATATTTGTATACGTATATACATAAGCATTCGTTTGTGTGTGTGTGTGTGTGTGTGTGTGTGTGTGTGTGTGTATACATGTACGTGTGGCCTCTTACATATTTATAGACATTGTCAGTGTCTTTGTAGTCGGGGAAGCCTAGACAGTGTTCCCCCCACTTACATATTTTTAGAACCTTTTACACGGTTTGATCCTCCGACCAGCAGGGTAATTACAGCGCACACCCGCGACTCTCTCTTTTTCATTCCGCCCACGGTCCCCGACACAGGGAAGACATTTGACATTTTTCTTTTCTTAAACCAGTTTCGATTATTTTGTTTTGAATGTCTCATTACTAGTTAGCTATGTAGGAACAGTTTTATTCACTTACATATCTGTGTGTGTGTGTTGTTTGTTTGTTCCTGTTAAAGGCCTATTGAGCCGAAACGTCGTTCAAATTTGTGTCATCTACCAATCACGTAAAGCTTTTATCATACCATTTTTTCTCATTTTTGTTTCATTTCTCCATCACATTTAGCTTTACTGCAGCTTCGAATTGTTATGCATTAATTTACATTTCTTTGCCTTTACTCCTATCCACGTATAGACCTTTGGCAGCTTTAAATTACTAGAGTATAGATAACAGTTGGTCAGAGACGTACTATATTATGCACTGTGTTTGAAAGTGCATGTACTTTTTCATTTGTGCTAATATTTAACACATTTATTTTATGTCTTCTTTAATGTATATCTAATAATTGTTTATTTATTTATGGTTCTGTCAATAAATAACGCTCTACAGTGAGTGCAGTTGTATAATTAGTAGGTCAAATGTGTTTTTGTTTTATAATTTAATATCTGCCAATCTGGCACAACTGATAATCTGCCATAGTTCTGGACAATGGATGCTGGTAAAAAATGGCGTACTGTGTATTTAATTAGGAAGGGTTACGAGTTCTTAAATTTAGCCGTTGAAAAAGGCATGCAAGTCGTAATACAAATGTAACGAGACATCAAATTGTTTGAAATGAACAGATCCCATGTTTTTAATTATCACGTGCCATACCAACTGGCGTAGGCAATTATCTCCTAAAACAATTCTCTATCCATAATGCACCGTATAAATTGTGTTGTTGACTGTTTTCATGCCATGACACCAAGATATCTAGTATCTTCTCTTGTTGTCGACTGCAACCTCTCTTTCCCTGTATTTTGCCAGTTGTAACCAAGTATTCCAACAGTCCTCTCTCATGTTTCCAAAAATGTTGATTGTTTCTTTCTGATGTTTTTTATGAGCTCCCTTTTGTGTTGGCATTTTTGAGAATTTCTTGATTGGTCTTTTTAGCTGTCCATGGAATTTTCAACATTCTTCTGAGAAATCCCATCTCTGTGGTCTTTAATCGTCTTTTCATTTGTTTGTTTGCTGTTCATGATTCGCTTCCATAGGTCAGAATCGGCTCTATATAGCACCAATGAACTCTCTTTCCCACTTCTACTGACAAAGACTTGTTGCATAAGGCGTTTTTCATTTTCTGAAATATAATTTTAGCCTGAGTTATTCTGCTTTCCTGAATAGAAAATTCTCAAAGAAGCCAACACAAAAAGGGAACTCATAAAAAAACATCAGGAAGAAACAAACTGGTAAAATAAAAAGAAAGAGAGATTGTGCACGACAAAAAGAAAAAATACTAGATAGCTTGGTGTCATGGCATGGAAAACGATCAACAACAGAACTTAAACAATGCACTGTAGATAGAAGATTGTGGAAGAACATGATCGCCTACGCCAACTGGTATGGCACATGATGATGATGATATTCACGCTGTTTAGAAAATAAAATATATTTAAAATGTCATATGTTATATTATAATGCCCTTCCATGGGTGTTAAGTGGGCGTAGATAAGTTGTGTTGCCTAATTTGCTCTTTCGGCCCAACACATCCGCCTTCGTCATAACATTTTTTTATTATTGTGTTGTCTTCCCTATTGATCCTTACTCACTTGACAGACTGAGCTAATAAGTCTCTTCCTAGGGGCACCAAATAGATTGAAAACGTAATCTTACACATGCGATGTCATATTTATATGCCTGGAACTAGAATGTCGTTGTAACCGTTCAGTGAACGTTTTACATTAGCTGTCAATTATCAATTACAACTATTAATTATACCTGCTACTGTATGCAGTAGTCAGTACAACCTGAGTTGCCTTGCAGATATGCTCGGGAGAGTAAAAGGATAAGGGAGGGCACCCTGAAGTACAAGAACCCCACTGCCTTGTGGCTGAGACTTTTTAGTCACAGGCTAATGGAGTCAACCGTAAAAAAAAACCAACGGAAAGCAAAGGAAAACCACTGTTATAACTTCGCCACAGTTTTAGAATTCACAACAATGTTAATGGGGATTCTGGTGGAATATCCTTGTCCGGTAGGGGACATCATGTGCTGCAGGTGATATCCGATCGTCAACAAGCTTCTGTTAGCAAGATAAAGATAACACAGACACTGAAAATAGGAATTTGGAATGTTAGAACACTCCTGCTAAAGATAAAACTGGAAAAAAATCAAACAGGAATTAAAAAGATAGATTTGTATTTATTGTGACTGTGAAGTGAGATACACTGGACCAGGGATGATATATTCTGATGAACACAAAATCATCTATTTTGGAGGTACTGAACACCAAAGAGGAGTAGGTATTATCTTGGATGCAGAAAGAGCAAGAACAGTGAAATGCTTCTGGTCAATATCCGACAGAGTCCTTTTAGTGAAATTGAAAGCCAATAGATATTAATCTCTTACAAGTATATACCTCAACAGCAGACAGTCTAAAGGAAATAGTTGATAAATTTTACCACGAGCTTAAATGGCACTTCGTTGATGCAAACAACATGAAAGCACCATAGTTCTAGGGGATCTCATGTCAAAAGTAGAAAAGGAACAAATTTATGAAGTGGTTGGTTATTGTGGCTTAGGAGAGGGAAATAAAAGCGGTGGCAATTTTATTGATTGAGCAAGAATACACAGCATAATGATAGGAAACACCTGGTTTAAGCAACATCCAAGACGTCTGTGGATATGGAAAAGCCCAGGAGGTATTGCACGTAATCAAATAGACCACATAATGATAAACAACAGACTTAGAAACAAATTGGTATTTGTTAGAACTAGACCTAGAACAGATTGCAATAGTGATCATGTACCATCTTCTTCTTCTTTCCTTCCTCATCTGTCTTTCAACGTCGATGGGAGATATAATTTGCGGTCCTTTTTCCTGGTCGTCCCGTAGGTCTGGTGTTCTCACAACGTTTGTTGAAGGCTCGTTGTGTTGTGTTTTGATCTTTCTGCCTTGTCACGTGGCCAAACCATTTTATCTGTTGTTTCCTTATATATTCTATAGCGGGAGCTATTCCTAGCTTTTTTTCTCAGTTCTTAATTTTTAATCTTATCTCTCAGACTGTTTCCTGTCATTCGTCTAACAAATTTAATCTCTGTAGAGGTTATTTTTCTTATTGTTCTTGCATCTAGGGTCCAGGTCTGGCATTGGTAGCACAACGTTGGGATGAAGATTGCATTGTATAGCACTCGTTTTGCCTCCAGAGTTATTTCCTTGTTGGACAATAGTGGTGATAACTGTCCAATGATTTGACAAGCTTTGTTGCATCGTGATTCTATCTCTTCTAGTTGAGAATTATCGTTTGTCATTAGACTTCCTAAGTATTTGAATTCCTCTACTTGTTTTGGTTGCCTGCTTTCTATAGTTATGGTGATGTTCTGTTTATTTTTGGCCACATTCATAACTTCTGTTTTGTTGATTTTCATGTTGTATTTTGTGCCTGAGTTGTTGAGTTTGTTTAAGTGTTCTTGTAGGTCTTCTATTGTTTCATGTATTAGTGCCTGATCGTCTGCAAATAAAAGCTCGTTGATCTCCTCTGTCTCTGATGGGTTGGCTAGCTTGCATATATATAGTCCATGTATGTAATAAACAGTAGAGTACGCATCCCTGTCTTACACCTGATCTAACCTCGAAGTGGTCTGTGTAGCCTGCTGCTGTTCTGACTCTACAGCTGCTGTTGTTGTAGAGACTTTTAATTAGGTTGGTTAGATATTGGCTTACTCCGTATGTTGTTGGTATCTCCCACAGTTGTTCTCTGTTCACTCAGTCGAATGCTTTTTTCCTGGTCAATGAAGGCTATGTATAAGTTTTGATTGTGTTCTGTCGTTTTTTTTCTGCAAGCTGTTTTAATGTGAACAATGCGTCAGTACATCCTCTGTTTTTTTTCGGAACCCCATTTGAGAATCGCTTAACTGTAGTTCTATCATTGGTCTCAGTCTTTTTCCCAAGATTTTGGCGTATAGCTTTCCTACATGGCTGAGAAGAGATATACCTCTATATTGATTGCAGTCTCTTTTGCTACCTTTTTCCATATTGGTATGATGATTGCCTGTTGCCAGTCTTCTGGGGCGTGTTGTTGGTGCCATGATGCATTAAATATTTTGTGCAGCCATTGCACTCCTGTTTCTCCTGCTGCTGCTATTATTTCTATTGGTATGTTATCTATCCCCGGTGCTTTATTTCTTGGTGCATATTTGATTACTTCTTCGAATTCCTCTTTCATGATGTTGGGTTCAGTATTTGTGAGTTCTAGGGTGGTTTTTGTTGTCTTATTGGTAGCTGGTATGTTTAACAGGTCTTCAAGATATTCTTTCCATCTCTGTTGCATACGTTGGTTATTTGATATTGGCTGTCCGTCTTTGTCATTTATCAGCTCAGTAGGATCATGGTTTACTTTTCTCGCTCTTGTGGCTTTTACTGCTTTGTAGAAATCTCTTGTGGCTAAAATCATTAAATTTAGATCTACTCAAATCAGACAAAACGGTACAAGCCAAAAATAAAACCTCACAATTCATAACAGGTACAATGCAATAGAGAAGATACTAAGCATTTATGAACAGTGGGAAATGTTAAAAGAATCAATGCAGCAAACATCAATATAATTCATCCTACCAGTGAGGACAAATTCAAGAAAGAAATGGATGACAGATGAAATTTTACAGCTAATGAACACAAGAGAGAGAAAAAAGGATAACAAAGATGAGTATACAAGATTAAATAAAGAGAGAGATGCAAAGAGATAGCAATGCAACAAAATTAAATGTAAACAAATGGAAGAATTAAGAAGAAGAAAAACGTAATCAAAAGCTGGATGTTTAAGATCAAAGGAAGGAGAGGTGCTGATTGAAAAAAGCATAAAGGAAAGATAGGCAGAATACATTAAAGATCTTTATGATGATGAACGAACAGAAGTAAATATTAAGGATAATGGGGAAGGAACAGAGGATACTCAAAAAAGAAGTGGAAGAGCAGTATGAGCGATATGAAAGCAAGAAAAGCTCCTGGACCAGATAATATAACTAAAAAAGAGATCGAAGCCATGAATGATTTTGGAATAGAAATAATAACAGACATATTGAATGATATTTACAACAAGCAGATATATGCCATGCTATCTGCTACATTCAATATTCATAGCCCTAATAAATAAATATGGTTAGATTGAATTCGATGATTATCCTTATGAGTTACAAGACTAACATATTACTAAGAATAAGCACGCGAAGAGTGCGAAACAAAATTAGTCCAGAAATTAGTGATGAACAGTGTGGTTTTGTTGAAGGTAAAGGAACGAGCAATGCCATATACATCATAAGATCTTTAGTAGAAAGAGCCATATAGGTGAAAACAGATTTGTATCTATGTTTCATAGATTATACCAAAGCATTTGACAGAGTAAAGCACGAAGAAATATTCAAAATTGTAAATGGCATAAACATTGACAGCAAACATCTGATGATAATAAAGAATATGTAACGGAAACAAACAGCGGCCATAAAAAACTGGAAATCAATTGAGATTGTTTCAACAAATAAATCATGGTGTTAGGCAACGTTGTGTGCTGTCACCAGATTTATTTAATGCTTATAGTGAGATTATTTTAAGATCCATAGGGGCCATGCCTGGAATAACAATCGGAGGTAATAATATAAATAATGTAAGGTATGCCGATAATACAGTCTTAATCGCTAAGAGTGAAAATGAGTTACAAGAAATGTTAGACATTATAGTGAAAGAAAGCAAAAATAAAGGACTCAGAATTAATAGCAAAAAGACACAAGTAATGGTAGCAAAAAAAAGACATCACCGCAATGCACAATAAAAACAACTGGAACAATATTAAAACAGGTAAATGAATTTAAATATCTAGGAACAATGTTAACCTCAGATGGAAGATGTACAAAAGAGGTGAGTTGCTGAATAGCTCAGGCGAAAGCAACTTTCCAAAAATTGAAGATGATACTGTGCAATCCATTTTTGACAAAAGAAACAAAAAAGGAGTTTTTAAATGTTATGTTGAGCCAGTCTTAACATATGGATGTGAATCATGGACAATAGGACAACAGAAAAGAAAATCAATAGGGGTTGTAGAAATTATGTTTTACAGAAGAATGTTGAGGATGCCACGGACAGCTAAGAAGAGTAATGAAAACGTTCTCTCTCTCTCTCTCTCTCTCTCTCTCTCTCTCTCTCTCTCTCTCTCTCTCTCCTCTCTCTCTCATATTCAAATTTTCCTGGTTTGCCATCTCGTATTACAGTCTGATATTTTTATGTAGAGCGATCGTACAGCAGACGCTGGGTACATGTACTTAGTCAAAGTGAAAACGTTCTAAAAGAGGCTAAAGCAAAAAAGAGAGCTAATTTCCAACATTAGGAAGAAACAATCATCATTTTTTGACAATGTAATAAGAAGAGAACAGTTGGAATATATTGTGACAACTGGGAAAATTGAGGGACGAAAAGATACCGGGCAACTTAAGAGAATGGCTTGGCAGAAGATCAACAACAGAAATGATAAATAACTATCGAGATAAAAAGTTGTGGAGAGACATAATCACCTACGCCAGCAGGCATGGTACTAGATGATGATGTCAACTCCCAAGACAAGAGCATGTACTAGTTTGGTGTGACAGACAGGAACATCTGTTAGTGGAAAGAGATGGAAATTTGAGATAAACACCCCGAGATATAAAGATAATAGAACAGTTTGTTGAAAACACACGCTGATAAGATAAACAGCCCACTTGAAAGTAAATGCAACTGTGATTAATAACGATATAGCAAAATGTTATATCTTCTCAATATTCCTGTATGGTACAGAAACATGGAATCTTTTGAAAAGTGGATTTATAGAAGAATATGTAGAGTTGGATGGAAAGAAAAGAGAACAAATGATGAAGTTTTAAAACAACTAAAAATGAAAAGAGAACTACTAAACACGATTAGAACAAGACAAATGAAATGTGTGGGCATGTTAAAAGACACAACAGCCTACTAAAAGTAATATTTGAAGGGAAAATCCAGGGTAATAGAGGCAGAGGCAGACAAAGACTAACATGGACGAGAAACACATCAATAGTTAGACAAGACATCCCATGACAGCCTGCACTATCAAATCAAGAGTCAGAGCGGAATGGCGCTCAATGGTAGCCATCAACCTTCGATGCGGAGACGGCACTCGATAATGATGATGATGATGATCGAGAACTATAACGTTAAGCAACGCAGAAAAATGTGTAAAGTATAACTGATATGAAACGAAGAAAAGAAGCTGATACTACTAATGATTTTAAAGTCGGCATGATGTATGTAAAGCGTTTAATAGATAATATCAGGCAATTCAACGCCAAAAATCTTGATTTTGTTTAGAAACAACTGGTATTGTGACAACTGCTGTTAAACAACTGGTGTTGTGACAGCTGCTGTTAAACAACTGGTGTTGTGACAGCTGCTGCTGACATACTGAAGATGAGAAGATTGGTCTTGCTAAAGCAAATGGAGCTTCTAAAATTGGTACTCACATCAGTGGTTCGACTTTACAGATAATAGAAATGACAATGGATTTTGCCAAATATGATGTCCAGAATTAATTTACCTTTAGTGACTAGCGACAGAAAGAAAACAAGACAATGAAACCTTTGGTAAAGAGTTGGAAATGCAGCACAGTTTTAGGATGTCATTGTCCCGAGTTATAAAAGCTGAGAAACAAAAATGCATAAAACATACCTGTGAGCAGGTCAAGGGTGAGTATAAAGATATAACACGTCTGTAAGGAATTCCAAGAACAACATAAAAATAGAACATTCATGTTAGCAGTTATAAGATCAGCATACAGATTGAACAGGTCATTATTTTCAAGATCAACAAAAGGATAAATAATCTCTGTAAGGAGTTCCAAGGTCAACAAAAAGATAAATAATCTCTGTAAGGAGTTACAAGGTCAACTAAAAGATAAATAATCTCTGTAAGGAGTTCCAAGGTCAACTAAAAGATAAATAATCTTTGTAAGGAGTTCCAAGGTCAACTAAAATATAAATAATCTCTGTAAGGAGTTCCAAGGTCAACAAAACGATAAATAATATCTGTAAGGAGTTCCAAGGTCAACAAAAAGATAAATAATCTCTGTAAGGAGTTCCAAGGTCAACAAAAAGATAAATAATCTCTGTAAGGAGTTCCAAGGTCAACAAAAAGATAAATAATCTCTGTAAGGAGTTCCAAGGTCAACAAAAAGATAAATAATCTCTGTAAGGAGTTCCAAGGTCAACAAAAAATTAAATTATCTCTGTAAGGAGTTCCAAGGTCAACAAAAAGATAAATAATCTCTGTAATGAATTCCAAGTCAACAAAAAGGTAAAGAATTCCAAGATTAGCATTAAGATCGAACAGGTCTTTAAAAAGCTCCACGATCAACTTAAAGATAGAATACATCTGTCAGAAGTTCCACATCATTTAGCATAGAGAAACAAAAAATGTGTGTAATAAATGGTTTCCAGGATAACATAAAATCATATCCTTAAGAACAAGACAACAAAATATTTAAAAGAGTATGTAAGGAGCGGTAAAACCAGTAATGCAACATAATATATGTATCATCATCATCATGTGCTGTACCGGTAGGCGTATGCGATCATGTCATTCCACAATTTTCTGTCCACAGTTTTGCATATCAATTCTGTTGTTGACTGTTTTCCGTGTCATTACACCAATCTATCTACTATCTTCTCTCTTTGTCGTCCACGATCTGAATTTCCCTGTATTTTGCCAGTTTTAACCAAATATTCCAATTTTCCTTTTCTCGTGATGTGCAAAAAATGTGCATTGTTTCTATCTGATGTTTATTAGCGGCTTTCTTTTTGTGTTGACCTCTTTGAGAATGTCCTCGTTGGTCTTTTTAGGTGTCGAGAACATTCTTCTGGGAAGTTTCATCTCAACGTATGTAAGGAAATAAATAAATATATATATATATATATAATAATAATAAAAGACATGATATAATTGCAAAAAAAGAACTTAAAGCTCAGCAAAAGTCACGTTGGTAGGAAGATCCAAGACCAATATTAAAACGGAAAGAACTTCAAGATAAATTCTCTCCAGCTTAGTACACAAGCTGACTGGCGTTTATTTACAATTTTACAGGAAACTTCAATCAAATCGAACAAATAATGTTAGCGGAAACAGATATAATTAATTATATCGATCTTTTTAACTAAAATGGAGAAAATAATAAAAGATAAATATAAAGAAATACATTGAAGAGCTGTGTAAAAGAACAGATGTCAAAGTATTCATCTACTTGGAATTACAATACGCCTTCATACTAAGTTATTCGATTAGCATGATAAGAAAGGTGGAGGCGGGCTCTGTACGTAGCCACTGTGTTGAGTTATAACTGTAGTTAGCGATCCACAGTCACTTGAAACCCTGGACATGCTGCAGTACGGAGAAATGAAAGAGCGGACAGACTAGCTAGCTATACTGTCGTCGAAGATGGTAGACCACTGGATCAGGCGGGCGTCATTAATACCCCCAGCCTCCGAAATGCGGGAAGGGCACAAGACTGCAACAACCGCATCATCTCTTTGAATGAAAGAGATGGGAGTTAAAATGGATCAGTGAGAAACAAATAGATTAGTGTGCGCATGAGAAGAGTTAGCTATCACAGATCTGGAGTTGCCATTCGCCGGACGTTGCATGACATGCTGAGGAGAAGATCTGAGCATCTATGGACAAGTTCGGAAAGAAGTGGCAATAAACCAACAATAACCCAATAACTAATGTTAAAACTATTGAATTGTATCTTAAATACGTTGAAATATTCAAAATATTCAAAATATATTTTTTTAATAGAAACAAGACACAATTTCTCGTTGTGCACTTAATACCAGCATTTATTATATCGTTTGTTGTGTCTATAAATGCATCGATCACTTAGCAGATCTATTTTAATGAATGTCTTCACACTGAGAGCATGTCTCTTCACAACTGTATATCTCAACACCTGTTTATCAAAGAGAATTTGACATAGACGGTTGTCATTACCATTATTGAATTAAGTCTCCACATCAAAGGTTGGCTACCATGGAGCGCCATTCCGCTCTGTCTCTTGCTTTGTCAATGCAGGTTGTCATAGGCTCACTTGTCGATCTTTTTATGTTACTCATCCATGTTAATCTTGGTCAGCCTCTTTCTCTTTTATCTTCTATTTTCCCTTCCAAGATTACTATTGGTAGGCTGGTGTGTCTTTTAACATGCCACAAAAATTCGTATGTCTGATTTGAATTGTGTTTGGCGTTCTCTTTTTATTTTTAGTTGTTTTAAAACTCCATCCTTTATTTTCTTTTCTTTCCATCCAATTCTTCCTATTCTTCTATAAATCCATATTGCGAAGGCTTCACTTGTATGTTCTGTTTCCTTGGCTAATTTTCATGTTTCTACATCATACAGAAATGTTGAAAAGATATAACATTTTTCTATTCTTAGTTTTAGCCATGGTGTTATTTTTTGGATGTTAATATATTTTTCAAGGCATTAAAATTACTTTTTGCCATTCCTATTCTTTTATTTATTTCAATTTTACATTTTCCATCACTGGTTATAGTATTCCAAGGTAGTTGTAGCTCTTAACTGTCTCCAGGTCTATTCATTTTTTGATGTCCACTTGCAGATTTTAGGCACTATTAGGTTGTGGATAGGCATAATCACCAACTTGATGGTGTTGATGCAAACAATTTGGATATTAATCAATGAGTTCAAACTACAGCGACCCACAGATAATTGCATGAGTCAGGATCTGCGAACAGCAGAGCTCATGACCCTGCACCACCTCTCCGCTGCGGTGGTCCTTAGAAAAAAGAGGTGTTACGTCTGAGGTAAACGAATAGAATTGATGATGGAAGGCAACTGAGAAGATGGAAGGCAACTGGGAAGATGGAAGGCAACTGGGAAGATGGAAGGCAACTGAGAAGATGGAAGGCAACTGGGAAGATGGAAGGCAACTGGGAAGATGGAAGGCAACTGAGAAGATGGAAGGCAACTGGGAAGATGGAAGGCAACTGGGAAGATGGAAGGCAACTGGGAAGATGGAAGGCAACTGGGAAGATGGAAGGCAACTGAGAAGATGGAAGGCAACTGGGAAGATGGAAGGCAACTGGGAAGATGGAAGGCAACTGGGAAGATGGAAGGCAACTGGGAAGATGGAAGGCAACTGGGAAGATGGAAGGCAACTGAGAAGATGGAAGGTAACTGAGAAGATGGAAGGCAACTGAGAAGATGGAAGGCAACTGGGAAGATGGAAGGCAACTGGGAAGATGGAAGGCAACTGGGAAGATGGAAGGCAACTGGATACTCAAATATGGAGTTAAGGCATCAGGATGCAGCAAGATACATAGAAATGCGAAGCTGCTGTAAAGCTGTTGGTAATGACGATTTTTAAAAAAGGGAAGAAAAAAACGGGTATGGTAACAGCTTTACGTGGTAATTAACAAAACAAATGTCGAAGTTTCGGCCAAGTAGGCCTTCAGCTCGAACAACAAACAACAACACAAAATATATATATAAGGATAAGTACACATATCTAACTACAAGGCGTTAATATGCTAGATACTCGAGAAAGGAAATAAAAAAGGTCACTTCCCTGTGGTCCACAGCGTGATCAGCTTCTGGATGAACTAAAATTAGGCGGGATGACCAACCATATATATCACTGACCAAGCAGCCAGGTGGGTGGACGGAAGGTTTCTAAAGATATGGGGAGGTGGGTACAAGATACGTATAAACTGTGTGTACGGATTTATGCCTGCACGCATGTATGGTTAGGTACACATGCTTTTTTTTACACATCTATTCGTTGTGCACACACACAGTTAGATACACACAGTTTATACGTATCTTGTACCCACCTCCCCATATCTTTAGAACCCTTCCGTCCTCCCACTTGACTGCCTGGTCAGTGAGACATGTAGTTGGTCATCCCGCCCAATTTTAGTTCATTCAGAAGCTGGCCACGCTCTGGACTACAGGAAAGTGACCTTTTTTTTATTTCCTTTCTTGAGTACCCAGCATATTATCGCCATGTAGTTAGATTTATGTACATATCCTTATATATTTTTTTTGTTTTGTTTTTTGTTGTTCGAACTGAAGACCTAGTTGGCCGAAACGTCGACCACTTTTGTTTTGTTAATTACCACGTAAAGCTGCTACCATACCACTGTTTGCCTTATTTTACTCAAAAATGTCGTGCTGAAGTCGAATGTGATGGCCGAATGTCGCAAACATCAGTCTTACATCAAACCAAGTACAATGTACCGACACCCACTTCACGTTCTTTAATCATGGCGGATGATGAAGCGGATTATCTATTCCTGTAGTAGTCTTGGACCCTAGATGCAAGAACAATAAGAAAAATAACCTCTACAGAGATGAAATGTGTTAGATGAATGACAGGAAACAGTCTGAGAGATAAGATCAGAAATGAAGAACTGAGAAAAAAGCTAGGAATAGCCCCCGCCATAGAATGTATACGGAAAAAAACAGATACAATGGTTTGGCCACGTGACAAAGCAGAAAGATCAAAACACAACACAACGAGCCTTCAACAAACGTTGTGAGAACACCAGACCCAAGGGTCGACCACGAAAAAGATGGATCGATGGAATATTAGAAGCACTAGGAAACATAACAGCAGCAGAGGCGAATAGAAGAGCAAATGACTGCAAATTATATCTTCCCTCGACGCTGAAAGGCAGATGAGGAAGGAAAGAAGAAGAAGAAGAAGAAGAAGTCTGCGAGTTAACGCCAGAAACCAGCGTCAACCCAGCCCCGGAATTTTTTTCTGAACCGGGCCAGGAAGATTTTTTTGTTTTGTAAAAATGTACACAATTTTTAAAATGTATGATAATAGCCTCACATTTTTATTATTACATGAAGGGCCCGGGAACTTACTGATGTAGAACTTAATCTTCGGTCCAAATACATTTTGAGTTATAATTCATAAGAAATAGACTGTTAAATTGTAAAACAATATATTATACACAGCGAGAACAACATATAAAATATTAAACAATTGTTAATGGTAAAGTATGTCTTAATGTGTTTAGGAATATTCTGTCAGTGTCCATATTTATCAATGCTCAAAGATGTATTTTATGAGTGAAGTGGTCGGCATCTAGTCAGGTCGCCGTACGTTTTCATGAATAAATCTATGGTACCCATTTTCAGAGGCTAAACACCGACGCTGTGTCGATCTTTAAAAGAAAAATTCGCCACATTGTTATTTTATTATATTACTAGTGTGATACAGCTTTTTGTTGTTTGCGGGCTACGCTGTGGTTTACTAGATGCTGACGAAGGTAAAGAATCTGGATTGACGACATTAGGAGGACCTGTCTTTTCACCAGTGTAGTAAAACACCAAAACAATGTTTGAAACCAACAAATTACATGTTTGTGAATGTAACATTATCATCACTAGTGGATTCATTATATTTTTAAACATACCATTAAAACCAACAGTACATCAACTATATTTTTTAATACATCCTAAAACCACCAGTACATCAATTATATTATTAAGCACGTCCTAAAACTATCAGTACATCAATTATATTTTTTAACACATCTAAAACCACCAGTACATCAGTGTGAGACGCCTGTCCATGTAGTTGATGTGCCAATATTGAATTTTGTATACAAGTGATTGTGGAGTCGATTGTGCCCTATTCTGAGGCGTAGAATGATAACTTGTTCCCATCTATTCATATTATTAGAGGCATCCTAATTTGATCTTCTGATTGATTTGATTATCTATTTCTTCTGATGGTTTTGTAACTGGTGTATCTAGTTGTGTGCCTGTTGCCCCTTCCTTTGCCAGATGATCTGCTCTCGTTTCCTGGTATTCCACAGGGAGATGGGATCCACTGCAGGGCGACCCTGTGGTGTTTGAAGAGTTCAGTCAATAAGGTCTGCAGATGTTGCAATTTTCTCGATTGTAGTGCCTCGAGTGCTGATCTTGCTGTATCTGTCAAAAACACTACAGGCTGTGGGCTAAGATTACTGTTCAGCAGATTTTCTATTGCCAACTTTATTGCTTGGATTTCTGCATCGTAGTTGTGACAATATTTCCCTGTTGCTATTTTATTCAAATCGCTAGTGTTATTTGGTTACTTTTTATATACACCTGCTCCCCCATTCTTTACTGCATTCTGTGCTGATCCATCTGTGTACACACGAATCCATAGGTCTTGTGGATATTCTTCATCCAACAGAGTGATTGTTTTACGTTGTGTACTCTTCTGTTCCCCCTTGTCACGTATTCTTTTCACTCCTGTCCGTATTTGTGTTAACAATCCGGATTCCTCTGTCCAGGGGGGTCTTTTCTGGTATGGGCAGTAGGGACTGACAGCTCTTGGTATGTTGGTGTTTCTCTCTCTCTCTCTCTCTCTCTCTCTCTCTCTGGGTTCAGGACTCAATCAGAGTAAGGATTCCAGACTCTCATATGAAGTCAGCTGTCAGGCTAAGTGTGTTGATCGCCCCCACAGACAGAACATCACAATTAGAGTCTGTCAGATCCACTCTGACTGAAAACCCGTTAATACGTTGCACTGTGTTCTGCGCCAGTGGCCCAGTGCATCCGATTTCAGCCAGCATTTTATTCGGGTTTGCTTTCCCTAGCCTTTGATTGTCCCCAATCTTCCTGCAAGGCAGCAGATTGTCTTTTCTGTAGGGGGATCTGCCCTTAGATGGTAGGCCCTCCCAGGTTTACGAGCACCATCTGCCCGAGTCACTAGAGGTGACTAACACAGACATGCACACACAAAGTTGTGAGATGTGACTAACACAGACATACACACACAAAGATGTGAGATGTGACTAACACAGACATGCACACACAAAGATATGAGATGTGACTAATACAGACATGCACACAGCGATACGAGACATGACTAACATTGACACACATCAAGATATATGACACATGACTAACATAAACATGCACATAAAGATATGAGATATAACTGACATTGACATGCACACACAAAGATATGACACATGCCTAACATAGACATGCACACAAAGATAAGAGATATGACTAACATAGATATGCACACACAAAGATATGAGATGGGACTAACATAGCCATGCACACACAAGGATATGAGATGTGACAAACACAGACATGCACACACAAAGATATGAGATATGACTAACATAAACATACACACAAAGATATGAGATATCACTAACCCAGACATGCACACACAAAGATATGACATATGACTAACACTGGTGTTTGTCTACATATTCATTTGGCTTGGTGGATAAAACTGCTTCCTTTAAGCCGTCACAATGAAAAATTTTGGAATCGGTCATTCATTGGATGTCTCAGCATGTACGATAATTTTTCGGCCTGTATTTAACATCTTTTCTGCGTTCTGTCAGTGCTGGTATCCTCCACAATTTCTCCATCTCCAATATTGGTGTTGATTTCATTGCTCCTGTGATGACCCTAAGTGCCTGGTTTCCTACTTTATCCAGCTCTTACAGTGTGGTGTTAGATGCCGAGCACCATGCAGATGATCCATATTCTAAATGTGGGTGCATGCTCTGTGGGTATACTTTACTGAGTATTTTCCCACTCGCAGCCCACGTGGTTCCAGACAGCTTTCTCTTAATAACTAATTTTCTCTTTGCTTTTTGAGTTGCCTTATTTATCTTCTGTTTCCAAGATAGTGTGTTGTTGATTGTAACTCCGAGATAATTAGCTTCTTTGTCTTCTGCTCATTGTTTATAATGTAGATGGTTCCTGCTTTTTGTTTTGGGGATCCTGTGTGAACTCACAGTTACTGTGCTCTAACACTCACGAATAACAACCGTATTGTGCAGACAACCTCAGCCTGTTGACAAAGATAGCAGAGTGGCACGTCAAGCAAGCGTGCCACAATTTGGCGCTACAACCCCCCCCCCCCACACACACACACACACGCGCACACACACACACACATACATACACACACACCACTTACACATGTATTTTAATTTTTCTCACAATGAACGTACTACTATTCATATTTCTTACATATTTGTTGTTACCAAAATTATTTAGGAAATGCCGAGTTCGGTAGAGAGTGAGACGCCCTGTATTTTGTAAACACCATCAGTGCAGTAAACCATTAAACCACCAGTGCAGTAAACCATTAAACCACCAGTGCAGTATTTGTAATATTAAAACACACCAACTCAACATGGGGAAAAAAACAACTAATTACATGTTAAGTAACATGACCATCACCATTCAGCAAATCCCAAAGAACTTTCTAATCCACAGAGTTAAAAGAAATAGAATGAACTTCTACTTCTTCTTCTATCTTTCCTTCATTGCCGTTGGTGTCGAGACAATCTGCGATTCTTTGCTCTTCTGTTGGCCTCTTCTGGTGTTATCCCTCCTCGTGACTCTAGTATTTCCTTTATCCATCTCTTTCTCCATCTTCCTCTTAATCTGGCATTTTCGTAGCGTTTGTTTATGGCTGTTTGAGTCATTGTTAGTTCTTTTTGTCGTGTTATGTGGCCGAACTAATTTATCTGTTGTTTCTTTATGTATTCGATGGCTGGTTCAATTTCGAGTTTCTTCCTCAGGTCGGTGTTTCTTACTCTGTCCCTTAAGCTGTTTCCTGTAATTCTTCGGACACATTTCATTTCGGTGGTCGTTATCTTTCTTATTGTTCTAGAGTCCAGCGTCCAATTCTGGCACTGATAGCACAGAGTTGGTAGAAAAATTGATTTGCATATTGCCCTTTTTGCTTCAGTAGTTATTGTTTTATTTTTCAATATTGTTTATACTTGGCCTATAACTTGGCATAGAATGAACACACACACACAATATGAAATACTGTATTACAATAAAGACTGGTATCACCCGCGAGACGCACGACATCGGCAAGACATTAACCCAAACATTCCATCTCATGTCAGGGCTGAAAGGCAATATTTTGTTTCATTTTAGGGTGAAATAAACACCCAGTCCCGAACACCTCGCGGCGACTGCACTAGACATGCGGGCTTTATTCTCCGGTCAAACAATTCCCCTCGGCAGATCCCAGTCATAGGAAAATGCCGTAAAGGTAGTTTTTTTATTCTTGAAAAGGCAACGTGAATGGAACACAATACAACTGGAACAAAAATTGAACAAAAATGCTCAACATTAAACCATTGTTTCATCACAATTGAGTGCTGTCTCCGCATCAAAGGTTAGCTACCATGGAGCGCCATTCTTCTCTGTCTCTTGCTTTGATAGTGCAGGTTGTCATAGGCTGATTTGTCAATCATTTGATGTTACTCGTCCAAGTGAGTCTTGGTCTGCTTCTGCCTCTTTTACCTTGTATTTTCCATTCCAAGATTTATTTTAAGTGGGCTGTTGTGTCTTTTAACATGACCCCAACAATCTCATTTGTCTTGTTTGAATTGTGCTTAGTAGTTCTCTTTTCATTTTTAGTTGTTTTAAGACTCCATCGTTTGTTTCCTTTTCTTTCCATCTAACTCTACCCATTCTTCTATATATCTACTATTTTTTCTATATGTGAATAAATATAATAATTCATTATTTATGTTTTAGTAATTATAATTTTAGCTTATGCAACTTTACTTTATTATCCTCTTTATGGATGTTTTTTTTTGGAGTAGACTATTTTTAATTTTGAGATACTGACAGCGTACAAAACAGTTTTAACTCCATTTTGAGCGCCTGTAATGTAAAATAGGGGGGGGGGGGGAAGGGGTTAAACACTTTGGATACATAGATTACTCATTCTCTGAGAAGAAAATGGGGAAAGAATTCTAAAATAAATTGATTGAATTTGATCATGAAAAAATATTTAAAAAAAAGCAAAAAAAAAAAAAACAATGATTCGCATTAAAAGTTATATTTGTATTGAAATAACGAGAAATGACTTATGCTAAGCATATATTACAGATAATCTCTCGGATTTGTGGTACTCTTTCTATCCCAACTCTTTTGTGCAGGCAGGTATTAGTTCATTTTTAGTACCCATTACGAGAATGGATTTTATTGATCTTGGTCAGTTATGATTCTCCAGTCCTGACACTAGCAGTCTGCTATGAAATATTAATTGCTACCTGGACTCTACACTTCACCAAGTTTACAAAATTCTAATCGCTTCATTACACTCTTTTCGAGTTAATTTTGCTGTCATCTTTTAATCTATTAATCAAATATCAAAGCATTATGATCTTACATCGGTCCAGAATGGCCTATTACTTTTTAATAGATTACGGAGAAAAATAATACAAAGAACAGCAATTATAATATATAACAGATACAATGTTGAGATAATATGCCTTTATTAACTCTCGAACCTCGGATTAACGCTGATCCTGACTATTTGAAAGCACGGAGTGTCCACAAAAACACTTTTGATCTGAAGTAGTTATAAAATTAAAACCTATTGTAGTATGTTTATAAATATGGTGACTGCAGATATATTAATTTAAAAATGGTCTTTTCTGTTGCACAAAACCACCGCAAATTTCTCAACGAGCACTTGTTAAACAGATGGATTGACAACACAAGCTTTCTCTTCCTCTTTCTCTTCGTTCATTCTCTCTCAAACGTGTATGCACTCTACTCCCCATCCTCTTAAATTTTTCATGATTAAAACATTTAAAACAAGAGAAATTATACACATTTAAATATAAAGAAATGATACTCACCCTCGATTGAAGACTCCAAGACTATGAATAAGTGCACACAGTCTGTTGAAAGAAAATGATATGGGTAAGTAAGCTCGTTATAGCAAAAATATCCTCGGAAATTTCCACCCTTAAAATTATGTTCGTTTACATATTATGCACAAGTTAATTTCATGCTAGAACTATGAATACGGTTATACTTTATATTGTGTCTATTATAATTAAATGACTCAGCCTTAATCGCAACAAGACAGAGGTAATGTTAACAACAAAGAAAAAGACATCACCTCAGTGCAAAATAAAGACAAGTGGAACAATATTAAAACAGGTAAATGAATTTAAATATTTGGGAACTTTGTTAACCTCAGACGGAAGATGTACAAAAGAGGTGAGATGTAGAATGGCTCAGGCAAAGGCAGCTTTCCAAAAAATGAGGTAAATACTATGCAATCCATTTTTGACAATAGAAACAAGAAAAAGAGTTCTTAATGTTATGTAGAGCCAGTCTTAACATATGGATGCGAATCATGGACAATAGGACAACCGACAAGAAAATCACTGGAGTCTGTAGAAATGTGATTTTACAGAAGAATGTTGAGAGTACCATGGACAGGTAAAAAGAGTAATTAAAATGTTCTGAGAGAGGTCAAAGCAAAAAGAGAGCTAATTTCCAATATTAGGAAGAAACAATCATCCTTTTTTGGCCATGTAATGAGAAGAGAACAAATGGAATATATTGTAACAACTGGAAACACTGAGGGACGAAGAGATGGAGGTAAGCAAAGATAAAAAATAACAGACAGTTTAAGAGGATGGCTTGGCAGAAGGTCAACAACAGAAATGATAAATAGCTGCCGAGATCGAAAGTTGTGGGGAGACATGATCACCTACTCCAGTAGGCCCGGTACTTGATGATGATGATTACAATTAGGTTTCACATTTAAAATTTAACGCTGTACATTTTACAAGAAAAACCATTTGATCGTACGTTACGTAATATACATATATTTTGTTTATATTACGAAGATGGTATTTACATGTTTCATATGCTATCTATACAGGACACTTAACAGTCGTCTACCCACTGTCCGTCCATTTATCCTAAACCTGCCTACAGACAAGCTTACCTTCTCGTCTATCACTCAAAATGCCTACAGGTAAGCAAACCAACTCCTCTATTACTCAACCTGCCAACTGGCAAGCAAACCAACTCTTCTATCACTCAAAATGCCTACAGACAAGCAAACCAACTCTTCTATCACTCAAAATGCCTACAGACAAGCAAACCAACTCTTCTATCACTCAAAATGCCTACAGACAAGCAAACCAACTCTTCTATCACTCAAAATGCCTACAGACAAGCACACCAACTCTTCTATCACTCAAAATACCTACAGACAAGCAAACCAACTCTATCTATCACTCAAAATGCCTACAGACAAGCAAACCAACTCTATCTATCACTCAAAATGCCTACAGGCAAGCAAACCAACTCTTCTATCACTCAAAATACCTACAGACAAGCAAACCAACTCTATCTATCACTCAAAATGCCTACAGACAAGCAAACCAACTCTTCTATCATTCAAAATGCCTACAGATAAGCAAACCAACTCCCCTATCACACAAACCTCCCGGAGACACGATTACCTTCTCTCCTATCACTCAACCTGCCTACGGACAAGCAAATCGACTCTTTTTACCACTTACCCTGCCTACACGCAAGCTTACCTTCTCTCTTATCACTCACTCTGCCTGCAGACAAGCTTACCTTTTCTCTTGCATTATTAACATAATAACCTTTTTATCTCTTCTGTTCTTCAAAAGTTATATTTTTTTTTCTTCATTGCTTTTCTGCCTTTCTTCCTTTTCCTCGTCGCACATTTACTTCTTGCTTTTCTTCTTCCATTTCTGCTTTATCATTATCGTTTCCATCGTTATAATTTTAAAGTGGAGTTATAATGTTGACTGTAGGTATATTAACTCTTTCAGTAAGGCAGGTTTTTATCCATTTAGTGGTAGAGATTTCAGAGAAAAAATTGTCATGTTTTTAAATTTCAGTCTACAAGCTTTTTATTTATCTAACACATAATTTATTATATATGAATTTTTAGATAATTAAACAAGGAATTAGATTTCAACAATACCAAGTTGATACAAGACATAACAAGAATATGGTTTGCTGACAGTTTACACTAATCAAATTGAGAGTGACGCACTGTGCGGCTAAACGGACGTGACAGAAATCGGCATGACGCATGGTGCGTCGAACCGAACGGAAAGAGTTAAATTAAAAATGGTCTTTTCTGTTGCACAAAATCTCCGCAAATTTCTCAAACGAGTAATTGTTAAACAAATGGATTGACCTACTTCACAACATTTCCATTTATTTTGCAATTGGACCCCGAGATCATTGAACATAACAGTTTTTGACTTTTTCATTTGGAAGTACGCGAAGAGCAGAGTTTATGTGCTCTCACCACCCGCAACTCTGCATGGTCTGTATAAAACGCACCACTGAAGCTGTAATCTCGATAACGCCGTGCATGCTGCAAAGGAGTTTGTTCCAAGTTAGATTATCTCATCCAGGATTTTTGAGTTACGGTTTGGGTGTACATCTAGTGTGTATGTGATACTAACCTATACCACATGAAACTTTATGAGTTGATGTAATGGTACACGAGATGTACAAGAATATTAAAATAAATGTTGATTGTTTAACTAGTTTAAACCAATGAATGTTTTTGTGGACACCCTGTATTATGGCTAAATATAACTATGAACCAATGTTGTTATTCCCCGTTAACTGTATATTAATATTGTAAAACATTATCTCTTTTAATTTAAATTAAAATCTGATGACAATCTTTAAGAACAGAATAAATACAGATTTTTTAACTTATTATATATTTTACCATTTCAAGTCAGACAAAACTATCCACAACATCAACATAATTTCAGAGTTAAAGAGCTAAAGAAAAAAAAACATTATTAGATTGTCTCTTTGAAACTGTAAGAGGCTTGAACCTTACAAAATAAAATTCTATGTTACATTGTAATGCGCCTACAGGAGATTTACGGCCTGTGCGATCATTCACCTACAGCAGTTCTTTTCAGCTTGGGTTTTACTGTGTAATAGTGGGCGATTTCAGATTTAAAAAGGGCGGCAATAGAAATGCAAGCTTTATTGAAAACATTGAAAATATTCAATATCACATTTATGAGAAAATTCATTTGAAAAGAGATTTCATTTCAGAAAAAAATGCATAACAGTTAAGCTTTGTAAATATTGTAATGTTTGATCGAGTCTATGCTATTTTTTTTATAACAATGTGTATGTGATTCGGTATCATTAGGAAACATATAAAGATATTAAATTATCTTCTCCAATCATATGATCATGGGGAGAATAAGGTAAAGTACGAGACTTGAACCGGCGTCTTAGCACGCGAGTTTTCACCCATATGTGCTCAGCCGTCTATCCAGAAATGTTCGGAGATTGCTGAACAGCATCGCTTCAAGTATCGAAACTCACGATGCGAGGCGACATTTCTCACCTTCCCAGGGTAATACCCTGGTACCCATTTCTGCCTACAGCTGAGTTGACCCTGGGGTATTTTTTTTTCCAACCACGAGTACAATTCACTCTGCTCCCAGCGGGAATCGTACAAGGGTTGTCCGAACGTCGGTACTCCACTCGGGTGGTTTTCCCAACTAGGCTACCGAGGCCCCCATATGGGGAGAATATGACTCGATAGACAAAGATGCACATACTTAGAGATCAAGAGAGCCAGATAAACTTGTCTGATGGTGTAGATATAAATATCAATATATCGTCGAGTGCCATCTCCGCAACGAAGATTGGCTACCATGGAGCGCCATTCTTCTCTGTCTCTTGATTTGATAGTGCAGGTTGTCATAGGCTGATTCGTCCATCTTTTGATTTTAATCCATGTTAGTCTTGGTCTGCCTCTGTCTCTTTTACCTTGTATTTTCCATTCCAAGATTACTTTTAGTAGGCTGTTGTGTCTTTTAACATGACCCAAATATCGCTTTATCTTGTTTGAATTGTGTTTAGCAGTTCTCTTTTCATTTTTAGTTGTTTTAAAACTTCATCATTTGTTTTCTTTTCTTTCCGTCCAATTCTACCTAAACTTCTATATGTCCACATTTCAAAGGCTTCAAATCTCTGTTCTATTTTCTTGTCTAATTTCCATGTTTCTGCACCGTATAGGGATGTTGAGAAGATATAAAATTTTGCTATTCTTAGTTTTAGCCCTGGTATTATTTGTTTTGATGTTAATATAGTTTTCATGACATAATAATTACTTTTTATAATTCCTATTCATACATAGAAGAAGAAAAAGAAAACATAGAGGAGAAAGAAAGGGTGGAGAAGAAGAAAATGTAGAAGGAGGACGGAATAAGATGAAAGAAAACAATGATACGATGGAAAAAAGAAGATGAAAAGGCGGAAGAAAAAGAAACAGGGGAGGAGGGGGAAAAAGAAAAGGAGGAAGTGAAGTACGGATGGAGGTTAAAGAAAAAGAAGATGAGAAGATGCAAAACGAGAAGAACAAGAAAGAAGGAGTGTAGTAGAAAGAGAAAGAACAAGGCGTGGAGAAGGAAGAAAAAGAAGTATAGAGGAAGAAAAAGAAGTAAAATAGAAGAAGAATAAAAGGGGGAGGAAGATAAATAAAGAAAAAGAATTGGACAAATAGACGAGAAGAAGGAAGAAGAAGAATTGTGAGAAGAGTAAAAGGATAATAAGAAATAGGAAATAGGGGAGAAAGAAGAAACGGAGAAAAAAAAGACAAGGAGAAGGAGGAAGATGAGGAGTAAAAAAATGAACACGAAGAAAAGGAAGAACAAGAAGAATACGAAGATTAAGAAGAAGTAGGAGAAACTTGGGAGTTGTCATTGGGTCACAATTTGAAAAGAGAAAGAGAAGTTTTAATAAGATATTAAAAGATAATAATGCGTCCTCCCCATCACACAAAAACTCTCGACGCTAGAATATTCTACAAAGTTTGTGTACATGAAGTAAACGAATGAACGCCACCACGTAATATTTTACAGTTTTATTTTTCACGGTTAATTTATACTATCTTCACCTAATGCTTATCGATGAATTATTTATTGCCGGGCTTGTCTGTTTGAAGAATATTCGGTGTTGCAAGTTTCCATAACTTGCATTAAAAGCAATCATAATTTTAAAAATTCAAAACTTCACACACCTGCAACAAGCGCCTAGATAGGTTCGCTTCCCCTTTTCTGGCCGCCTTTAATTATACATGATGCGTGTAACTTTATAGCTGTGTTCGGCAATTTGCACAAATTTAAACTCACGCTTGGAGTAACTCTTTGTAACGGTATATGTGAATTAAAGTATGGGTCAGGTAATTGAGTCGGTACCCATTTCTTAACAGTTTATAATAGTGGTTAAGAATAGCAGTCGCCAGTAGTTAGTGACAGAGCGTAGCAATGAAAATACAATTCGGACATAAGTTTCAAGACAATGGAAATAATTTTCCTAGCAGTTTTTATAAAAGTGTGAGTCAATACATGGTTTGACCCATCACTTGTCCAGAATTATGTTGACAAACAACTTCCAGGACAGGTCAGAGTCATGAAATAAGTATTATTTTGAAACTCGGGAAGGTCATGGTGACAAGAGGTTACTTTAGAGCCACAAACAGCCTGTTTTGACCATTCTGACACATGTCCAATGTAATTCAGGATTGCGGACTTCCGATTGGTCGGATGGTGTCGCAGGTTGTCACATCCCGACGGTACATTGGACGCTGATTCGATGCAGACGTACAGCGCGGTAAATGTGATTTCAATATAAAAACGTAGGCACGCAATATAAATCAATCATTTGGTTAGGCACATGAGTCAATCGAGTTAGTAAGGAACAGATAAAAGAGTTAGGTAGTAAGAAGTAGTAAGCCACAGAGTTAGTAAGAATAGTAACAATTAGTTAAGCAGTAGACAGGACCAGAACATAGAGAACATTTAGTTGTGAAAGTGTTTTTAAGTGTATTTCAAAGTTCTGCTTCAGAGAACAAGGCATAAATAAGTTGTGAGAGAAATTGAATGTTACATGTCGCAGACGATAAGCACTTGTGGACAAGTCAATATCCACCGGTGGTAGCCTCTGAATTGTCCAGAATTAAGAACAATAATTCTAAAGATAAGTGCTACCACTGTTATATATCACGTGCCAAGTTAAAGATCAATAAACTTGATTATGAATTGTGGCTGAATAGTCTGTGATAATTAATTTATCAAACTACGTTGTTGACTATAAATGTGCTGTGCTGTGATGACTCTAAATAATAAATAAGATATAAACAAGATAAATAACCAAACGGTTATAACTTAAAATGCATGTGTCGAGAAGATTTTCCATCAATAATTAAAAATTAATAATGTTGGAATATTTGGAAATAACTGTCAAATACAAGGAAAGCGAGACCACGCACAACAAATGGAGAAGATGCTAGATATTTCGGTAAAAGGTATAGGTAAAGTGCGAGACTTGAATTGGTGTCTTAGCACGCGAATTTTCAACAATATGTGCTCGGCCGCCTATCCAGAAGTGTTCGGAGACTTCTGGATAGTGTCGCTTCAAGCATCGGAACTCACGAAGGGAGTCGGTATTCCTCACCCTCCCAGAGTACTACCCTGGTACCCATTTCCGCCAGCGACTGGGTCGACCGCGAAGGTCGCCGTTACAACACTTGACTTGTCAAAAAGAAACATTGCTGTATGTACTCGGCGGTGCAGATTTGTCCACTTCGTCGCGCAGATTTGCTAAGTAGAACATCATTTTGATTTGAACACAGAAAATTGCAATCAGAGAGCCGAAATTAATCAAAACCCCGATGCATTGTCTGCTTGGTCGAGAGAATGTGAAACGTTCCACCATTTTGAAACCGAAGTCCTCCCTAGATAGTTTGGTGCCGTGGCACAGTTAACAAATCAACGACATGGCTGAAACATCGCCCCGTGGACAGAGAGTTGTGGAAGAACACGATCGCCTGCGACAACCGCAATGACTGACGATGATGATGAATAATTACGAATGAAGCATTCTTTCGCATCTTGAAATATTTGTAGAATCTCGTATTTATGAAGCACGATATGGTCTTCGTGAGCTTTTTAAGAGTTGAGAAGAAAGCTCTGAAATAAAATGTGATTCCAGAAGTCATAGCTGATATCATGGCTGACTAGCTTTTTCACATTTCTACATTTTAGGAGCATTGTTATCGTTGTAGCCCAAGTGTATAGTGCTCTGATCTTGTTAATTGTTAATCGTCAGATTATCGTCACTGCTCATGGAACAATTTGTCAAAAATGCTCAAATCTCCTCTTCAACAATTCTCGCAGATTGAAACACCTGAGACCGTCGGATCTGTGTTGAGTGAAAACTGCAGAAAAAAAAAAAAGACTAGCAGTTGATAAATTTGTGTAGAAATTGAAAGAATTAATTATATTTTGCCAGGAAGAACAAAATTGTCTAATGTCAAGGACAACTTAGAAAGTTCTGTAGATGTGCAAAACGTTTGACATTTATTCAGGGAGAGAGGGAGAGAGAGAGAGAGAGAGAGAGAGAGAGAGAGAGAGAGATGTTGAAAGTCGCAACGACATGCCTGGTGAACAATGTTGGGATTCTGGCTTGACCTTAGTACAAGAAACGCGCCAACAAGTGGAAGCAATTGATTAGCTTATGTTGAAGTGGAAATTACATAACGCGCAGTGCAGATGAATGTGCTTCAGCAGCGATTCGTTTCCATGCAAGTTCATTACATTATTGGGTACTTAAAAGATTGTTTCATCAATGAACAACTTCAGCACAAATGTGCTAAGTATACATAGTTGAATGTTCAAACTTTTATTGCAGGAACATTATCTTCGGCGCCACGTTGTCTTGTATAAGAATAGCAATACTAATGAGCTACTTGATAACAGGGCATCTTTAGCTTTGCTTCAGAGAGTGTACACAAAGAGAAAGCTGTTTTCCTTTAACTATTTTGACATTAACAATCATAGTAGCTACCGCCGATTCAACTGCCACTTGTGAAAGGCGTTTCCTCAAAACTTAAATTAATAAAACGTATAAGAAATATACGCTGAGCCCAGAAAGTCTGAGTAGTGCAGTTAAACATGTCCGTGATAGCGATTTCAGTGAAGATTCAACACCGTTACTGACACATTTTCACAAATTGACGCAGGTGATTTCAGCTTATGAAATTTTGAAAAGAATACAACAAGCAATTGGAGTGCACGAGTATCTTTAGCCTGTTGCGAAGAAAAAAAAACGTAACGGTTTCCTCCACGACATGCCAGGCGTATGGGGAATGTGATGTTAGTGACCATATTCTTCTATGACCACGGCACTTTTTTGGGTGCTGTTGTCGGTATCACGCCAAACCGCCTTTACTTCCCTGAAAAAATCACTGGTAGTCATTTTTAGAGGTAGTGTGAACCCCGGAGCCTTGTCAGTCCGGAAAAATCTCCGCCACTGCTGGGATTGAACCCAGACCCTCCTAGTCAGAAAGCGAGCAGACTAACCACTCAGTCGCCGAGGCTCCACTTGTTGCGAAGAAACGCAAAGTAAATTAGTTTGACCACATAAATCGGTCGTCTGGCCTAACGAAGACCATTACGCAAAGAACTGTTAATAGGGCGAGAATGAGAAGTTGTAAAGTAAAGAGTCCAGTCACACCATGTGACGTATAAGGAATATGGTGTTAGTGACCATCTTTTTTATAGACCATCAGCACATGATTTTTGGGGTAGTGTGGTCGGTGTTACGCCTGTGCCGCTTTACTTACCCAGAAAAAAAATCTGCTGCCCATTTAAAGCCAGGTGAACCCGGAAGCCATCGATCAGAATCGAACCCGACCTCTTAACCGTTGTAGTCTAGTTCACAAACCACTGAGCTATCGCGGCTCCCGAGAATGAGAAGTAGGCAGATAGGAACATAACATCAAAGAAGGGAGGTCTCGACTTGGCAGATTTCGAAAGAACAACTGAATATAGAGGGAAAAAGTGAAGACTAAGTTTGTCAGTCCAGCCATAACAACCCCGGGGTTATTGGGTTATTGAGAAGAAGGCGAAGATTTAAATTTAATTTGAGTTAACTAGCATTAAACGTATAGTTTAACTACATCAATATTTTCAGGATAAACAACAGTTTATATGCTTAGTAAGAACAAGGTGACCATGTTTTTGAAACCCTAATCCGGGACAGATTCATCATCATCATCAAAGTACCGGGCCTGCTGGCGTAGGTGATCATGTCTCTCCACAACTTTCGATCTCGACAGCTATTTATCATTTCTGTTGTTGACCTTCTGCCAAGCCATTCTCTTAATTAAGCTGTCTGTTATCTTTTCTCTTTGCTTCCCATCTCTTCGTCCCTCAATTTTTCCAGTTGTTACAATATATTCCAGTTGTTCTCTTCTCATTACATGGCCAAAAAATGATGGTTGTTTCTGACCAGTATTTCAGTTCCAGTATACAAGATTTAAAACTTGAGGCGTATTTTACTGTTACTGTTTCGCCAAATGAACAGCCAGTTCAACTTTTTAAACATTTTCTACACAACAACGGAATAATGTCTATTTTTAAGTCGAAGAGACGTTTACCATATTGACAAAATTGGTAAACGTGTGTGTCCATAATGTATTTTAACAAACCCGGGACAAAAGCTAAAAAAATCGTCCAAAATCTGGACAAATTCGAGACGGTAACAAATAGGGGACAAAAGTTGAAAAGAACAGTAAAAAAATCGGGGCGTCTGGTCACCTTACTGTAAGTAAGGCATTCAATTCTACTGTACTAGTAGAAGCGATTCAGAGTGCTAACAGTTCACAGCTTAGAAGTTGCAATACTTGTCTTTCCCCGGAAGGTGGCATCCCAAATTCAAGCCACTGATCAATACATCTGATGTTAATAACTCTCATTTTCATAACTCTCATTTTCATAACTCTCATTTTCTTAATCTCTTTCTAGAGATGTTTCCTAATTCCACAGGACTAATTTATTTTTAATGTAATCAAAATAATAACTTTGAGGCTTACATTTATTTTCTTTAAAATTATTTATCTAAGCTCACGCCATTTTAAACCGAGGTCTAGACTTGGCAAATTTGAAGAATTTTAATTCTTATTCAGACAGTACAGAATTTCAAAACCACGAAGAAAGTAATTTGAGTTACCGAGAGCTGGTATTTATTTCTCTTTGAAAACTGAATTTAATCGCAATTAATGTATGTTCAAATAAGGATGCAAACATAATAATATAAGTAGGGATTTAAAAGGGAATTGATGAAGAATGCAAGATCCGGAAAATCGGAACCAGTTTTCAAAGTCGGATACCGTTAATTTATTTATCAGAGAGGGCAGAGTTACCGTTCTTTAGCTAGACGACTGACACTTCCTGTTCCAAGACTCCAGCGTTTTATCTCCAGTGTCTGGTGCTAGTTGCATGTTGCGCACACGTGGACGATCTTTGCTTTGTGGTTTCCCTGAATACGGAAAACGATAGGACAAATTATCGTGGTTCCGTACAGCCTCACCAATATCAAAAAGGCGGGAAAAATAGCACACTGACCTCGAACTCTCGAGGGCAGAACGAGCAATACGAGTATGTTGTTTTCTTTTAAACTTCAAACTGCAGATTTGAATGGCGGGAACGGAGGCGGGGAAGTTAACGCACACCGTGCGCAGACCTATTAACCGTTTATCCAATCAGAATGAGGTATCTGGAACGAAGAGAGGCCGTGCTTTAATAATGGAGATCACCGCGCGGATCCTTTTGGAAAGTAGCATGTAATATGTAATATGTATGTTGTTTGTTTTTGTGCGTAGAGGTGATTATTAAACAGAATGATGATAGCATATGGGAATGTGTGAAGCAGCGTACATATGTTATGTGTATATACAACAGTATTCACAGCACAATAATTAAAAATTAATTATCATAGTTTATTAGACGAAGCTGGCACGCATACATGCATCATTTTTGTCTAAAGGTTCTTCATTGTGTGCAGTACACTTATCCGCCTCAACCTGGAGGTGGGTGGGGGGAGGTAGGTGCGGCGCTGGGTGGCCTAGTGGGGGACCCCCCCCCCCTCCCCCCGACAGGACTACCGACGTTCGGACAACCTGTATTCGATTCCCGTTCGAAGCAGTGTGAATTGTACTCGTGGTTGAAAAATAAAATGTCCCCGTTGTCGACCCAGCCGCTGACAGAAATGGACACCAGGGTTGTACTCTGGGATGGTGGAGAATACCGCCTCACATCGTGGGTTTCGATGATTGAAGCGACACTATCTAGAAGTCTCCGAACACTTCTGGATAGGCGACCGAGCACATATGGGTGGAAACTCGCATGCTAAGGCGCCGATTCAAGTCTCGCACTTTACTTTACCTTTACGTATCCCGGAAGCTACAAAGTGCTTGGGTATCTTTAGGAAAGCACAACTACTTGAGTTTCGTGGGCAACCATGATACAGTATTTAGAACCCTTCCTACATTTTTACCTGCGCCGCTCTTATCCGCCTTTGTTATTTTAACCTAGTTGATAGCTGACCAAGTTTCGGTGGGAAGTTCTCAGGGAACTAATTTATTTTTTTCCCCTGTCAGACAGTTTAGCCTATCACCGCTCTGTAGTTATATTTTCTGCGTATCTTATATATGTCTGTGTTGTGTCTATTGTTCCAGATGAAGGTCTACTCAGCTGCAAGCATTGCTTTTGTTTTCTTCCTCACCTGTGTAAAACTGTAACTAAACTCCTCCTTTATTTTTATGAATGCTCAGTGATACACAGTCTGCTGCACAACTTTATCCAACTTGAAAGTTTTTGACAACCTGAATGGTCCAGATTAGACGATTAGAGGCCACAGAGATGGGATTTCTCAGAAGAATGTTGAAAGTTCCCTGGACAGCTAAAAAGACCAATGAGGAAGTTCTCAAAGAGGGCAACACAAAAAAGGCAGCTGCCAAAAAAACATCAGAAAGAAACAATCAACATTTTTCGGGCACGTCATGAGAAGAGGAAAGTTGGAATACTTGGTTACAACTGGATAAATAAACGGAAAGAGAGATCGCGGACGACAAAGAGAGAAAATACTGGATAGTTTGGTGTCATGGCATGGAAAACAGTCAACAACAGAACTGATACGATGCACTGTAGATAGAAGATTGTGGAAGGACATGATCACCTACGCCAACCGGTATGGCACATGATGATGATGAAAGGTCCAAACTATTGTAAATATCTATATTGAACAAACACGAGGTCTAGTTAGTATAGCCAATGTAGAAGACACTTAAGGTGCAAAATATAAATAGTTGCAACTGTTGCTGAGCAGTTTCATGTTGCGAAATTATATCTGTACCAATATACCTTCTAAGCTTGATTTGCTTGCAGTTTAGGTATAGTTTCTTAGAAGATCTGCTGTCAAAACAGTAGTTGTCTGTTTTCAACAATGTCTTGAAAGTACTACACCATTATTGTGACGACGTAATGCTTATCTGTACTGTGCTTAGACTTGTGTGAAAATCTTTGTCATTTGTAACATTACTACCAACATATGAGATAATGGCACTATATTTCACGTTTTCTCCGTCGTTTTATCGATATCATTTCACTCCCCCTAGCAGATAAAGAGAATGAATAATAGAAATAAAAAAAGCCACAGAAGGAGGATGCATTGCAGACAAAAAAGGAAAAATGCTAACAGACAATAAGGATAATATACTTAAATGGCAGGAATATATAAAAGAACTATTTCAGGATCAAAGGGACAAGAAAAAAGTTATAAAATTGCCATCAGGCTATACAATCTTAGAATCTGAGGTGGAAAAAGCTATACAAACAAAGAAAAAGGGAAAAGCAGCAGGACCTGACAGCATACAGATAGAGGTGATACAGGCACTAGAAGTTTTGGCATTGAAGTGATTACAGACATATACCACACAGGATACATACCAAATAATAAAAACATCAACTTTCATTGCATTGCCTAAAAAGAATGGCGCAGTTGAATGCAGTGACTTTAGAACAATAAGCCTAATGAGCCATGTTATAAAAATCTTGCTAAAAGTTATACAAGGAAGGATTCAGAATAAAATCAATACTGAATTAGATGAGCAGAAATTTGGATTTAGGAAAAATAGCAAGACAAAAGAAGCCATATTTTGCATGAGAACATTAATCGAAAAATACACAAAAGTAAACAAACCAATATATGCCTGCTTCATAGACTACACCAAAGCTTTTGATAGAGTACACCACAAACAACTTATAGAATGCCTAAAAGAGATACATCTAGATGACATAGACATACGACTAATATGTAATCTACACTGGGAGCAAACAGCAATAATAAAATATAACAAAGAGAACTCTACACCCATTGATATAAAATGAGGAGTAAGATATGGATACATCCTATCACCAAACTTGTTTAATCTACACACTGAGCAATTTTTTTAAAAACAACACAGAGATGCCAGGCCTACAAATTAATGGAAAGATAATCAATAACCTAAGATATGCTGACGATACTTTACTACTAGCAGAAAATCCTAAAGACCTACAACAATTACTTAATGAAATAAACATGACAAGCAAAAAATATGGACTAGATATGAATATCAAAAGACTAAAACTATGATCATAAACAAAGAAGATACTCAAAACCCACAAGTGGATATCAAAATAGAAGGAATAGACCTGGAGACAGTTCAGAACTACAACTACCTTGGACATACTATAACCAGTGATGGAAAATGTACAACTGAAATAAACAAAAGAATAGGAATGGCAAAAAGTAATTTTAATGTCATGAAGAACATACTAACATCAAAACAAATAACACCAGGGCTAAAACTAAGAATAGCAAAATGTTACATCTTCTCAATATTCCTATATGGTGCAGAAACATGGACATTAGACAAGAAAACAGAACAGAGAATTGAAGCCTTTGAAATGTGGATATAAAGAAGAATAGGTAGAATTGGATAGAAGGAAAAGAAAACAAACGATGAAGTCTTAAATCAACTAAAAATGAAAAGAGAACTACTAAGCACAATTCAAACAAGACAAATGTGATTTTTGGGGCATGTTAAAAGACACAACAGCCTACTAAAAGTAATCCTGGAGGAGTAAACACAAAGTTAACGGGGCAGAGGCAGACAAAGACTAACATGGACGAGTAAAATCAAAAGATGGACAAATCAGCCTATGACAACCTGTACCATCAAAGCAAGAGACAGAGCAGAATGACTCTCCATGGTAGCCAACCTTCGTTGCGGAAACGGCACTCGATGATGATGATGATGATGATAAGCAGATGTGTAAAAGTATGTAAATGTAGATGTATACGATTACATAATTTATAACTCAACTAGAGCCACGTTGAACAACTAGATAACGAGTGCTAATCAGCAGAACTCTACCAAGAACACTTATTTATCCCTTGACTATTAATGGCCAAAATATAAAAGGAAAAAAACATAGAACATACAAGCAAGCATGTTTTAATTTGTTTTGTGCCTCACAGATTTTACCAAATAAATGGCGGTCAAATTTTCGCAACCCAGCATACTCATAGGAGCAAAGAATGACAATAATAATTATTATTATTAATATTATATATATATATATATATATTCAAGAGGAAGATTGATATCTCCCATATCTACTATAGCATTGCTATCTCAGTGTCAGTGGAGTAAAAATTGTTGATAAACGCACACATTATATATATATATATATATATATATATATATATATATATATATATATATATATATATATATATATATATATATATATATATATATCCAACGGGAACATTGATATGTTTCTATATCTCGAAGAAACAAAAATTGTATCCAATTACATGATAAGAAGGAAAATATGTGTGACTTGACGATGATATATATGTGTAATTGGATACAATTTCTGTTTCTTCGAGATATAGAAATATGTCTTAAATCCTCGCTCGGTTACTATGAGTTTTACAGATCAGATTGTGGTAGTTTTTACATGACCGTTTAAAATAACATATTTCTCGTTTCTTTGTTTCTTTTAAGAAAATCATAAACTAAATCGCATATAATCAACGTGATTTTTTTTCATAACTGAAAACTTACTCCACTGCCTGCATTTCTGAATCTGTGTGCAGCATTCAGAGGCGTTTCTGAACTCAAAATTGGTAGTTTAATTGAAATGGTGTTACATCTTAGAATCTTTATTTTCAAGAACATTAAATTGGAATGATAAATATTTGACATTTATTCCAAACGTAAAAAGCTCTTTCGTGGTAATTCGAACGCGGAGAAAAGAACAAAATATGCTCTCGGTATTAGCGACCAGACGTTATCCAGATAGCTGTATGAAGATTGAAATGTTTCTACAGATACCAAAAAGGGCAAGCAACGAAATACAAATTGAATAACTTCAACAAAGAAGCGATCAAACGAACGCTCTAAAGATTATTGAAAGGCAAAGAATTAGTGACACTAAAGAAATTGAAAATTGACAGAACCAAAACATTGGCACATGCAAAACCACACAATAGATTATTAATTACTGATGAAACATTGCATGTACACCACCGGTTTGTGAGATAGAAATAAATACACTGCAGTATTACTAAATAAAATTCCATAGACCCATAGTTAACAAACTGATAAGAATAAAAAGAAAATGGAAACGCAAAAAGGATAACTAATTGCTGAGAAATTAAATCTCAACTATGCGCTGCCTTATGTGTCTACACTCTTCATTGGCTCAGACAGAACAGCTTGGGCGAGACAATCACTTCTGTCCAAAATTCTAGGCCTGTCACTACCTTCTTTTCGCACTGTTCCATTACCTGTATTTAATTTACTAATAACTCTGTAGACAGCTTGCTCTGAAATATTGAAGATTTGACAAATTTTGGAAAATGTGTACTTCTCTTCATTCCAAAGCTGTAAAATGAACGTACACTTTGACTTTGTATCAATTTGTTTCTGTGGCCAGCATTATAAATTTTCTTCTGCTCTATTATCAAGTAACCATGGTCTACATTATTTCATTTTTACATAATTGTATCTACATTATTTAATTGCTTTGTAACGTCTGCTCACTTAAGTGGAGTACAAATTTGTGGCAGAATCAGCACATTTATTAGATGTCAGCGTATTTATATCTGCAGTAAGACTGATTCTTTTGGCATAACCTGTGTGTATGTACATGTATGAGTTTTGCTGTTGTTGTTGTTGTGTGTGTTTGTTTTAAAATAAGTTTTCTTAAATCATTATATTCAGCTGGACACAGAACTGGGAGTCGACAATCGCTGTACACTGCGAGACTTGTTGAGGAGGGGATCTGAGCACCTATGGACATGTTCGGTGATGATGACCCGCTAATAACTTAATAATTCAGCTTGAGGTAATTAACAACATCCATTTGCGATGCAATCTCTTGCTTCATTAGAAAAGACGATTTAATGTCCCGAATATACACACAGTGTATATGCATACACAAACACACACACACACACATAAAACATATATATGAGTGCGGGCCTGTATGTATTGCAGCAGCATTGAAAGCTGAAGATTGACGTAACTAGGTGGTGAAACATTGGCAGGTTCAACCATTTCCACCATCCCACACCCCGCCTACGACTCCCCACGAATCACTTATCAAATTAATTTTTGACACCAGCAACAAACCGTACCTGCCTAAAGAGTCGGTTTAATCATTCTGTGTCTGCGTAGATTGCCACTTTCAAACATTTCATATTGCAGAGTGTGATCATTTCTCTCCGAAACCTAAACATTCCTCAATAATCTTTTAATTATTCTGTAGCATGCCTATGACAACTAACAAGTATTTACATTATACGTTGCAAAACAAGGTCTGCCACAAGAGAGTGTGTTGAAAATGGCACCCCTCTAGCATCTAAGCATAAATTAAAAAGTTATCGAGGAATGTTTGGGTTTCCTAGCGAGAGCGTCAACACTGTATGTTGACATCAGTGAACAGTAACAGCCTGAGTCATTCTGTAAATAATAGCCCACATTTTGTACGTGTTTTTCAGTTAAATGTGTTTTAACGTTGAATGAATGAGTGTGTTTTTCCTACTCATTCAAATTATAACATAATTTTGACAAACTGTATTAGTGTTGCATGTGTGAAATCAAAGTTGTGTCATTAGAGAACATTGTATTTAATTCCGAAGATTCAAAGTTCTAGCTCTTAATTTTTTGTTTTCCTTGCAGCTTCAAACATTTCATTTCATGCATTTTCTTAAATCTGTCCACCCCACCTTGTTCTAAATCTCTGTATCAACCACAACTGGATTCTGCTCTATACATTTCCTGCCGAGTGTGAGAATGCAAGTTTACTTGAATGATGTAGACACCTGTATCCACACCTTCCCACTGTTGATATAGGTAAGCCCTTATTGCTGTTTGGGAGTCTCGGTGGCTGAGAGGTTAGTGTGCTCGAGGGTACGGGTTCGATTCACATCAGTGGCGATTTTTTTTTTGACTGAATGACAGGTCCCCGGGGTTCACCCAGCCTATAAAAATGGATACCAGAGATTTTCTGGGAAATAAAGGTGGCCTGGCGTGATACCAACCACATCACCCAAAAATGCGCCGTGGTCATAGAAAAAATATGATCACTAACACCATATTCCAATACGCCTAGCATGGCCCGGAAGGAACCTTTTTTACCTACCTGTTTGATGACATCTTCTGAGCGACCCATTCATGATTTGTCACTTTTAGTCTGCCACTTTTCTCTGTGTTGCAATTGTATTTTCTAACAACTTTGTCGATTGCTTTTTCTTGAACAACAAAAGAGACAAATATGTTCCGATCTTATCCCGGGTTAATATACGTTGAGCTGCCTAAATGTAAAATTGCATCTGTGCAGCTTCTCTTTCATCAAAAATCTTTCTGTTCTTCTGTCAGCGGTGGTTCTATAATTTGTCTTTATCTCTTTCTTTTATCTTGGTACACATTTTCCCTGCTTGGTTCAGAGTGAGATGTTTCGATGGTGTTGTCATTCTCGTTTACAGTTTGTTGACTGTGCTGCCTTAAAGATTCTGTGTAGACCTCTGACAGCTTCCCCTGCTGCTTAGGTAATTTCTACTGGTTGTCCATCAGTTCCTTGTGCTCTATATTTAAGCCACCGTCTAGCAGCATTTTTCACATCTTCAAATTAGGATTCTTAGTGTTAGCATTGTTGCCTTGTAGTGTTGCGTTGCTCCATTCCAAGGAGTTGAGCAGCTTCTTGAAGTATTCTCTCTATTTTATGTTTCTTCAGTTTGATCTTATAGTGTTCTTCACCTTTTGTCATTGATTATTTCTGTGGGTTTGTCGTTATCATTTCTTCTTCTTATACTCTTGACTATCTTAAAAGATAATAATGTGGCGGATGCTCTTTCGTGTTCAGCTAATGGCTCTCCAAATCACTCCCAGAATTCTTGATTTGTTTCCTAATCTCCTTGTTGGTTAGGTTTCTTTGTGTTTTATTCTATAATTGTTATAATCTTCTTCTTCTCTCTTTGATTTTATCGAATGCTTATGTAAGTCTTTTATTCCTTCTTTACATCTTGATTAATTAACATTTTCATCCCACCACTGAGTGTGTTTGATATCGTTTCGTCTGTTTCCATCCCTTGCTTTTGTTTTCCATATAAATCTTCAACGATATTAAGCAAAGTGGTTCTGTATTCCCTCTATTCCACCTCAAGGCTACCAGATTGTTGGGTAAATACCGTCTCTACCTTCTGGTGAATTGAACTTTAATGTCTTCCTGTTTCAGATTCATTATTTTGATTAATATTTTGTTTTTATTTAGTTTCTTACCGTTATCACCTTTGTAAGTACTTCTATTTTATGTTCTGTGTCACACAGGTCATTGGAGATTACTCTTGCATCAATAATTCTGTATAATTCTTTACTCTAGATAATATGCAATCAATCAGACTTTGTATGGCTGTGTCACGTCAATTATATAATTTTTAACGTGTCTCTGTGGTCACAAATGTGTTTGTGATAAAAAAAAAGACTACCAATATTCTTTATCCATTTTATTATCATTCGCGGTTTTTGCTTCATATGGCCCAAGAAATCGTTCATACTCTGTCTTGCCTGTTAGTGCCTACCCTCTCTTTAAGACTCCGATAATGTCAAGTGTGCCATTTACTTCTACTTTCTCTATCACCTCAGAAAGTTAATCGAAGAAGTCATTTCTTTTTCTTCTTTATAATTATTGTTGTATGGGACATGTATGACATACACGTTTCAGTTTGTTCTCTTCTTGATTCTCAACGGTATCATTCTCTTTCTGAATGACTGCTGGTCTTTAGTCTTTTAGTTCGGGCCGGAATTAATCGAAACATTCCCATACCCGTTCTGCCGCCCGTTATGGAAGTGTTCGTCTACTTATTGTTCCTATCCTCTATTAATTGACCGTGTTGCGTCCTTTACCGCTGAGAATTTCTATTTCCGCCTTCAACCTTTGTAAAGGCCATCATTCCACCATTTTTGTGATACGTGGATTATCCTAGGCTTCCTTACCGCCATCTTGTGAGGGGTGTTCTTTTAAAGCCTTCGTACTGTCGTATGTGTACATTTTTTAAAGTTGGCTATTGGTGCCTTTTAGTATGCAACTTTCCTTGTATGTGAAACCCAGTCCATTCTTCGATAATGTTAATTCTGTTTAAATTAACAGATAGCACGTGTGAACAAAAACAAAACATAAATAAGCTTCTATTTCGTATTATTTCCATCTATTTCTCATTTAAGTTCTTTAGATCATTTTTATCATTGAATGACTTGGCAGAAGGTCAACAACAGAAATGATAAATAAGTGTCGAGATCGAAAGCTGTGGAGAGACATGATCACCTACGCCAGCAGGCATGGTACTGGATGGATGTATGGATGATGATATGTGAACGCTTTTGCTACTGTTCTATTTGCGTCTGAAGCAGTTTTCTACAATATCTTGATTTTCCTTTTTTTCCATTATTTCTGTAATGTCCTTTATAATATTTTAACTTTTGTTTACGAGTGAACGCTCGGTGGCTGGATGGTTAATGTATCCACATCCTGATCAGAAGGGCCGGAATTCAATTCTCATAACTGACTGATTTTTTTTCGGACAGACACGGTCCTGGAGTTCATCCAGCTTCTAAAAATTAGTACCAAAGATTTTCCTGGCAAGTAAAGGCGGCCTTGCGTCATACCGACCATATCACCAGAACATATACTTAAAAATAAGGTCACTAACACTATATCCCCCATAAGCCTACCAAGGCGAAGAGAGAACATTTACTATAATCTTGACTAACGAGTAAAATACAACTATCTTTATTTGATTTGTAAATTGTCCTTGAAAATGAGTCCAATTTGTATCAATATAAACATTATTTCTGTTGCAGCAGTAGATTATTTATCGATTCCTCTCGGTCTACACTCACAAACCAATATTGATTACAAAAATATAGGGCTACACATCTCTAGTTTTCGCTTCCTGGTACTGCTTTGTGTTATCGATTTTATAAGGACTTCAAATGATGAGAAGTACCACCGTCGGCAGCTGAGTAGTTTATTGTCTTCGTTACGTACTTCGAAGTCTCTGAGCTCAATTCCCTAAAGTAGCCATTTTTATTTCCTCAATCAACATGGCTCCGACATTCACCCAGGCTCTAAAATAGATACTGGAGATCTTTTTTTTATAAAATGTAAAGCTGTTTAGCGTGATACCGACAGAATCTCTAATAAAATTTACATTTCATGATTTACAAATACAAGCATTAACGTAATTAATATTTCTCACACGCCTTGCTCTTTAGATTTGGAAGAAATTCAACTGTTAATTACCAATGGTTTCCCTTTGCCTTCACATTTTTTTCTTAAATTTAATCTAATGGCTTAATAAGCTTGTAGATCCTGCGATATCACGATCCTGGTGGCCATTATCAAACGATGGGGTCTGGCAATAACTAGCGTTCCCAGACAGCATATACACAATGGTATTTTTTTTTTCAGCCATTAATAAATCATAAAGTCCGATATATGGCAGGATTATATGCAACATGCCATATGAATACGACTGCAATGCTGGAAATAATTAATTCCAATACTAATGTTGCATTGTTTTATTATTTCAAGTGCAATATCTATGTGTTTTTTATAAGCAAGGCAACAAAGGCACAATAATCGTTGCGAGAATACCAGACCCAAGGGTCCAGCACGAAAATGATGGATCGACGGAATACTATAAGCATTAGTAAGCATAACAGCAGCAGAGACGAACAGAAGAGTAAAGGAAACCAAATTATATCTCCCCTCGACGCTGAAATGCAAATGAGGAAGGAAAGAAGAGGAACAACAACAACAAAGGCACGTTTGAAAAAAAATGAGTAAACAAGAAATAAAACAACACAACGCATCATAATTATAATACTCGTACATATAAGAACATAAAATTGGCTTCAATTAACTTTGTAACCAAATTTATCCGTTTTAGAGAGTAATAAAGAAATCTCCCCCCCCCCCAACTCTTCCCTAAGTTATGTTTGACAACGGCAGTGTGCGATCTTTGACCAGTTGTTGAGCAAATCTACCGGAACAATGTGCTCGAGATTATAAACAAATTTACGAAACTAAATATTTTAATTTTTGGAGCATAAAGATTAGTAAATTGATAACCCAGAGGGAAAATCATAATTACTAATATTACGAAACACAGTTATTGCAAATTGTTAACACATATGCTTATATCTTTTTTTTTATTTCTTTTTCAGCTAATGCACTTCCAAAAGAGGCAGCTTAGACATAGAGCTGTAAAGAGTTAATGAGTCATCATCATCATCATGTGCCATAACGGTTGGTGTAGGTGATCATGTCACCAAGCTATCCAGTATTTTCTCTCTTTGTCGTCCACATTCTCTCTTTCCCTATATTTTGCCAGTTGTAACCAAGTATTCCAAGTTTTCTCTTTTCATGATGTGCCCGAGAAATGTCGATTGTTTCTTTCTGATGTTTTTTTTAGGAGCTCCCTTTTTGTATTGACCTCTTTGAGAATATCCTCTTTGCTCTTTTTGGCTGTCCGGGAACCTTTCAACATTCTTATGAGAAATCCCTTCTCTGTGGCATCTAATCGTGTTTTCATTTGTGTGTTCACGATCCATCATTCCCTTCCATAGGTCAGAATTAGTTCTATATAGCACCGATGAACTCTCTTTCTCATTTCTATTGACATAGATTTGTTGCGTCAGATGTTTTTCATTTTCTGAAATGCTATTTTGGCTTGAGTTATTCTGCTTTTTATTTATGCATTTTCCATCTGAAGTTATTATTGTACCCAAGTATTTTAAATGTTGCACTTGTTTCAGATTTGTCCTGTTCATTTTTATGCTGCATGATGGTGACGCTTGTTTCTTCGATATGACCATTACTTCTGTTTTCTTGCTATACAGATTTAGACCTTTCTTGTTGCTTTCATTTACTATTATATCAGTAATCGCTTGTTGTCTATTCTCTGTCTCTGCAATTAAGACTGTCATCCGCATATCACAAATTGTTTATGTTGTGACCGAAGATGAGTGTAGTTTAAAACAGGATGCACCTGTAGTTTCATTATTAGGAAATTCATTCCAGTTAAGTGGACAGAAATAACCACTCGCAGTTTTGTTACATTAACAATGAAGATTATCGCCAGTTTTCAGCGAACAGAAGAGCAAAAGACCACAAATTATATCTCCCCTCGACGCTAAAAGGCAAATGAGGTAAGGAAGAAGAAGACAAAGAAGAATGAGGACAAAACATAGTCAACAATTTCGCCGTTCTCAGCGAGCCAAGAATAACGTCTAAAAGGTAATAAAGGAGGGAAACTGTAGTGAAAAGTAAGCAAGTAACAATATATGTAGAAGAAGTGAGAATAATGAAAAGGAGAAGAAGAGGGTGATTATAACATACAGGTGTGGGTCAGTGCAGTACGCGTGGAGTTAGCTCCAGGAACCACTTGGGAAAAGAAAATAAGAATTGAGAAAAGCAGTTTATGAAGAGACCGAACAATGAATGATGAATATGAAAGACATGGACAAAACGTGAAATCTTGGGTAAAGACATGGACAAAACGTGAAATCTTGGGTAAAGACATGGACAAAACGTGAAATCTTGAGTAAAGACATGGACAAAACGTGAAATCGTGGGTAAAGACATGTAATGTAGAACGTGGAAGACATGGACAAAACGTGAAATCTTGAGTAAAGACATGTAATGTAGAACGTGGAAGACATGGACAAAACGTGAAATCTTGGGTAAAGACATGTAATGTAGAACGTGGAAGACATAGACAAAACTGAAAAAAAAACATAGTTAAAAACATGAAATGTAAGAACATAAGGAAGACATGGACAAAACTGGAAAACTTGGGTAAGGACGGGTAAACAAGTGCTGAATGGATAGATTAGTTAAATGTCCAGTTCCGTTGACAAATGCTGACTTAAAGATGATGATTACCACTTGATAGGAAATAAGAAATCACATAGTCTACGGATAGCACAAAACACAGTCTATTTCATTGGCACATGCACAAAGTCCGAGATAAACAAATAGAACGTGAGCACACGTGGATAAGTATCACAGACTGAGACCATATAATGCATTGAGGGGTGCCCATTGGTTAAATGGGACTATACTTAACATACAACGCTACGAACCTTTGCAGGAGCTGTTAAACATGGCTAAACTTATCGAGGAAAGAAACAACTTTGCAAATATAGACCTTGGCATGACGAATTCCCTTGTTTCATCGGTGTTATCATTTTTATAAGTTTTTCAACACCATGAGATGTTTTCACGAACTGTGGTTCCAGTCTTCTATAGATCCTTTGTGGTTCCAGTCTTCTATAGATTCTTTGTGGTTCCTGTGATCTATAAATCCTTTGTGGTTCCAGTCTTCTCTATAGATCCTTTGTGCTTTCAGTCTTCTATAGATCCTATGTACTTTCAGTCTTCTATAGATCCTTTCACTTTCAGTCTTCTATAGATCCTTTGTGGTTCCAGTCATCTATAGATCCTTTGTGCTTTCAATCTTTTATAGATCCTTTGTGGTTCCAGTCTTCTATAGATCCTTTGTGCTTTCAGTCTTCTATAGATCCTTTGTGGTTCCAGTCTTCTATAGATCCTTTGTGCTTTCAGTCTTCTATAGATCCTTTGTGGTTCCAGTCTTCTATTGATCCATTGTGCTTTCAGTCTTCTATAGATCCTTTGTACTTTCAGTCTTCTATAGATCCTTTGTGGTTCCAGTCTTCTATAGATCCTTTGTGGTTCCAGTCCTCTATAGATCCTTTGTACTTTCAGTCTTCTATAGATCCTTTGTGCTTTCAGTATTCTGTAGATCCTTTGTGGTTCCAGTCTTCTATAGATCCTTTTACTTTCGAATCAATGTCGTGTTGTGAAACTATATGTTATGTCAATAAAAAACAAATGCACAATGGTATATGATAACAGATTTACTGAAAAGAAAAGACAAAATAATCAAATGTTTCTATTCAATGCCTTCCACGGGGATAAGCAAAAGACAAAAGAGATCATAAATATGAACAGTAAATCTAAAAATAAGGCATCCAAAATAAAAACGTAGCGACACAAAATTGAAACGCTACATTGTGACCCTAGCTACCATAAATTAGCAGTTCGCAAAATGTTTAAAGACATGGAAACATGCAACGTCAGTTTCTATAATGTAGGGAATATATAAAATCCTAAAGTGGGATATGATTCCCGAGGTCGAATCGACTACAGTCATCGGAGAACAAAAACACCAGTAAATCAGAAGTAAATTAAGCGTAAACAGGACAACAGAGGTAAATAGCCACAGAAGTATCAGAGACATAACAGATGTTGCGCAGATGTTCCATGAAAGCGACCACGTTTATGTGCACCTTCTCTATATAAATTTTGAAAATCGCTGTCCCTGGTAATAAAGGTTAGTACGAGACGCATTTTGTTCTGACCCGTTACGGCTCTGTGCCAGTTTTGTTACTAGCGACTTTCTGTTTAACTGTCGTATCATCTTTTATGTTTGCTTTTGTTACACAAGTAAGGGGACATTTCATCAGGGGACACTTGCTTGCCCTCGACGAAGACCTTGATTCGAACAGATGAATTGTTTTGTCTTGGTTTTTTTTTCGCAACAACGTAAATTAATTAGCGTGGAACGAATTCAAAACAAACAAAGAAATTAGAGAAATCGCCAATCAACTACTAATATCTTCAGTAATCAAGAAAAGACTGTGGTCATATGTTGAACATGTGATGAGGAGAGATAATAACCGGATAACAAAGCAAGCCCTGATGTGGGAAACAACAGGTAAGAGGAAAAGAGGCCAACCCAGAGAGACACTGAGAAGAACATTGATCAGAGAGGCAAGAGCAGCAGGAATTGGCTCCCGTAATGAGATTTGCTTGCACAGAACAGAGGCAAATGGCGAGATTTAATAAAATATCTTTAGAAGGATTGAAAATTGCTAGAATAAAATTTAGTTAAGAGAAAGAGTATCTGGGTCTATGCCTATGGGCGAGCTACGCTACGGCTCGAAAGGTGAATAGATAGATATAATTATATAATTACCGTTGTGTCTTATTTTACTTGCTGTTTGTTTTCCACAGAGTAAATAGTAAAAAATGCGAGTAATTAAACGATTAAATATTGGCAACTTTGACAATTTGTGGAATGCACTATTCAATTTATAACTACAAAAGTTCATCAATTTTAAGATACAGTTTCTCCTAATTACTTACAGTGTGTAGCAGAAGAAGCAAGTGTATTTTGTGTTCCTGAAAAAAGCACAAATTAGGAAATCGACAAAACACCAGAGACAAACTGTTGTTTTTAGTGCATTTGCACCAACTCTGCAGTGCCAGCTGGGTTTCCATATTTATTTTCAATGTATGCTATATCCTGATTTACCGACGAGCCAGCCAGCAACCTTGTATAATGGTTTATACAGCCTGTTTGCTCACAAAATTACATCTGTTTCGCTACGTTTAGAATTGTGGCTTCATGAATCTTTTGCGATTTCCCGTGAAACGAAATGGTAAGTCCCTTCAGTGTGTAGAGCAACGCTGTCTAAGGTGTTTATATATTTGAACGCATCTGATTAATTGCTCTATATATGCGGGCGCCACATTACTATTACCGTTAGTTATAATATTACGGTAATTAAAATTAGGAGACGAAAACTTAATCCTTTAAAAAATTAATGTCTTTACTTACTGAAGTGTGATATTTGACAGGGCATATTTGCTGCAAGCTGAGAGAAATTTTGCGACAGGAAAGTATGTCGCGAACGCCATAGCACTCTCGTAAATCGTGTTGAGCAGCACTGATGTAGAGTAATTCATATCCCCTTTCTAAGTAGATAGAACTTATATGTGTGCATGTCTGAGACTGCATGTTAGTTGATAGTAGTAAAAAGTAGACTTGTTTTTAGTTTTTTTTTGTACGGAAGTGACTGTAAAGTGTATTTGTTACAAAAACAATCTCCTGCCAAGTGTTCGACATGTAGGATCAGCGTTAGTTAAAAGAGTGATGATTCTGGTATCCATTTTGTCATCGTGCTAACTCATCATCATCATCATCATTGAGTGCCGTCTCCGCAACGAAGGTTGGCTACCATGGAGCGCCATTCTGCTCTATCTCTTGCTTTGATGGTGCAGGTTGTCATCGGTTAATTTGTCCATCTTTTGATGTTACTCGTCCATGTTAATGTTGGTCTGCCTCTGCCTCTTTTACCTTGTATTTTCCCCTCCAGGATTACTTTCAGTAGGCTGTTGTGTCTTTTAACATGGCCTAAGAATCGCATTTGTCTTGTTCTAATTGTGTTCAGAAGTTTTCTTTTCATTTTTAGTTGTTTTAAGACTTCATCGTTTGTTTTCTTTTCCTTCCATCCAATTCTACCTATTCTTCTATATATCCACATTTCAAAGGCTTCAATTCTCTGTTCTGTTTGCTTGTCTAATGTCCATGTTTCAGCACCATATAGGAATATTGAGAAGATGTAACATTTTGCTATTCTTAGTGCTAACTACACATTGCATAAATGCTGTGGAACATTCATGATTTTTCCGACTTACATTTTGAGAGTAAACTGTGATTAGTATCAGAAGTGAGGTTGGATGGTTAGTGCGCTTGGTATTAACAAGAAAGGTTAATTTAAAATACCCGGATGTGGCGAATTTTTTTCAAACCGACATAACTGCGGGGTTCACCCAGTCTCAGAAAATGGTACCAGAGGTGTTACTGTGAAAGTAGTGCAGCTACAGTGGTAGCGTTCAAATCCTCAACAAATTATGCAGGTAGTCATGGGAAATATGGACACTGACACCGTACTAGCCATATATCTTAATGCTTAGAGGGAAACTTTTATACGAGAGTTATATATGTAATATTGTAAATGTAATGAAGTAAGAAACTAGTAAAGTAATAATGTTTTGGAGCTGTGTAATGGGGAGCGGCGATGGCTCAGTGGTTAGTGATGTGGACTACAAAGGACAAGAGGTAGGGTTCGATCCAAACCGACGGCTTCCAGGTTCACCCAGCCTTAAATGGATACCGGATTTTTTCTGGGAATATAAAGCGGCACGGGCGTAATACCGACGACATTACCCCAAAAATCATGTGCCGAAGGTCTGTAAAATTTATGGTCACTTACCTCATATTCCCTATACGCCACTTGGCGTGACGGGGGTTCTTTACTTACTTTTACTTTTTTATAGTGTAATGAGAATTGAGGGAACCATCATGTGTTAAGGGAGAGTGAGATTCACGAGACAGTTTGAGTTCAGGGTTTCGCATGAAGATTAGGATGAATTGAGTTGGGAGAACAAATGAGAGTGGGGTTAACAGCGTAGTTTAAGTGGAGGTGAAGGGGCGTGATAAGTGAGTAGAGTTAGAAGAATAAATAGGGAAAGGTAAATCTCGTGAACATTTAGGAGATGTTCTAGAAACACAAAGAGTGATTACAATTATGAGTAATGCCAGTTCGAGGCTGAGTGTATGACGTGGCGGGATTCTATTGGTTGTGACGGGAAGTATAAAAAGATCTGCGCAGGCAGGAGGGTTAAGACGTCACATGTAGTCTAGAGGACGGTAGTAAGTCTGGTCCTGGAGCCTTTAGTGTAGTAATAGGGCGAACGTCCCTACTAGTTAGAAGTGTGGACAATTCATTTTAGAGGAGAACACACTGTAGGAAGATACAGTAGAGGAAGCTACATTAGAAGAAGGCTCCTGTAGCGAAGTAAGAGCCTTTAGTTTAGCAACAAGGCGAAGCCCAAGTGTAGTTAGAAGTGTTGAAAACGAGTAGATAGTGGATGATTCGATTGGAAGAAATTATTTATGGATAGTACTGCGTAGCCATGAGGATGTGCTATATTTTAGGGGGAGCGGTAACAGTGAGCAGACTGTTGAGTAAAGTGCTGTGCTGTTATATTATTATGATAAAAATAGAAGTATTTGTGTAGTGCATGAATAGAGACAACCAGGAGTTCAGTTGCAAATAGTTAAGGACTCAGAACCTCTTTAGCACTAATTTGACATGCTGTAGCAGTCATCCACGCCCCCCCCCCCCCCCCCCCCACTTCCCAAGCCTCGTTATTGAGATTTGTACATTTAGTGGAGAGATGTAAATATACATGTTGAAGTTCCTGTTTTATAATTAGACTTGTGTACTACCTGAATTGTCTGTGGGTGTGTTCAATTCAAGTAAGAACCAATACACAACGCAAAGTACCACTATTTACGACGGCAGCGGAACCGGGGCTTCCATAAGCTGAGAATGCTAGAGCTAAGATCGTGAATAGCTCTAAGATCAGTTAACCAATTTCAGATACTCAAGATCATGCCAGGCAAGTTGATAAATCAAGATAAATCAAAGTGAACGAAGCATCATGAGGAAATGATTAATTGTCAACATCATCCTCGGTGTTGATAGAGCAAGAAGTGAAGGGCGCCAGTGGTGGTCCTTGCTTCAACATTCCTGTCTCAAACAAGTATTATATCACGATCTATCAATTGAGGACACCATTGTGATATCTTGCCGATACATTTACACCGCTACATAATATAAAAAAAAATATTTAACGGAATACTATCTTTTTAGTGCCAGGGCACGCGTTATTCACCGAATTCATTGACTTGCCAGTAGTTTGGCTCATGTTGAGTTCGGAAGGGCAATGGACGTCATTACATGCGGAATGCCCACATGAATGCTGGATGGAAAAACAGGACTAAAAAAATTACACCGAATCAGCACTCATAAACAGACTGTGCATACATTATGTCAAGGTGAGAGATGGTGAGTGCTGCGCATGAATCCAAAGCAGACTTATCAACCAGCAGAACACTGGAGTCGTTAGTTGCTGTACGTTGAGGGATTTGCACCAATTCAGTTGTTGACCGTTTTCCATGCCATGACACCAAGGTGTCTAGTATTTTCTCTCTTTATCGTCTACGATCTCTCTTTCCTTGTATTTTGCCAGTTGTAACCAAGTATTCCAACTTTCCTCTTCTCATGTTGTGCCCGAAAAATGTTGATTGTTTTTTTCTTATGTTTCTTTGAGCTCCCTTTTTGTGTTGGCCTCTTTGAGAATGTTCTAATTGGTCTTTTTAGCTGCCCATGGAACTTTCAACATTCTTCTGAAAAAAATCCCATCTCTGTGGCCTCTAATCATCTTTTCATTTTATAGATATTAAGTTGTGTTTTGGCATACTTATACTAGGCAATATAAGAAAGTAGTTTGCCATTCCTTTCCTTCTTGGAAGTGACTGTTCTAGTCGGAGATTGCAGCCATTTACTCTATACATGAGATCCTCTGCCTGCCATCGCGGAGTGGGAATCATAACCGGAACTACTTGTCGGCTGCTATGACAACACCATCCACCACCTGCTCCAATGGCTTCACATAACCCTGATAGGGGGGCTGAACGGAATCTCCATCTTGCCCAAGGATGACCCGAAGACTAGCGGAGGAAAGGAGACGTTTTACTGCTCCTTTGGTCTGGCAGAACGCTACCCCACTAACCTAGTTCAGTCCAATAAAACCGTAAGGATCGTAACATACGAGGTGTTCTTAAATTTGTCAAATAGATTTTTATCAATATGTATTATATGTTCCAAGTTGCTATAGAAATAAAAAAGCAGAATAAATTGAAACACAAAGCAGAATGATAAAAGTTGTATACAAGTCTATGTCATTAGAAGTGAGAAAGAGAGTTCATTGGTGCTATATAGAACCACTTCTGACTTCTGGAAGCGAATCACGGACAGTAGACAAACAAATGAAAAGACGATTAGAGGCCACACAGATTTCTCATGAGAATGTTGAAAGTTCCCTGGAAAGCTAAAAAATTTCAACGAGGACATTCTCAAAAAGGCCAACACAAAACTGGAGCTCCTAAAAAAACAGCAGAATGAAACAATCAACATTTTTTTCATTAAAAGAGAAAAGTTGGAATATTTGGTTAAAGGTAAAGGTAAAGGTAAAGTACGAGACTTGAACCGGCGTCTTAGCACGCGAGTTTACACCCATATGTGCTCGGCCGCCTATCCAGAAATGTTCGGAGATTTCTGTATAGTGTCGCCTCAAGCATCGAAACTCAGATGCGAAGCGACATTCCTCACCTTCCCAGAGTAATACCCTGGTACCATTTCTGCCAACGGCTGGGTCGACCGTGGGGGTATTTTTTTTTCTCAACCACGAGTACAATTCACACTGCTCCAAGCGGGAATCGAACACGGGTTGTCCGAACGTCGGTAGTCCAGTTGGGTGGTTTTCCCAACTCGGTTACCGAGGCCCCCATTTTGTTTATGTTTCCTTGAAGAATAGTATTTGTCTGTCGTGTTGATCTTTGTATATATTTTTTTTTGCACCTGATGAAGACCCTTAGCCGCAACTTCGCTGTTTGTCTCGTCTTTCTAATTGTTTAGCTGCTAGTTACAACCCCATGTTTTTTTTATATTTTTGTATAACGGATTTCCTGATGACGTCGACACTTTTACTCCTACATTTTATTTTCTTTAATCTAGTCATCTAGGCTCCTTCATAAATACACACACGAATACACGCACACATACACACACACGCACACTCACGCACACACACGCACACATTTACAAGCACTTTCGCAACACTCGACTCGATGCCATTCCAATTATCAAAAATACAAACAATTGGAAACTATCCACACGTGACATCATAATTACAACCAACTTTAAGGAGGAACCCGCAGATTTTGGGATCACAATCAAAACCCCCAAATTTTTTGGATCACAATCAAAACTCGAAGATTTTGGGATCGCAAACAAAACCCGCAGATTTTGGGATCGCAATCAAAATCCGCAGATTTTGGGATCGCAATGAAACCCCTCTTTACATGTTCACCTTAATTAAGCGTTTGTTCACATAGCGCAGATCTTCAAATTCACACCCCACATTAACTCTTTCCGCACGTTTCGACGCACCATGCCGATGTCAGTCACGTACGCTGCGTCACTCTCAATTTGATTAGTGTAAACTGTCATCAAACCATTTTCTTTTTATAGGTCTTGTATCATCTTGGTATTGTTGAAATCTAATCCCTTGTTTAATTATCTAAACATTCATATATGAAATCTAATCACTTGTTTAATTATCTAAACATTCATATATATTGTGTTACGTGTTAGATAAATATGAACACGTAGATTAATTTTTAAATAATATGAAAAATTGTGTCTCTGAAATCTCTACCGTTAAATTGATAAAAACCTTCCATACAGAAAGAGTTAAGTGGGAATGTCTTGAGGGTTATATTCTCATCTTTGGTGCGTTCATCACGTGTTTTTTTTCCTATACGCTGTTTTTACGTTATTGACGTTAAAATTGTTTTGAGCGCTGTCTCGGTCTCATCGCTCGTTTTCTTTTGTTTGGGGAGACAAGGAAAGTCCAGAAATTTGGATGAAAATTAAAAATTAAAAAATGGAAAATGTTGTATGTTTACAGCTTTACGTAGACGAGGACCAAACCAAAAGTAGAACGACGCTTCGGCCCTGTAGGCCTTCAGATGAATCAGTAAACAACAACATGACATCAAGCTATCCAGTATTTAAAACGGGACACCCTTGGCAAAGTGGAGATCCTGTTTTGCCCCCCTATCAGGGTTAAGTGAAGCCAATGGCGCAGGTGGTAGATTGTGTTGTGGGAGCAGCCGACAGGTAGTGCAGGTTATGGTCCCCACTCCGCGATAGTCGGCAAAGGACCGCATGTATAGAGACAATGGCTGCGATCTCTGACTAGTACAGTCACTGCCAAGAAGGAAAGGAATGGCAAACTACCTTCTTATTTTGCCTAGTAAAATTATGCCAAAACACAAAATATATATGGATACACATATGAATCTAACTACTGGGTGGTAATATGCTAAACTATCTAAAAGGTGAAAAAACGAATTACTTCCAATTGGTCCGGAGTTTGGTCAAACATCGACTGAAATAAAAAAAAAAAAAAAAAGGCCTGCCAACGGAATGGACACAGGTGTAAAATGTATGGGATGGGTCCAGTAGTAGTACAGTCTGGGAACCAGTTCCCATCTCCACACATTTTTAGAACCCTTCCCACACATTTGATACGTGAGTCCGCCCCGTTTGCCGGCCTTTGTGATTTCAGTCCATTCAGTGTTTGAGCAAGCTAGCTTCGAACCACACGGATATTTGGTTACAACTGACAAAATACAGGGAGAGAGATATCGATCGCGGACGACAAAGAGAGAAAATACTAGATAGCTTGGTGTCATGGCATGAAAAACGGTCAACAACTGAACTGATACGATGCACGGTGGTTAGAAGATTGCGGAAGGACAAGATCGCATTCACCAACCAATATGGCACATGATGATAATGATGATGATGACCAACAGAGCTGGTTCAAGCGAGAACAAAGTTATTGTTAGTCACTCTAACTTTTTTTTTCCTCCAGAATCAATTGGGTAGCATTCTTTGAGAATATGCCAGGCTGCTGTAAAGCTGTGGCGTATTCTCTATGATACCGCAGCTACCGGCGGTAGCCTGAACATATTAACGAAATACAAAAGGAAATGATCATTTATTATATTTTTAATTATATTACATATTTTCGAATATTCTATTACACATTTCGTAGGCCAATATGTTTTATTTGCTTTGTTTGGCATTTATTAAAGCAAGGTTTTCCTCTGGCCACTATAACGTTTGTGAATGAAACGGAAACTACATTGAAACCTCTATTAGCCAGCGGTACATTTTTCCTCTATCCGGACCATGTATTAACGACCTTGACATTCACAAATTCCGTCAAAATAATACGGTGAAGAAACCTCTACACTAATGCGATTTCATGGGTTATTTTTAGCTCTAGCCAATCAGAAAGAAGCGAAAAGAACAGACAATAAAAATAAAACAATTAAACGATCAAGAAACAAGGAAAACCCTAGAAGAAAAACTCAGAGAGGAATTCAAGAAACTCCCTAACGAAGTATGCACAGTAGAAGAAGAGTGGAAACAATTTAAGGAAACAGTAACTAACATCTCTAAAACAGTTTGTGGAAAGAAGCTAAGAACAAGAGAAGGGAAAAAGAGCACCCCGTGGTGGAACGAAACAATCAGAGAAGCAATTAAAGAAAAGAAGAAACTGTTTAAAAATTGGAGGGAGAACAAGAACCAAGAAAAATATGAAAGATATGCCTTAGTTCGAAAAAGAGTTAAAATGCTGATCAAAGAAGCTAAGCAAAGGAATTGGACAGAATTCGGACAAAACATGAGCAGGGACTTCAAGACAGCCACAAGAGATTTCTACAAAGCAGTAAAAGCCACAAGAGCGAGAAAAGAAAACCATGATCCTACTGAGCTGATAAATGACAAAGACGGACAACCAATATCAAACAACCAATGTATGCAACAGAGATGGAAAGAATATTTTGAAGACCTGTTAAACATACCAACTACCAACAAGACAACAAAAACCACACTAGAACTCACAAATACTGAACCCAACATCATGAAAGAGGAAATAGAAGAAGTAATCAAATATGCACCAAGAAACAAAGCACCAGGGATAGATAACATTCCAATAGAAATAATAGCAGCAGCGGGAGAAACAGGAATGCAATGGCTGCACAGAATATTTAATGCAGCATTGCACCAACAACAAGCCCCAGAAGACTGGCAACAGGCAATCATCATACCAATATGGAAAAAGAAAGGTAGCAAAAGAGACTGCAATCAATATAGAGGTATAACTCTGCTCAGCCATGTAGGAAAGCTATACGCCAAAATCTTGGAAAAAAGACTGAGACCAATAATAGAACTACAGTTAAGCGATTCTCAAATGGGGTTCCGAAAAAACAGAGGATGTACCGACGCACTATTCACACTAAAACAGCTTGCAGAAAAAACGACAGAACACAACCAAAACTTATACATAGCCTTCATTGACCAGGAAAAAGCATTCGACAGAGTAAACAGAGAACAACTGTGGGAGATACTAACAACATACGGAGTAAGCCAACATCTAACCAACATTATTAAAAGTCTCTACGCCAACAGCAGCTGCAGGGTCAGAACAGCAACAGGCTACACAGACCACTTCGAAGTTAGATCAGGTGTAAGACAGGGGTGCGTACTATCCCCCCTACTGTTTATTACATACATGGACCATATATGCAAGCTAGCCAACCCATCAGAGACAGAGGAGATCAACGAGCTTCTATTTGCAGACGACCAGGCACTAATACATGAAACAATAGAAGACCTACAAGAACACTTAAACAAACTCAACATCTTAGGAACAAAATACAACATGAAAATCAACATCAACAAAACAGAAGTCATGAATGTCGCCAAAAATAAACAGAACATCAACATAACTATAGAAGGCAGACAACTAAAACAAGTAGAGGAATTCAAATACCTAGGAAGTCTAATGACAAACGACAATTCCCAAACAGCAGAGATAGAATCAAGATGCAACAAAGCTTGTCAAATCATCGGACAGTTATCACCACTATTATCCAACAAGGAAATAACTCTGGAGGCAAAACGAGCACTATACAATACAATCTTCATTCCAACGTTGTGCTACCAATGCCAGACCTGGACTCTAGATGCAAGAACAATAAGAAAAATAACCTCTACAGAGATGAAATGTGTTAGACGAATGACAGGAAACAGTCTGAGAGATAAGATCAGAAATGTAGAACTGAGAAAAAAGCTAGGAATAGCCCCAGCCATAGAATATATAAGGAAACAACAGATAAAATGGTTCGGCCACGTGACAAGGCAGAAAGAACAAAACACAACACAACGAGCCTTCAACAAACGTTGTGAGAACAACAGACCCAAGGGTCGACCACGAAAAAGATGGATCGATGGAATATTAGAAGCACTAGGAAACATAACAGCAGCAGAGGCGAACAGAAGAGCAAAAGACCGCAAATTATATCTCCCCTCGACGCTGAAAGGCAGATGAGGAAGGAAAGAAGAAGAAGAAGAGCCAATCAGAATCGTCACTAAGTGAAAATGAAACAATGTCTGATTACCGGAACTTCATTAGCTATTTATAACTACGTTATGCGCATCAGCATCTGTAGAAAGAACTTTTTCTGCTCTCAAGAGCATCAAATATTATTGTCGCTCAACTCAGACACAAGAACGCTTATCTGGTTTAGCATTAATGCCCATTGAGAAATCATTCCATCAGAAACTTAGAAACCAACCCCATAGTACTTTCAATGACAAAGTCATCAAGACATTTTCGTCCCAAACAAGACGGATATAATTAACATAAATAAGTAAGTAATTTAAAATGTAGTGATGTCTTTAGAAAATATTACTTCATGTTAGCCTACTGAATATAATGTATGTTTTTATTTATTATGTCAGCGGTAGCCAAGACCCAAAACCAGTATACGCCACTGTTGTAAAGCTATTGAAAGAAAGTCCAGAAACAGAAAAAAACGTAGAGCTCTTCAGCCAATTGAACTAGTCGCATCTGATAAGTTTTAAATTCCCATTTTAATCTACTTATCAAAAGTGGTGTTTTAATTCATGTTGTGTTCCTTTTTTGTAAAGCTGTCACCATACCTTATTGAAGTGTACATTACACCCCACCACTTGTCCATTGCTACCAGTTTTACAGCAACACTGCAATCTAATGTAAATATTCCTTATCCTATTTTTGTTGTTCACCAATATTGAGAGCGTCAGTGGTGTAGTTATAGCGCTGGCTTGGTGATAAAGTGAATGAGAGTTCAAATATAATCTAGTGCTCGCTGGTAGAATCAGCTGATAATGGATCGGGTGCCTGGGGGGAATCGAGTGCCTGAGGGCGGGGGGGGGGAGTCGGGTGTCTGGAGGGATGGGGTGCCTCAAGGGATCGGATGCCTGGAGGGATCGGGTGCCTGAAGGGATCGGGTGCCTGGAGGGATCGGGTGCCAGGGGGGATCGGATGCCTGGATTAATGAGTTGTGGAAAATAATAACCGAAAAAGAGCACTTGGCAAATCCTACCCAGCTAAAATGAATTATGTGGCTAATCGATCTAATTATTCTCTCCTATCTATGCAATCATATATCTATCCATCCCAATCCACCCACCCATTCCATTCATGTTACCAACCCATCCATCCACCCACCTACACACCCACCCGTTCCGCAGTCCGTCCGTCCGTCCGTCCATCCATCAGTCTATCATTCATTCGACTGAAGAACTGTTTATATCTGCAATGTTGTTTCTTGTATAAATGTTACTTTTTGTTTGTTTGTAGCCCTTGCAGAAGCTCGTATAGTTTTGTCTGAAGTGTTTTATGTATGGCCCAATGGGTTTTTCTCAGTGTACTATATACTTAGTGTGAGGAATAAATATGCCACTGGTCTTTCAACTACTACGTTTTAGTTTGACACATTACTCGCCCTCCACTTGATCATCTAACATGTAGTAATTGTGCTTCACCGCTTGTTGTCGTTGTCCCTGTATTCTGAAGAAGGCCACAGGCCGAAACGTCAGTATTGTGTTGTGTTCTTTATTTGTAAAGCTGTCACCATACCTTGGAGTGTTTAGTACACCCCACCATTGGCTCCTTGCTACCAGCTTTACCGCAGCATTGCAAATTTTTTGCCTGTTCCCTCCTGACACATTATTTGTCTAGTTTCTATATGCCTTTTACTATCTACGTATTAGCAAAAAGCCACGTCTTAGACCGCCCAAATCCCCACCGTTTTATTTCGTCTTTTATCACAGTAGAGCTTCGGTGACTGAATGGTTAATGTGCTCCCTTATCACAGAAGGGCCTGGTTCGATTCCCATTCTTTTCATACCAAGAAGATTCCGGTGTTCACCCAGGCTATAAAATGGCTATCAGAGATCTTTTCTCGTAAGTGAAGGCGGCCTGGCGTGATACCGACCACATCACCCACAAATGTGACGCGATCATGTATAAATACGGCCACTAACACCATATTCCCCATACTTCTAGCAGGACATGGAGAAAACATTTACTTTATAATCCTAATGTTGTATCCACACAATTTGCTCTATATTTTTTCTTAGTTGCATGACATTCTTGGTTTCAGTTCTGGAACTCGCCTAAGCACATGACCCACCATATAATACACAGCGTCTGTTCCTTATCTCTGTGTTTTTTTCTCCTTTACCGCGCCTCTTGTTATTATTATATCACTATGGTCAAATTCTATTGGTCTAAGATAGTAACAAAAACAGGGAAACTCAACATCATCAATTAAACATTACATGAAACTGTCTAAATAATTACAGCTAGAACTATATGTTTATCCCGGGCCCCCGAAGGAGTATAAGAGTATGTGGAGAAGAAAGGAAGATTATTTAACACAAACTTGAAATTATAAACAAAGGATTAAATGATAAAGGTTGACAAAATTACTCCTTTTTTGTTTTTGTTATTTCCTTGTAAATAGACGTTTGTCACTGATATTTTAGTTATTTTGCTCTTTTGTTCATCTAAAAAATGTAGTCAATATATGTTTGAGGTGCCATTATTTGAATGTGATATTATTGTGAAGATTCATTATTACTGAGTTATGATTATGGAAAACGTTTGTATTCGTCGATCGGTGGTACTTGTGATATTTATTAAGTTACCGCGACCAGATTAATTCAGTTCGAGTTTAGTGTTAGCTAAATCTGGTAAACCCATGATGGTGTAGCATTCGCTAATGGTATGAAGTAATGTCAGGCATGGAACGCACACTTGACAGTAACAGCTTGTTAAGAAAGCAGGACGATACGATAATACATAGAACACACGTAGATGAAGTCGAAGTACTTCTGAAAAGTATCAACTCAGTAAAATATAACTGCCCTGTCAATTTCTAGGTACTGCATCAAAACTTCGATTTGTAGACGTGTGTAAACGTGACATGCAGACTGAACATAAACCCTGCAGCCTGGGAAGAAATAGCTGTAGACCGCAATCTTTGGAAACACTCAAAACCTCCAACTCAAACACGAAGCAGATAGATGTATAGAAAAAGAGAGTACTCGGAGAATGAAAAGAATAAAAATAACATTTCTAGGGGCACTGAAAAATATATAGTCAACTATGACTGACGGAGGCTACTACTGTATCAAATTTATACTGCGCATGTTTTAACGACTTTTAAAAAAAATATATAAACAACGTTACCTTAATACATAACGTTCTCAATCATTACATCATAACATCTTAACAGCAGTGATTATACCTTCTGTAAGGACTGTAGTTCATCATATTTTGACTAAAAGCATGTATATACAAAGTATATTCACACATCTTCACTCCAACGTTGTGCTACCAATGAACACTAGACTCAAGAGTAAAAAATGTAAAAATAAGTATAGAGCTCCGTCACGCCATGTGGCGTATAGTGAACAAGATTTTCGGACCTATATTTTTAAATATACCTTCGGGTCATTATTTGTTTAGATAATGTAGTCGGTATTACTCCCGTGCCGCTTTACTTTCCCAGAAAAAAAATCCCGTAATCATTTAAGGCTGGGTGAACCTGGAAGCCGTCGATCAGGATTGAACCCATCTTCTTGTCCTTAGTAGTACAGTTCACTAACCACTGAGCTATCGCGGATGTCACTAGACTCATGAACAATAAAAAAAATAATGATTACAGAATTGAAATGTGTTATACGCATGACAGGAAACATTCAGAGAAATAACATCATAAGTGAGCAATCGAAAAAAGCTAGGAAAAATTTCAGCCACTGAATACATAAAGAAACAAGAGATAAACTTGTTTGGCAATTTGATTAGACAGAAAGCACAAAACATAAAATTACGAGCTTTTGATAAACGTTGGGAAAACATCAGACTCAAGGGTCGACAACGAAAAAGATGGATTGGTGGGACATTAGAAATACTAGGAAACATAACAACAGCAGATACCAACAGAAGAGCAAAAGACCACAAATTATATCTCTCCTTGACGCCGAAACGCAAATGAGAAAGTACGCAAGAAGAAAATAGGAAGAAGAGTCACATAATCTTTATCTGAATTCCATTATGAACATGTGTGCATAACAGTAGCTTGATTACTGTAGTAAAGATCCTGTCAGTCAACACTATGCTCCACTGGACTTAGCAACTCCTGTCGAAGTAATAGTCTCTATTACACATTCTCTAGTAGCTTAACCTATTATTATCAATAACGCAATTAGAAGTCATTAACCGACACTCTGCTGTGGAGTAGAAGTACAAGTACAAGTAGAAGAAGAAGAAGTAGAAGTAGAAGAAGTAGAAGTAGAAGTCGAAGAAGTAGAAGTAGAAGTAGAAGAAGTAGAAGTAGAAGAAGTAGAAGTAGAAGAAGTAGAAGTAGAAGTAGAAGAAGTACAAGTAGAAGAAGTAGAAGTAGAAGAAGTAGAAGTAGAAGAAGTAGAAGTAGAAGAAGTAGAAGTACAAGAAGTAGAAGTAGAAGAAGTAGAAGTACAAGAAGTAGAAGTACAAGTACAAGTAGAAGAAGAAGTAGAAGTAGAATAAGAAGAAGTAGAAGTAGAATAAGAAGATGTAGAAGTAGAATAAGAAGAAGATTTAGAAGTAGAATAAGAAGAAGAGTTAGAAGAAGTAGAATAAGAAGAAGAAGTAGAATAAGAAGAAGTAGAAGAAGAAATAAAAGGAGAATAAGAAGAAAAAAGAAGAAAGAGAAGTAGAAGAAGAAGCAGAAGAAGAAATAAAAGGAGAATAAGAAGAAAAAAGAAGAAAGAGAAGTAGACGTAGAAGTAAATAGAGAAGAAGAAGATGTAGAAGTAGAAGAAGAGCTAGAAGAAGTAATAAAAGAAGAAGAAAGAGAAGTAGACGAAAACGTAGAAGAATAAATAAAAGGAGAAGAAGAAGAAGAAGAGAAGTAGAAGTAAATGGAGAAGAAGAAAAGAAGAAGATGAAGAGGTAGAGGAAGTATAAATAAAAGAAGAAGTAGAAATAAAAGTAGAAAAAGAAGAAAGAAGTAGAAGTAGAAGAAGAAAAATTGTAAAACAAAAAAGTAAAATGGAACGCAATAACCAACAAACTTATATTAGTTCACAAAGAAGTGGTCTCGATGTCATAGCCTTTATGTCACGCATTTTTTTCAGGACCGACAAGGTTTTGAGACGAATCCAATATTTAAAAATTGGTACCAGAGATTTTGTATAGAAAAGGATTCCAAACCGTGATATCAACCACATCACTCATAAAATGTGCTATTAGTAATTAACAAATGCATGAATTAACATCATTTACCTTCAGGTTTGGGGGAAACATATATTCGTGTAACATATATTATGTCTTATCACATCATTGGATAGTTACTCTTTGGACAATTGTCAATTAAACAGATTTTTAAAAATTAATGTAGCATTTTTAAGAAACTTGAAAACACCCGCAATTCAAACTCCGTGGCAAGGAGCTGTGCCACTGAGTGCGGGTTCGATCTAGTTTCGGTCCATATATTGTTCTTTGTTTTGTTTTTCTGTTGTTGATTATTTGTCATTTTTTCTGAGTGCTGTAAACATACTTCTTCCTCTGAATTGATTCGTTTGTTAATCGCTACCTCTGTTTGCACGAACTAAAATGTATAAAACACTCAGCTGTACATTTATTAACAATAATTCCATTAACAATTACCACAGTAGCAGTCACAGAATCAAACAAATTATTGCAATTATTATAACCACTTTCAACAGGCGACGCTGTAGCAATGATGTTATATAAGAACATTTCGCAAAAAAAGGATATCAGCACAAAAGAAAGCTAATTCATCGACTTAAGTGATAACAGAAGCGTGAAGTTTCCTTCAATCTGTTCCTGTTTTATTTTCATTAAATTTAATCCTGATAATTTTATGTTCAGGCACTAAATGACGTTGAATAACGGGCAGTAACGATTTGCGCTATTTGTTGAAACGGTCTCTCTCTAAGCAACGGCGAAATATTGATTTACTTCGCAATCAGACAGAAATCTTTATAGCTAAATATGAATTAATTCCGTAATTAGGACACGGTTCTTGTATATTATATAGAGCGAGACTTACCGTAAGAAAGCTTACCTGAACAGAACAGTCAATGGACCAAAAAAGACTAGCTAAAAGTCACAATTCAGTGGTTTTGTCTACACAGAATATTTAAATTCAAACGGACAGCTAACATCATAATGAGGATATGCAAGTGTTGTTAAAAATGTTATTGTCGAATTAAATAAGCAAGCTGGAACTGTCTCTGGATTGAGAGGATTTCACAAAATCTAAAACCTCTATTTGTTACTGTCTTCTCTTATGCCTAGTAATAAAGTGGGACTCCACTATTCCTTCAAAATTCAATCCACAGTATTCTTCGCATTGCGCCTTGTACGAGTGCTGAATTAGTTTTCTCCAAAGATGTGCTAGTAACATGTCTATCTGTCTCTAACAATCTATTGTTATGCCTATCTGTCTCTAACAATCTATTGTTATGCATATCTGTCTCTAACAATCTATTATTATGTCTATCTGTCTCTAACAATCTATTGTTATGCCTATCTGTCTCTAATAATCTATTGTTATGTCTATCTGTCTCTAACAATCTATTGTTATGCCTATCTGTCTCTAACAATCTATTGTTATGCCTATCTGTCTCCAACAATCTATTGTTATGCCTATCTGTCTCTAACAATCTATTGTAATGCCTATCTGTCTCTAACAATCTATTGTTATGCTTATCTGTCTTTCTGTCGTCTACTCAGAAACCCTAACTCTCCATGTCTGACGACCTTTGCTATTAAGTGTCAGACTTTGCACAAGACCCGCATTGTACCTTGACACACATTTTTGTTTTGAGCAAGCTTCTCAACCCTGACTAGGGAGTTTGCTCTTTCCTGTGTTTATCTAAGTCACCTTCTAATTCGTTTACCCTGTTTCTCACTTGATTCAGGGCTTACTTTGAAATTCTCTTAATGTTTCTTCTCATCACACGTCCACATATGCCCACCTTCTAGTCTTCATTACAGATGATGTCGTTGAATGCATGGCAATTTACTTACTTCTATGATAATACCTGGATAACATTTATTGTATAAAATCTTGACTAAAAACTATAAAGCTAATAAATGTGCATGAAACAATGACAATTAACATATAAATAAACTTCACTGCACTAAATGTAGTCAATGGCGTAAGTGGCAGGTGGAGAGAAGGGAACCTTGGAAGGGTAGTTATCTTTCATAAAATAAGGAATAATAGAACAAAGAAGTATGTGTTAGCACTCGGAAAATTGACAGACAAACAACAATAGAAAAAAACGAAGAACAATATATGGTCCGAAGTGGGATCGAACCCGTACTCAGTGGCACTGCGCCTTGCCACCAGAAGCCGAACGCTTGGCACACTGCCACGCAGCCAACTAAAAAATTGGCTATTGCAGCAGTGTCTTGCACGAAAGGCGTTCTCAATTACTATAGCATAGGGTAACGATCACAGACCGGAAATAAGTTGTATATTTGTACTTTCCTATTAATGCAAGTATCTCCCAGTAGGGCTGAAAACTTCGTTTTTTTCTATTGTTGTTTGTCTGTCAATTTTTCCGAGTGCTAACACATACTTCTTTGTTCTATTATTCCCTATTATCGCCTCGGAAGTTCCCCATATAATAATAATATTTATGTATTATTATTTGTACCCATAAAATAAGGAAGAAACTCCTCTTATGGTCTTTCTCTTCACTGTTTCTTTGCACAAAAAATGCTTGTCATTGAGAAGATTCTTTGATTTAGAATTCTTTACTTGAAAACACGCCAATTGCTGATTGCTTTTGATAATTTAGTTTGTTTCCCTGTAAAATAATTATCAACATTGCTACTGAACAGGTGTCGGATTGCATGGGCCACAGACTACTAAGCGTCAAAAACAACACTAAACAAAGCACCAAGGACCAGCTTAGACATGCACAGGCCACTCTGCAACACAAAGCAAATAGATGCGCAAATAAATCATCATCATCATCGAGTGCATCTCCGCAACGAAGGTTGGCTACCATGGAGCGCCATTCTGCTCTGTGTCTTGCCTTGACGGTGCAGGTTGTCATAGGCTGGTTTGTCCATGTTTTGATGTTACTCGTTCATGTTAGTCTTGGTCTTCCTCTGCCTCTTTTGCATTGTATTTTGCCCTCCAGTATTATAAATACTGGAATAATTTATGTTCTGAAATCCAGAGTCTTCTACAGACGTGATAAATTAGCACTTTCATCTGTCCTCTATAGGCATGATCGATGAGATATTTTATCTGCCTTCTATAGGCATGATCGATGAGATATTTTATCTGCCTTCTATAGGCATGATCGATGAGATATTTTATCTGCCTTCTATAGGCATGATCGATGAGATATTTTATCTGCCTTCTATAGGCATGATCGATGAGATATTTTATCTGCCTTCTATAAGCATGATCGATGAGATATTTTATCTGCCTTCTATAGGCATGATCGATGAGATATTTTGTCTGCCTTCTATAGGCATGATCGATGAGATATTTTACCTGCCTTCTATAGGCATGATCGATGATATATTTTACCTGCCTTCTATAGGCATGATCGATGAGATATTATATCTGCCTTCTATAGGCATGATTGATGAGATAATTTATCTGCCTTCTATAGACATGATTGATGAGATATTTTATCTGCCTTCTATAGGCATGATCGATGAGATATTTTATCTGCCTTCTATAGGCATGATCGATGAGATATTTTATCTGCCTTCTATAGGCATGATTGATGAGATATTTTACCTGCCTTCTATAGGCATGATTGATGAGATATTTTACCTGCCTTCTATAGACATGATTGATGAGATATTTTATCTGCATTCTATAGGCATGATTGATGAGATATTTTACCTGCCTTCTATAGACATGATTGATGAGATATTTTATCTGCCTTCTATAGGCATGATTGATGAGATATTTTATCTGCCTTCTATAGACATTATTGATGAGATATTTTATCTGCCTTCTATAGGCATGATCGATGAGATATTTTATCTGCCTTCTATAGGCATGATTGATGAGATATTTTATCTGCCTTCTATAGGCATGATTGTGTGGTGCATGAAGGACAGCTTACAGAAGCATTTGAAATAAGAATAGGAGTAAGGCAAGGATGCCTTCTGTCTCCATTTCTCTTTCTACTGGCCATAGATTGGATTATGAAAATAACTCAAAACAACAGAAATGGGATCCAGTGGTCACTGACCAAACAACTTGATGATTTAGACTTTGCTGATGACATAGCTCTCCTATCACACAGCCACCAACAGATGCAAGATAAAATGAGTATATTAGATGAGAGATCACAACAGCTAGGACTAAAGATTAATAGAGATAAGACCAACATTATGAGAATTAATGCAGTTGGCAATAACCAAATAAAACTAGGAGAAATACCTCTACTAGACGTACAATCTTATATATATATCTGGGCAGTAATATAGATAAAGAGGGAGGAACAGAAAACGATACCAAAATAAGGATATCAAAAGCAAGAGGAGCTTTCATTGCACTGGGAAACATATGGAAATCCAAAGAAATTAGGCTAAATACAAAAATACAAATTTTCAACTCCAATGTTAAGTCGGTTCTATTATATGGCTGTGAAACATGGAGAATAACAAAATTGACAATCACGAAGGTACAGACTTTCATTAATGGATGCTTGCGCAGAATAAAGGGATGGAAATGGCAGGACAAAGTCACAAACGTGGAATTATGGAAATGTACCGGTCAAATACCAGTGGATAAAGAAATACAGCGAAGACGATGGCGATGGATAGGACACACACTACGGAAACCAGCTGAGAGTATTACACAACAGGCCCTTTTTTGGAATCCCCAGGGGAAAAGACAAGAGGAAGACCAAGGAATTCTTGGAGAAGACAGATTGAAGCAGAGATGAAGATGATGGGGAAGACATGGAATGATCTTAAAAGAATTGCAAAAAACAGAACGACTTGGAAAGTGTTTGTTGAAGACCTATGCTCCATTGGGAGCTAAAAGGTAGAAGAAGATAGGCATGATTGATGAGATATTTTACCTGCCTTCTATAGACATGATTGATGAGATATTTTACCTGCCTTCTATAGGCATGATTGATGAGATATTTTATCTGCTTTCTATAGACATGATTGATGAGATATTTTACCTGCCTTCTATAGGCATGATTGATGAGATATTTTACCTGCCTTCTATAGACATAATCAATTAGCTCTTTCATCTGCCTTCTATAGACATGATTGATGAGATATTTTATCTGCCTTCTATAGGCATGATTGATGAGATATTTTACCTGCCTTCTATAGGCATGATTGATGAGATATTTTATCTGCCTTTCATAGACATAATCAATTAGCTCTTTCACCTGCCTTCTATAGGCATGATCAGTTAGCCCTTTAATCTGAATTCTATAGACATGATCAATTAGCTCTTTCATCTGTCTTTTTATAGAAATGACTAATTACCTCTTTCATCTGCCTTCTACAATCATGTCCAATTAGCTCTTTCGTCTGCCTTCTACTGCTGTCTGCATCTCCTCGGTTGAAATTTTTAAGTTCTTTATCGCTGATATTTTCTCATAGCGCCCTATGACTGGTCTTGTTTGGTTCTTACGCCAAATGCAAGACACGCGGTTTCTCAAAGGATTATAAAGTACTAGCATTTCTTGGACCGAGATAACGACGTACTACAATCAGGAACCAGTACAAAAATAATGCTGCAGTGTTTAAATGTGCAGGTAGATGTATTAAGGAATGCTGACACACAACAACAAAATGTTGCTCCCATATTTAAAATGTGATTTCAATTTCTTACTTTACATATGTGATACATCTTAATACAGGTGTAATTAATTTTAATAATTGACGATTATTTCACATTGAAAGTGTTACATTAATACTTCATCTTATTTATATCGGAGCCTCGGTGGCTGAGTGGTTAGTGTGCTCGCCTCGGTGGCTAAGTGGTTAGTGTGCTCGCTTCCTGACCAGAAGCGTCCAAGTTCGATCCCCAGCAGTGGTGGATTTCTTTTTCTGACTGACAAGGCTCCGTGGTTCACCCAGCCTTTAAAAAATGTGTACCAGAGATTTTTCTGGGAAATAAAAGGTGGCCTGGCGTGATACCGACCACATTACCAACAAATGTGCCGTGCTCATAGAAAAATATGACCACTAACACCATATTCCCCATACGCCTAGCAAGGTGTGGAGGGAACCTTTACTTTACTTTTTTATTTATATTTCGTTGAAGATCTGGTACTTTTTATAAATAAATATCTAGTGAAACGTAACTCTAAGCTCAGTTATGGTTGCAAAGATTAACAGAAAGCAATAAAACATATTCATTATTCTATCTTCTTCTTCTTTTCTTCCTCATCTGCCTTTCAGCGTTGATGGAAGATATAATTTGCGGTCTTTTGCTCTTCTGTTCGCCTCTGCTCCTGTTATGTTTACTAGTGCTTCTAATATTCCATCGATCCATCTTTTTCGTGGTCGACCCTTGGATCTGGTGTTATCACAATGTTTGTTGAAGGCTCGTTGTGTTGTGTTTTGATCTTTCTGCCCTGTCACGTGGCCAAACCATTTTATCTGTTGTTTCCATATATATTCTATGGCGGGGGCTATTCCTAGCTTTTTTCTCAGTCCTTCATTTCTGATCTTATCTCTAAGACAGTTTCCTGTCATTCGTCTAACACATTTCATCTCTGTAGAGGTTCTTTTTCTTTTTTTTTTCTTGCATCTAGGGTCCAAGACTGGCATTGGTAGCACAATTTGGGATGAAGATTGTATTGTAGAGTCCAGGTCTGGCATTGGTAGCACAACGTTGGGATGAAGATTGTATAGAGTCCAGGTCTGGCATTGGTAGCACAACGTTGGGATGAAGATTGTACTCATCTATGTTATGCCGAATCTCTGCATCTGTATGTTATTAATCCTCTAAATCGGTTCTGTTGTTAGCTTTTCTTTATGCTGAATTTTAATAAATGAAGACAAGTTCTACTCATCCGTATTGTCCACCACCAACCCCTTGAACATCTACAAGAACACAGTTCACCGCTATAGATTCATGTTCGTGCATTTTTGCAAGATTTATCAACACTTGTAATCTGGCGTACGGTCTGGCCACACAATCTTCTATTGCCCGTTTTAAAATAGTCAGCCGATATTTAATAATTAATATCTCTGTAACCACTTGAACGAAATTTTTCAAGTTTTGCACATGATAGAATAATCTCAATTTTTAAAAGTAAGGTTTTAAATTTTGTTCAATTAATGTATACAAATTTACTACCTCCTGGGCACACCATTATTTTATATGGTTTACCCCTTCATATTTCTGACCTATTTCGTTTGCTAATCTTTCCAGCTTTGTTTCATAGGCATTTGACAAAGTAAAGCACCAAGAAATAATCAAAATTTTAGAAAGCATAAACATAGACAACAAAGATCTACGAATAATAAAGAACATGTACTGGCAACAAACAACGGATATTAGAACTGGAAACTAATTAGGAATGCTTCAACAAATAAAACAGGGCGTTAGACAAGGTTGTGTGCTGTCACCAGATTTATTTAATATGTATTGTGAGATTATTTTAAGATCCATAAGGGGCATGCCTGGAATAACATTTGGAGGTCATAATATAAATAATCTAAGGTATGCTGATGATACAGTCTTAACCGCTAAGAGTGAAAATGAGTTATAAGAAATGTTAGACATTGTAGTGAAAGAAAGCAAAAATAAAGGACTCAGCCTTAATAGCAAAAAGACAGAAGTAATGGTAACAAGAAAGAAAAAGGCATCACCTCAGTTCAAAATAAAGAGAAGTGGAACAATATTAAAACAGGTAAATGAATTTAAATATTGGGAACTTTGTTAACCTCAGACGGAAAATGTACAAAAAAGGCGATCAGGCAAAAGCAGGTTTTTAAAAAAAATGAGGAAGATACTATGCAATCCATTTTTGACAATAGAAACAAGAAAAAGAGTTCTTAAATGTTATGTAGAGTCAGTCTTAACATATGGATGTGAATCATGGACAATAGAACAACAAACAAGAAAATAACTGGAGTCTGTAGAAATGTGGTTTTACAGAAGAATGTTGAGAATACTATGGAAGCTAAGTAGAGTAATCAAAACGTGCTGAAAGAGGTCAAAGCAAAAAAGAGAGCAAATTTTCAATAAATATTAGGAAGACACAATAATAATTTTTTTGGCCATGTAATGAGAAGAGAACAACTGGAATATATTGTAACAACTGGAAAAATTGAGGGACGAAGAGAGGGGAATGCAAAGAGAGAAAATACCAAACAGTTTATGAGAATGGCTTGGCAGAAGGTCAACAACAGAAATGACAAATAACTGTCGAGATCGAAAATTGTGGAGAGACATGATCACCTACGCCAGCAGGCCCGGTACTTGATGATGATGAATCTTTCAAGCAATTCCCGTGATTTGTGTAGTTTCTCCGTACATTTTTGCACGATGTTTGAACAAGTAAATTTTGGATGTTTATAAACAGCTTCTGTTTCTATAAATTGGCGTTGTATAAATCGTGAGGTACTCTAGGCATTTATTGAAATGACGTTATTGTTAAGATTCGAATTGTTTTGCGCCTCTGCCGGAATAGGCCAATTGCTAAATTATGGTAAACTATTTTCTTCAACCACAAAATAACTGCACCTGTCGTAAAGATCAAAGGAATTAGCCGTTGCAGGTGAATGACACTATATGCAATATTGCATTTTTGAAAACTTTTGGGACATTGACAAAATAAGACCAAATGCAAAAAATCATATTTGTGTGTAAAGGTTATGGAGATATTTGAAGTCAAGCGTGAAATAACCATTTTGAAACGGACAAAATAGTCACAGTTCAGTGTCGTCAACGAAACTTCTCTCCACATTAAAGATGTGTTTAGTATCCTTGAGAAAGTTTAACACACGCGCACACACATATGTTGGTTATTGGAGGTTCGGAATGCCGAATGAAAAACCGATAACCGAATATAAAAGTGGATGGCCGAATCGATATCTTGTCGGGCCCCAAACTACGAAAACGTTGGTTCGAATCCCTTAGGGTCTAAAGCTTTTCTATCGAGAGTATAATAAAAATTCAGACCCTAACACCTCGCGGCGACTGCATTGGACAGGCATTCTGTGCTCTCCGGTGGTGCAACTTTCCCTCGACATACTTCAGTAATGAAACATTTTTTTTTAATTTTTAACACTAATATTTATTAAAAGTCATAACGTCACATAAACCAAAATAAAAGCCTCCGACGCAAACTCATTTGGATAAACAAACCAATTTTTTTATACTTAATTTGTATTTTTAAAATAAACAAAACTCGCAACCATGGCCTGACCGTCTACATAAAGTGAAATAATGTTCCATGGCAAGCGAACTATATTTGAGCCTAATTTTACATCAATTTTTTAATGTACGAATTACGAGTTGCAAAGAGTAGAGAGGCACACGAATACCGAGGTTCCACTGTATTTAATCTTTTTTTTTTTTTTTATATCTCCAGACAATTGTGTCTCTAGTATTTCTTTTCTCAAACCATAACTTCGCTATACGTCAAATATAAGTAGCTTAGGAGTAATTAGTTATTTGTAGAGAAGTTACAGAGGTAATGAGTTTTAAATAGAACTTAAAAACGGTCGAAATACGTTGTTTACAAACATAAAAACGATAAAAGAATTTCATAATAAAATATGGAGACGTTAGTTTTATATAGTATATATTGAACATTTAAAATGTAGAGAACAAATATACATATTTTCCGAATTTATTTTTTTTTTAAAAGAAGAAATTAGGTTTTGAGAGCTCATATGAAAATAATAATATAGAAGACATGTTTAGGAGATGACATTTCAGAGATCATATGGAAAAATTAGATTTTTTTTCAGAATATGCAAACTATACTCTTTCAGATAATCATAAATGGACATTATCAAAGAACATATCAAGTAGACTACGATGACATTCTGAATATCCTCACGGCTGCTGGACTAAAAAAAGGTATCAAAATATGACTGTATTCGCAACGATGGACAAACTGCATGAAGATCATATCATGGAGGGAAATGCCAAACGGGAGCGATAAGCATGAAACCAAAGAAGACTTGTCAAGCAGAACAATACCGGTGCTATCAGACGTTACATCTTGAGGGATATCCTTCGGATGTGATCTCAGCTTATATAAACTTGTCTGATATGCAATGAAGATGACTAGTCGACTAAACTAAACTAAACTAAACTAAACTAAACTAAACTAAACTAAACCAAACCAAACCAAACCAAACTAAACTAAACTAAACTAAACTAAACTAAACTAAACTAAACTAAACTAAACTAAACTAAACTAAACTAAACTAAACTAAACTAAACTAAACTAAACTAAACTAAACTAAACTAAACTAAACTAAACTAAACTAAACTAAACTAAACTAAACTAAACTAAACTAAACTAAACTAAACTAAACTAAACTAAACTAAACTAAACTAAACCAAACCAAACTAAACTAAACTAAACTAAACCAAACTAAACTGAACTAAACTAAACTAAACTAAACTAAAACTAAAATTACAACTTAAATTAAACTAAATTAAGCTAAGCTAAGGGAATCATAGGAGGAAAAGGTATATACTACCGCACTCAGAAAAAAATGACAAATAAACAACAGAAAAAAAACAAAGAACACTATATGGTCCTAAGCGGGATCGAACCCGTACTCCATGACACTGCGCCTTGCCACGAGAAGCCGAACGCTTAGGAAAACACTGCCACTCAGCTAACTAAAAAATTAGCTATTGTGGACAATGTCTTACGCGAAGGCGTTCTCATGACTATAGCATAGGGTTACGATTACAGCTCGGGAATAAATTGTATTTCTGTACTTTCCTAAGCTAAGATAAACAAAACTAAACCAAACTAACCTAACCTAAACTAAACTAACCTAAACTAATCTAAACTAAACTAAACTAAACTAAACCAAACTAACCTAATCTAAACTAAACTAAACTAAACTAAGCTAAGCTAAACTAAACTAAACTAGACCTAACTAAACATCGTTTATCATCAATTATCCCGGTAACATTGCCGATCGTTGCAGGACCGTATATGACATTTCCACAATTTGCTTCCAAATGTCACGATCTAGAGCACGCTCTCTGTGATACAACGAAAGACATTCCAGTCCATTCTCTGATGTTATCCGCTTATCTTTTCTTGTCTCCTCCCTTCTTCTTTTGCCTGGTACTGCGCCTTGCAGAAGGGTTTTGGCAGGGCCTGTGCACCGTCTGACTGAACATATCAAGACTTTATAGATCACATTTCTAGATTACAAAATATGTAATAATAATTTGACGACTTAATAATAAAAAATAATATATATTTTGCTGAACAATGTTGAAAATATCATGGACAGCTAAGAACAATTATGAAAATGCCCCGAAAGAGGTCAAAGCAAAAAGAGAGCTAATTTCCAATATTAGGAAGAAACAATCATCTTTTGATTTTGCAATGAGAAGAGAACAACTGGAATATATTGTAACAACTGGAAAAATTGAGGGACGAAGAGATAGAGGGAAGCAAAGAGAAAAAATACCAGACAGCTGAAGAGAATGGCTTGGCAGAAGGTCAACAACAGAAATGATAACTGTAGAGATCGAAAGTTGTGGAGAGACATAATCACCTACGCCAGCAGGCCTGGTACTTGATAATGTGGATATATATATATATATATATATATATATATATATATATATATATATATATATATATAAGGAAGAAAAAGTCATTCTTTGGCCAAGTAATGTAAAGGGAACAGCTGGAATATATTGTGACAACTGGGAATATTGAGGGAGAAAAATAGAGGGATCGAAAGTTATGCTGAGACATTATCACCTACGACAGCAGGCATGGTACCTGATGATGATGATGATGATATATATATATATATATATATAGTAAAGTAAAGTGTCACGCCAAGTGGAGTATAGTGAATATTGTATTAGTGGCCATGATTTTTGGGGTAATATGGTTATATATTTTAGGGTAATGTGGTTATATATATATATATATATATATATATATATATATATATATATATATATATATATAACATTACAAGCCACCAAAGGGAGAGAATAGCATGTGAGAACTTACACAGAAGAAACAATATATGAACGTTAGTATGAGAAAATGCATGGATAAGAAATGACAAGATTAATTAAAAGAAACATATCCACAAATGGAATCAAATAACGTTGATCTATTCATTGATTTAGGTTCTGTGACTAATTTTAACAATGAAACTGTCTGGATGATTTGAAGAGAGCGAAGTACGGTTAATTATTTTAGTCACAACTTTGTAAATATCGATTTATAGCGAATAATGGTCCATATATGTCCATCATTGTCTCGTTAACGAACAATTTCTTCTACAAACGTCGTGTGATTTTATTAGCGGCCCTACATCATCTTATTCGCTCGCTCCTCAGAATTGGGTTGCACTGTGTTTTCCATCTTCAAGTCCACTGCATTCATCTCCGAGCGCATTTTTGGGACTGTTTCCTTAGTTTTCGTTTTTTTTCCTCTTTATCTCACTTCACGGCAGAAACTGATTAACATATCAGATGATCCTATTTTCTTAACCACCTATCCACAATTTGTTTCTCTTATTTTCTTGGTTTCTCTTGTGTCTATTCATTTCACACTAGATTACTACTGCTTTTCTAGGTTTCTCTTGTTACGGATCTATTCATTTTCTCACTATCCTGCTACTGCTTTTCTTTGTTTCTTTTGGATTCTTGGGCATCTCCATTTCTCACTAGCCTCTTACTAGGTTTCTTGATTTCTTTTGTTATGGGCCTTTCCATTTCTTATTAGTTTACTACTGTCATTCAATACAAGGAAAGAGAGATCGTGGACGACAAAGAGAGAGAATACTAGATAGCTTGGTGTCATGGCATGGAAAACAGTCAACAACATAACTGATACGATGCACTGTAGATAGAAGATTGTGGAAGGACATGGTCGCCTACGTCAACCGGTATGGCACATGATGATGATGATGACTGTCATTATTGGTTTCTCTTGCTATTGACCTCTAAATTTTTTTTATAGATTTCTTACTAGCCATTTACTGCTATTTATTCTAACAAATTATAAAAAAATATCTGGCGTGCTCTGTTTTTCTATCCTAGCTATTTGCATTGTAAGATATAAACAAGATACATGGTTTTGCTATTAATTAAAATCTCTTACATTTTTTGGCCAAGTTATTTTTTTATATAAAGACACAGCGCTGTGATTTAATGTGGGATTCGTTGTTTTTTTTCCTGCCCCCGTCCTGCGTAAAAGTCTATGTTACGATAAAGTGAACAAAAGTAATCTTATTAGTTTAACCAATGTTGTAATGACAACCAGGAAGATGACTGCTGAAGTAGCCTACCGAGTTCTTATACATATTGCAAGATAGATAGATGTCGTTGTGCGGTTGTTTGATCTTCATAAACATTGAAGCATATCTATCAGTAACGGCTCGAATTACTTGAACTATATCACGACAACCTTAAAATAACGTGGCTCGCTGTACACTGACATTTAACTCATTGATCTGGACGTGATTGTATTTTTAATCTGAAAAAAAAAATATTAGTAGCCGTGGCCTCGTTTGTCTCCTCTAAATATCCGACACCGGTAGAAGAAAAAGATTGGAAGATAACATCGAAAAGTGGACAAGCATTGACTCTGCAGACCTAAAGAAGCACTGAATATAGAGATACACGAAGAAGGTTGACTAAATCTGTCATTGAAGCCACAACGACCCCACCGTTATGGGTTGAATAGGAAGATGAAGAACAAAAAATGCATTTCCACCTGTTCTTAGACAAGAGACAAATAATAATAAATGAATATTATTATAGAGGGAAACTTCCGAGACGATAATCAGCGAATCAATTCAGAGGAAGAAGTGTGCTTACAGCACTCGGAAAAAATGACAAATAATCAACAACAGGAAGAAAAAAAACAAAGAACAATATATGGACCGAAGCAGGATCGAACCGGTAGTGGCACAGAGCCTTGCCACGAAAAGCCAAACGCTAAGGAACACTGTCACTCAGCTGTTTTTAAACAAGTCGTTTGTGTCTTGATCTGATTTAAAGATGCCGTTGACTGCTCTTTCCAGCCAGTCGAGTCCCATGCATAACTTGAGACATAGTGCGTTATATTCCAGGACATGTGTTCGTGTAATAACAAAGAGCATGGAGAATCTCGGTTGTGCATGCAGAAAACGTTCACCTCCAAGAAATTAATTATTCGTGTACTCAAGGTCGATTCAATGTGATATCAGCAGAGTTGCATTAGCTGCCAGACTGATAATTACAAATTAAGAAACTGTCAAGGGCACGATACAGTTGTGTCAGTCCAAAGTTGGGGGATGTCGGATTTCAATTTTTGTGAAAGTGTAAACATCAAGGAACCTCACTTTTGTATTAATTCAAACATTAGAAACTTAATTTTGGAACATTTTTTTTTTTTTAATTAATGCAAGAAGGAGAAAATCTATTTGGGAACGAGCATTGTTGTTATTGGTGCAACGATGAGACACGTCATCTGGGGTCGAATATTTCTCTTTATTAGTGCAACAATGAGAATCTCTGGGAACGAACATTGTTGTTATTGGTGCAACGATGAGACACGTCATCTGGTGTCGTATATTTCTCTTTATTAGTGCAACAATGAGAAACTCTGGGAACGAACATTGTTGTTATTGGTGCAACGATGAGACACGTCATCTGGTGTCGTATATTTCTCTTTATTAGTGCAACAATGAGAAACTCTGGGAACGAACATTGTTGTTATTGGTGCAACGATGAGACACGTCATCTGGTGTCGTATATTTCTCTTTATTAGTGCAACAATGAGAAACTCTGGGAACGAACATTTTCGTTATTGGTCCAACGATGAGACACGTCATCTGGTGTCGTATATTTCTCTTTATTAGTGCAACAATGAGAAACTCTGGGAACGAACATTTTCGTTATTGGTCCAACGATGAGACACGTCATCTGGTGTCGTATATTTCTCTTTATTAGTGCAACAATGAGAAACTCTATTTGCGAACGAATCTTTTATTTTGCTAGTGTAAAAATGAGAAATTTGACTGGAGACCGATTTTTGTGTGTGCAAAAGTACAACAATGACATTCTACTATCGAAACTCCGTTATTATAGTTATAACAGTGTAATAATGTCTTGTGAATTCCAGTTTTACATTTACGTAGAAATAAAATACTCTCTTGTTCGTATTTTTACATAACAGTAATACTATCTTATAAGTCCCATTTTTATAGAAGCGTTACAATGATATACTGCCCTGTGAGTCCTATTTTTATATAAGCGCTACAATGATATACTGCCCTGTGAATCCTATTTTTATATAAGCGTTACAATGATATTCTGCCCTATGAGTCCTATTTTTATATAAGCGTTACAATGATATACTGCCCTGTGAGTCCTATTTTTATATAAGCGTTACAATGATATACTGCCCTGTGAGTCCTATTTATACATAAGCGTTACAAAGATATACTTACCTATGAATCCTATTTTTATATAAGCGTTACAATGATATACTGCCCTATGAGTCCTATTTATATATAAGCGTTACAATGATATACTTACCTATGAGTCCTATTTTTATATAAGCGTTACAATGATATACTGCCCTGTGAGCCCTATTTATACATAAGCGTTACAATGATATACTGCCCTATGAGTCCTATTTATATATAAGCACTACAATGACTTACTGTCCTGCGGGTCCTATTTTTATATAAGCGTAACTTGACTTACTGACCTGCGGGTCCTATTTTTATATAAGCATAACTTGACTTACTGACCTGTGGATCCTATTTTTATATAAGCGTAACTTGACTTACTGACCTGTGGATCCTATTTTTATATAAGCGTAACTTGACTTACTGACCTGCATGTTCTATTTTTATATAAGCATAACTTGACTTACTGACCTGCGGGTGATACTTACTGACCTTCCTATATATAAGCATAACTTGACTTACTGACCTTGTACCTTACTTACTGACCTGCAGGTCCTATTTTTATATAAGCGTAACTTGACTTACTGACCTGTGGATCCTATTTTTATATGAGTGTTACAATGACATACAGCCTGTGAATCCTATTTTTATATAAGCGTAACATGACATTGGCTTTTGGGTCCTATTTGTATTCAACGTTACAATGACATACTGCACCCCTGTGGATCTTCTTTTTACATTGTGCAAAAATAAATGACTGCCTCGAGTGCCCTATTTTGCACCTGCTCAAAAATTAAATATTGCCTTGTGAACCCCATTTTATGTGTAGCAATGACGCATAAGGAAAATATGAAACTATTGAACAGCTGGTGTCTTTACCTTGTACTGACTTTAACAGCTTTATTATGTTTACTATATATGGGAATCGTCTGATTTTGTTTAAAGTAAATAGAAGTCAAGGCTATATACATTCAATATTTTACCCTGTTTTTTAATATTACCTGAAACATGAGCATATTAAAGAATAAATTATGTCAGGGGAAGTAATAAGAGATAATAACATTATTGAGAGTTGTCTTAAAGAAATATAAAGTCGCGTTGAAGATTTAAATTGCTGTCACCCAGTCGTCGAGTTCGGTTAATCCCCAGGTAGTTCTTATTTCTTGGAAAGACAAAGCGTAAATGAGGGGATAACTACCGAGTTACATTTCGACATCACGGGGTGTAACTCACAATGATAACAGCATGAATAAAGATGCTTAGAATCACCACGAAACATTTCGGTTTTTTGTTTGTTTCTGTTATTTTTTTCTTTTGTTTTATTGCTATTCTGGGAATGTTTAACTATCTTTGATCTATCTTGCTTTGGTTTAAGTTTGGGTTTCAATCTAGGTGCTCCTATGGTAGGTGGGGTTAGACATGCATAATGTCGACTTGCAGAAAGCTCCCATAAATATATAGTGAATTTAGATAAAAGTTATGTAAAGAACTGTTAATTGCTTAACAATATTTACCATACTATCAGATTAAAGATGGATTTTATCATTTACATTTATTTGTTTATCTTTATTACTAAAAATTGTACTTACTACCCTTCCACATTTTCACAATAGAGAGCCGTGATAGCTCAGTGGTTAGTGAACTGGACTACAAAGGACAAGGGGTAGGGTTCGATCCCAACCGACGGCTTCCGGTTCATCCAGCCTTAAATGGGTACCGGATTTTTTTCTGGGAAAGTAAAGCGGCACGGGCGTAATACCGACCACATTACCCCTAAAATCACGTGCTGAAGGTCTGTAAAATTTATGGTCACTAACACCATATTCCCTATACGCCACTTGGCGTGACGGGGGTACTTTACTTATTTTACTTTGTCCTCTCCTTTCCCTCCTCATTTGCCTTTCAGCGTGGAGGGGAGATATAATTTTCGATCTTTTGCGTCTATGTTGGCTTCTGTTGCTGTTATGTTCCCTTGTGTTTCTAATATTCCGCCAATCCATCTTTTTCGTGGTCGGCCTTTGAGTCTGTTGACCTCACCATTTTTTTTTTAACACTCGCTGTGTTGTGCTTTTCAGTCTTATCACGTGGCCATGCCATTTTATATGTTGCTTCTTCATTTTTTTTTCTTAGTTCTTCATTTCTGATCTTATCTCTCTGGCTGTTTCCTATCATTCTTCTAACGCATTTCATCTTGATAGTGGCTATTTTTCTTATTGTTCTCAATGTAAAGTCCAGGTCTGGCTTTGTTAGCACAAAGTTGTAAAAAACATTGTACTGAAGAATGCCCGTTTTGCCTCTAGAGTAATTAACTTGTTGGACAATAGTGGTGATAGCTGTCTGATGATTGGGCAAGATTTGTTGCATATTGAGTTTAATTTATGCTGCTTATGTTATTAACATTTTTCATTAGATTTCCTGATATTTAAATGTCTCCACTTGTTTTAATCGTCTGCCGTCTTAGTTATAGTTATTTTGAAGATCTGTTTCTCTTTTGCGTTATTCGTCACGAATTTAAAGATGTTTTATTATATCTATTTTCATGTTGTAGAGAGTGCCTGTGCTGTTATATATATATATATATATATATATATATATATATATATATATATATATATATATATATATTTATATTATATATATATATATATATATATATTTATATATATATTTAAGTATTCTTGTAGGTCTACTTTTGCACATATTAGTGCCTGATTGTTTGAAAATAAAAGCTCGCTAAACTCCACTTTCTCCGATGGTTTGGCTAACTTACATATGTAGTCTATGTAGGTAATAAACAATAAGGCAGATTGTACGCACCCCTGACTTACTCCTGATCTTATGTCGAAGTGGTTTGGATCCACTGAAACATGATTGTCCCGATCAGAATCACAGACATCGCCAAGTCAAACCAGGAAAAAAAAAAAAAAAAAAAAAAAAAATTGGGAAAGTTCTTTTTTTTTCAGTGAAACCCTGCAGCGTCGTAATAAGTTTTCTTCCCCCCCCCCCCCCTAAAAGGTAACTCGTGCGATGAGTACCACAAACCAATGGTTCCACTCTCTTTTTTTGAATAAAATCTCATAGATGTTATTTTTTTAATTACAGTAGTATCATAAATATTGTTAATAGATAATGTTAAAAGACGTTGATTAATATTGTGTACGCCACACTGTGACGTACAGGGAAATAAGTGTTAGCGTTAATATTATAAATACAGCTTTTGGCACATCATCTTTGACAGTGTGTTCGGCTTTATACCAGTACAAACTTTCTCCTACATCAGAAAAAAAACCAACCATTACCCCCAGCTGGGTGAACCTGCAAGAAGCCTATCAGGATCGAACCAGACCTCTTATCCTTAGTATTTGAGTTCATTAATCCATGGGCTCCTGCGGCTCATTAAAATGTATCCAAGTAGAATTTATTATATTGATAAGTGCATAATAATGACATGATAGTAGTTTTTCTTCATCTAAGAAATTCTACTGGTCGAACAGGACGACCTAAGAGTTACACCTTCTTCAATGTAAATAAGACAGAGAGGCTCAACAACTCATAGTTACGTTACATGTAGTTACACTTGCTAGCGCGCTAGCTTGACAAGTAGGAGAATTATTAGATATTTCTGAAAGTTGAAATTCATACATTTTTGTATGGAACTAATCATTTCTTTGTGCTTTTTTTTATTCTTTATTTATTTGTTCACTTCATGTATGCATTTCTGAAACGATTTTCTCAACATTTATTTACGTTTAGAACATTTTTGCATGAAAAAAAACAACTTATTTTTTATATCTTTATTTGTTATCCGTATATCCTTTGTGTACACTGAAAACAGGGTTTTTTTTCTATTCTCGGCAGCTACTTGTTTGATTTTTAAATGATAAGTAACGTGTTTTTTTCGTAAATTAATATTTGTTTATTTCTTGACTGTGTTTTCATAATGGATTTTACAAATATTTATAAAATTAAAATGTTTGTAATTCCGTTTTGTCTTTGCTTTGATGCCTCAGGTTGTCATTACTTTTAGTAGCTTGTTGTGTCTTTTAACATGCCCCAAAAATATCATTTGTCTTGTATGAAATGTGTTTAGTAGTCTTCTTTTAATTTTTAGTTGTTTAAGACTTCAACATTTGTTTTCTTTTCTTTCCATCCAATTCTTCATATTCTGCTATAAATCCACATTTCAAAGGCTTAAATTTTCTGTTATGTTTTCTTGTCTAATGTCCATGTTTCTTCACCTTCCAAGAATGTTGAGAAGACATAACATTTTGTTATTCTTAGTTTTAGCCTTGGTTTTATTTGTTTTGATGTTAATATATTTTTCATGGCATTAAAATTAATTTTTGCCATTCCTATTCTTTTGTTTATTTCAGTTTTCCATTTTCCATCACTGGTTATAGTATGCCCAAGGTAGTTGTAGCTCCAACTTTGATATCCAGTTGTAGGTTTTAAATGTTATCTTTGTTTATGATAATAGTTTTAGTCTTTTTATATTCCTATCTAAACTATATTTTTTGCGTCATGTTTATTTAATTAAGTAATTGTTGTAGATCTTTAGTATTTTCTGCTAGTAATACAGCATTATCATCATACCCGCTTAGGATTTTGATTATCGCTTCATTAATGTTTAGCACTGGCACCTATGGGAGCCGCGATAGCTCAGTGGTTAGTGAACTGGCCTACAAAGGACAAGAGGTAAGGTTCGATCCCAACCGACGGCTTCCAGGCTCACCCAGCCTTTAATGGGTACCGGATTTTTTTCTGGGAAATTAAAGCGGCACGGGCCGCTATACCGACCACATTACCCCACCCAAAAATCATGTGCCGAAGGTATGTAAAATATATGGTCACTAACACCATATTTCCTATACGCCACTTGGCGTGACGGGGGCTCTTTACTTTTTTTTTTTTTATACTGGCACCTATTTGATTTTTTTAAAGATGTTCTCAGCGCATAGATTGAACAAGCTTGGATTAAGGATGCATCCTTGTCTTACTCCTCTCTTTATATCAATAGCTGTGGAGTTTCATTGTTATATCTTATTATTGCTGTGTGCTCCCTTATAAATTACATATTAGTCGTATGTCTGTATCATGTAGATGTATATCTTTTAGGCATTCTATAAGTTGTTTATGGTGTATTCTATTAAAAGCTTGGGTGCAGCCCATGAAGTAGGCAAATATTGGTTTGTTTACTTCTGTATACTTTTCGATTATTGTCTCCCCCATGTAGAATATGGCATCTTTTATCCTACTATTCTTTTCTTATATCGAAATAGTTCTAACTCTCTCTATATATATATAATTTAAATATAGTACAGCTTATCTCAATGTCGATAGCTCAGTGTGAACTGGACTATAAAGGACAAGAGGTAGGGTTCGATCCCAACCGACGGCTTCCGGTTTCACTAAGCCTTAAATGGGTACTGGATTTTTTTCTGGGATAGTAAAGCGGCACGGATATAATACCGACCACATTACCCCAAAAATCCTGTGCCGAAGGTCTGTAAAATTTATGGTCACTAACACTATATTCCCGAAATGTCACTTTCTGTGACGGGGGCACTTTACTTTTTTTTTTACTTATCTCAATTTCAAAGGAGATAACCTGCCAGTAGGAGATGACTCAAAAGCCAGTCTAATCAAAATTGTTGTTCTAAAGAATGTTTCTTTGAAATCTCAGCTTGTGTAAACTCTGCAGTGGTACCACACTGCAGGTGAATGAACCTCAATGAAGCCAACGTGTTCACCATTTGCTCTCGGTTACATTACAATTTCAAAGTCTATCCCAGCGGGAGTCGCGATAAATAGGTATTGACTTAAGGGAGAGTGCATCTCGCACGTACCATCATCTTCATCATCTTCGGAAGAAACACTTTGGCTAGTGCAGTCTTGACGAAGATGGATTTTTTGCACACTCAACACATCTCCTGTGAACTGAACATTCCTCGAGGGAAAGGTGGGTGTACCTGTGGGCCTCGCAACATTAATGACGACTCCATTAGACCTCACGGCTATTATATACCCACATATTGCTTACGGAGGCATTTGAAATGGGAACGGGAGTGGGGCGGGGATGCCTCCTGTCTCCGTTTCTCTTTCTGCTGGCCATGGATTGGATTATGAAAATAGCTCAAAACGGAGGAGATGGGATCCAGTGGTCACTGACCAAACAACTTGATGATTTGGACTTTGCTGGTGACATGGCTCTCCTATCACACAGCCATCAACAGATGCAGGATAAAATGAGTATATTAGATGAGAGATCACAACGGCTAGGACTAAAGATTAATAGAGATAAGACCAGTATTATGAGAATTGGTGCAGTTGGCAGTGGCCATATAAAACTAGGAGAAATGCCTCTGCTGGACGTACGGTCTTATATATATCTGGGCGGTGGTGTGGATAGAGAGGGAGGAGCAGAAGGTGATGCCAAAGTGGGGATATCGGAAGCGGGAGGAGCTTTCATTGCACTGGGAAACATATGGAAATCCAGGGAAATTAGGCTAAATACAAAAATAAAAATTTTCAACTCAAATGTTAAGTCGGTCCTATTATATGGCTGTGAAACATGGAGAATGACAAAATTGACAATCACGAAAGTACAGACTTTCGTTGGTGGATGCTTGCGCAGAGTGGGGGGATGGAGGTGGCGGGACAGAGTCACTAACGTGGAATTATGGAAATGTGCCGGTCGAATACCAGTGGATAGGGAGATACAGCGAGGGCGATGGCGATGGATGGGACACACGCTGCGGAGGCCAGCTGAGAGTGTTACACAGTGGGCCCTTTTTTGGAGTCCCCAGGGGAGGGGACAAGGGGGAGGACCAGGGAGTTCTTGGGGAGGACAGATGGAGGCGGAGATGGGGATGATGGGGAGGACATGGAGTGATCTTAAAAGAATGGCAAAAAACAGAACGACTTGGAAAGTGTTTGTTGAAGACCTATGCTCCACCAGGAGCTAAAAAGTAAAAGATATTGCAGATCTGAGAGATAAATGTTACTACAAATACTGATTTCAGTACCGATCGCAGATATATATATATATATATATATATATATATATATATATATATATATATATATATACACACACATATTTTTTTTTTCTTTGGCTGATGATTCCTTTATGTGTCGCAGAGAAAGGAGGCTGTTGTCGGTGTACTATGATGTCTTTATATAATTGGTTGTTTGTTGTTTGATTTTCTCTTTTTATAAATGAGCAGAGATAGAATCAAGATGCAACAAAGCTTGTCAAATCATCGGACAGTTATCACCACTATTATCCAACAAGGAAATAACTCTGGAGGCAAAACGAGCACTATACAATACAATCTTCATTCCAACGTTGTGCTACCAATGCCAGACCTGGACTCTAGATGCAAGAACAATAAGGAAAATAACCTCTACAGAGATGAAATGTGTTAGACGAATGACAGGAAACAGTCTGAGAAATAAGATCAGAAATGAAGAACTGAGAAAAAAGCTAGGAATAGCCCCAGCCATAGAATATATAAGGAAACAACAGATAAAATGGTTCGGCCACGTGACAAGGCAGAAAGAACAAAACACAACACAACGAGCCTTCAACAAACGTTGTGAGAACATCAGACCCAAGGGTCGACCACGAAAAAGATGGATCGATGGAATATTAGAAGCACTAGGAAACATAACAGCAGCAGAGGCGAACAGAAGAGCAAAAGATCGCAAATTATATCTCCCCTCGACGCTGAAAGGCAGATGAGGAAGGAAAGCAGAAGAAGAAGAAGAAGAGGATAAATGAGACGCCTTTCTTTGACGTTCTGGTTGTTGTTAAAAAGGAAATGTTTTAATCTATGCATATGTCTTTTATTCCATCTATCCATCTTTTCCTTGGTCTTCATCCTACCCTCTGTTTTGATGTCCTTAGATAGAACGCTCTTGATGCTATTTGGGTCTCATTCTAAGTGACCATATCATTTCATGTGTAGTTCGTTCATATATTCCAGACGGATTAATTCCCATTTCTTCTCTGGTTTTAACATTTGATACTCTATCTGCCCTTGTGTTGCTTGTTATTTTCCTCAAGCACCTCATTTCGGATGTCGTGATTTTCTGTTTTTGGTTGTGATCAATGGCCATGTTTGACATTGGCAGCATAATGTTAGTGTGAAGATGTTATTTATCCTTCCTTTGTCGCTTAGCTGTCATTGAAATATTTGGATGTTTCAAGAATGGAGTCAGTTGGTAGTTAATAATATTCGCTTTCTGCACTCTGGTTTCTATTTCTCTGTTTATAATTCCATATTCCGTAGAAATATTACTGATATATTTGAATTCTCTAACCTGCTTTATTTAATTGTCATTTATTTTGGTATTTAAATAGCCCCTTTCCTTGCTCACTTTTATTATTTCTGTTTTGGCTATGTTAATCTTCATATTGTATTCATTGCATATGTCATTTATGACTGTTGCATGTTGTCGAAGATATTCTTCATCCGCATATATGAGGCATTGGTCATCAGCAAAAGGTAATTCATTGATTGATTTTGATCATCGCCCTTGATTCTTAGATTTGTTTTTTTTAGTGATCTTGTCCATATGGGTTATACACAGCAGTGGCGAGAGAACACAGCCCTGTATTACTCCTGATGTAATTTGGACCAGCCTGTCATTCCTTAGGATGTTCTTACAGTGATTTGACTATTCTTGTACAACGCTATTATGTTTTCTAACAATTGTCCTGTCACACCGTATTCTTCTAGTATTTTCCATAGTTTGCCTCTACTGACTCGATTGAATGCTTTATCTTGCTCAACAAACATAACATTTAGGTTCATGTTGTATTCATTTGCTTTTTCACTTAATCACCTCATAATGAATATTGCATCTGTGCCGCTTTTGTTCTTCCGGAAACCAATTGATTATTGCTTAGTTGTGTCTCAACTGTAGAGTTCGTATCTAGTACATCTTGCGTACATGACTTACTTAAATTCTACTATACATTTCGCAGTCTCTCATATATGGCCATATATATTCTATCTATCTATCTATTGTCCTTTCGAGCCGAAGACGGCATGAATAGAGCAGAACCACAATCTCAGAAACAGAAACCTTGCGTGCCAAAGTGGCACATATTGCACAGATCACTGCTTCTAAAATATATGGCTCTGTTTCCATAACAATACTTTTTACAATGACAGCTTGTCAAGCCATCGATCAACCTCCTTAGTCGCCTCTTACGACATGCCTGGAAGGTCACAGTGTAACTATTCTTTACATCCCTCATAATGAGGCCCCATTAACACACGGGATTATATATATATATATATATATATATATATATATCATCATCATCATCATCATCATCAAATACGGTGCCTGCTGGCGTAGCATATCATCTTTCTCCGCAACTTTCGATCTCGGCAGCTATTTATCATTTCTGTTGTTGACATTCTGCCAAGCCATTCTCTTCAGCTGTCTGGTATCTTTTCTCTTTGCTTCTCTCTTCCCTCTATCTTCGTCCCTCAATTTTCGCAGTTGTTACAATATATTCCAGCTGTTCTCAAATCATTACATGGCCAATTTATGATTATTTCTTCTCTTCCTAATATTGTATGTAAGCTTTCTTTTTGCTTTGACCTCTTTCAGAACGTTTTCATTACTCTTCTTAGCTGTCCATGGTATTCTCGACATTGTTCTGTAAAACCACATTTTTTACCGTCTCCGGTGATTTTCTTGTCTGTTGTCATATTGTCCATGATTTATATCCATATGTTAATATATTCTGCATCTCACCTCTGTTGTACATCTTCCGTCGGAGGTTAACAAAGTTCCCAAATATTAAAATTCATTTACATGTTTTAATAGTGTTTCTTTTGTCTTTATTTTGCACTCAGGCGATGTGTTTTTCTTTGCTTTTACCATTACTTCTGTCTTTTTGCTATTAAGGCTGAGTTCTTTATTTTTAGGGAGCCGCGATAGCTCAATGGTTAGTGAACTGGACTACTAAGGACAAGGGGTAGGGTTCTATCCCAACTGACGGCTCCGGTTCACCCAGCCTTAAATGGGCACCGGATTTTTTTCTGGGAAAGTGAAGCGGCACGGGCGTAATACCGACCACATTACCCAAAAATCATGTGCTGAAGGTCTGTAAAATTTATGATCACTAACACCATACGGCATTTGGCGTGACAGGGGTACCTTCCTTCTTTTTTTTTTACCTTATTATTATTCTAGGCATGCCATATATATATATATATATATATATATATATATATATATATATGATACAGACACAATCGTTGTCTGGTCCTCTCGAATAACAAAACACAAGACATCCGTGTGCACTCGCATAAGTTAAAGATAGTTGGTAAGGGGGAATTCGAAAAAAGTAGTCCAGAAATGGCCGCTACCCGGACAAAATTGTCAGCAAACCTACCTACACACCAAACACACGAATGGACTCCAGTCCGTGCTACGGAGTTCGTGCATCGGGTCAGAGTTCTCCTTGGAGTTTCTCGATATTTCGAGGGGAACATTTGGGAGATGCCTGGATTAATATTTATATATATAATGTCAAAGATAAAGTAACATTTAGAGGTATGGACGTCTACAGACGTGTTCCCATAAATACCTTTCATACCCCAACTCCAGCTAACCAATTATTCAATGTTGACATCAACGTGGAAATAATCTATCAGTTTTACCAGATTAAGCATTTCACTGATGATTCTGCACTGCTGCATTGTTGCGATCGAAAAACAAAAAAGAATTTAAAAATGGAACAATAAATGCATTTGTAAACAATTTATTTATTTTTGAAAATGAAATTTATAAGCTCATATTTATTAATATTACATTAATAAGACACTTTATAAGCTTGAGTTATTGGATTATTTGTATGTTATAATTATTGCACTTTGAAATGTCCATAGTTGCTCAGATCTCCTCATGAGCATGTCATGTAGCGTCCAGCGACTGACGACTTCCGCTCTGTTATTTCATTAATAAAATAATAGCACATAACTACATACAAGAAAGTAAAAAAATATATATATTGCAGCGAACAATAGCTTTGTTCTCCGGAGTCTAATTCTACTTCTCAAAATGAAATAGTAACAGTTAAATTACAAAAGTTGACGGCTATAGTTTCCGAATTTGTTGAATAAACTTGAGGAAGGTCGGGGGGTCTGTACTTGTTCGACACAAAAGGAAGTTACTGAGTCATTACGGAATCCCCATAAAGTTTATTAAGCTGATAAAAACAATGAATAAAGGAACGAAATGTAGTGTGGTGCATGAAGGACAGCTTACAGAAGCATTTGAAATAAGAAAAGGAGTAAGGCAGGGATGCCTTCTGTCTCCATTTCTCTTTCTACTGGCCATAGATTGGATTATGAAAATAACTCAAAACAACAGAAATGGAATCCAGTGGTCACTGACCAAACAACTTGATGATTTAGACTTTGCTGATGACAAAGCTCTCCTAGCACACAGCCATCAACAGATGCAGGATAAAATGAGCATACTTGAGGAGAGATCACAACAGCTAGGACTGAAGATTAATAGAGATAAGACCAACATTATGAGAATTAATACAGTTGGCAATAACCAAATAAAACTAGGAGAAATACCTCTATTAGATATACAATCTTACATATATCTGGGCAGTAATACAGATAAAGAGGGAGGAACAGAAAATGATACCAAAATAAGGATATCAAAAGCAAGAGGAGCTTTCATTGCACTGGTAAACATATGGAAATCCAAAGAAATTAGGTTAAATACAAAAATAAAAATTTTCAACTCAAATGTTAAGGCGGTCCTATTATATGGCTGTGAAATATGGAGAACAACAAAATTGACAATCATGAAAATACAGACTTTCATTAATTGGTGCTTACGCAGAATAAAAGGATGGAAATGGCAAGACAAAATCACTAACATAGAATTATGGAAATGTACCAGTCAAACACCAGTGGATAAAGAGATACAGCGAAGACGATGGCGCTGGATAGGACACACACTGCGGAAGCCAACTGAGATTATTACACAACAGACCCTTTTTTGGAATCCCCAGGGGAAAAGACAAAGAGGAAGACCAAGGAATTCTTGGAGAAGACAGATAGAAGCAGAGATGAAGATGATGGGGAAGACATGGGATGATCTTAAAACAATGGCAAAAAACAGAACGACTTTGAAAATGTTTGTTGAAGACCTATGCTCCACTGGGAGCTAAAAAGGTAGAAGAGGAAGAGGAATTGTACAGCAGAATAATAAAGTAGTCTGAGGCCACAGTAAGATAGTTTTAAAGAATATACTGTAGTCCGATAAAAATTATAAGCAAAGATATTTTGTAAGAGTCTAACGTTAAAAAAGATATCTTATTATCAGCATCATCAAGAAAAACTATCATGATTTTCTGGCAATGTAATCAGAAAGTGTACTAAAAGTTATCTTGGAAGGGAAAATACGAGGTAAAAGAGAGACAGACCAAGACTACTATGGACGAGTAACATCAAAGATGGACAAGTCAGCCTATGACAACCTGCACCATTAAAGCAAGAGACAGAACGGAATGGGGCTCCATGGTAGCCAATCTTCGATGTGAAAAAGACACTCAATGATGATGATGATGTAATCAAAAATGAAACGTGACAACGTGAAAGTTTGAGGAAAGCACAGATAGGGAGAAAAAAATCACTAGACGGTTTAAGAGAATATAATTGCTTGTTTGGAAATGAAAAACATATATTTAAAAAAAAAAAACTATTGAGACAGAAAATTGTGATTAGGCATAATCACATAACCTGGACAATACCTGAAGGTAATGAAGGAAAGACGAACACACTAATAGTTCTGTGACTGCATTGCCTCTATAACATTCACGTTTTTTTTTTAAATTATTTTAGGAAGACACACCATATTTTATACAACAGAGGCTATCTATAAAAAAAGATGAAACTAAACAGCACAATCCAATAAAACCACAAAAAAAGAAGAAAACAAGAGGGACGACTCTCTCCTCTGACGATGCAAGGAAGTGATAAATCAAGCTTATGGTGACAGCAACTTGATATTCTGTGGGACAGTGGCAATGTAGAATCAGACAACTTAAGCTGCTTTTTTTATTTTTAAATAACTCGCTGAAATAAAGTACTGATTAATGTTTGACAGAATTACTGTCGCGACATTCCTGGAGGCTTATAGTTGCCCAGTTCTTCTCGACAACAGTATAAACTTATAAAAGCTAGGAACAGTCTGGTTGCAGCGCTGGTAGTAGCAGTGGTAGACTTTGAGCAGCGTAGCCTTGTTCTCTTGTACTAGGGACTGGTCCTTACTGTGACTGAGTATATGCTCTATCTGTTCTTACTGTCAGACATCCACAGGTAAAGATAGCAAAGAATACAGAAAGATAATATACGCATCATTGTCGGATACAGAAACAACAAATCTTGAAAAGCTATGCGTTACCTCCCGCGATTTTCCCGGCATGAAATAAAGAACACAAATTTGTCAAGCACATGCCTAACTTCGAGTCACCTCTGGCACACCAAATCCACTGCACAGTGAGATCAGGAGTCACAAAAAGAGCAGGTTCAAAAGAATAAAATCATTGACCGGTCTCATTTAAGACAAAGAAAATAATGAAGAATTGCTACCAGAATCAACAAAATAACATTAATACTTTTCAAATACATCAAACTGAATATAGAAAGCAAAATACAAAACAGAGGGACGTCGGTAGCAGAAGTACAAGCTTTAATTTCTTAAGAATTCTTCTGGGGGTATTTTTCTTCCTCTTTCCTTCCTCATTTGTCTTTCAGCGACGAGGGAGATTTAATTTGCGGTCATTTGCTCTTATGTTGGCTTTTGCTGCTGTTATGTTTTATATTATTTCTAATACTCCATGGATCCAACTATCCATCTTTATCGAGGTTGACCCGTGAGTCTGGTGTCCACGTGACGTTTATTAAAGGCTGGTTGTGTTCTGTTCTTTCTGTCTTATCACGTGGTTGTGTTCTGTTCTTTCTGTCTTATCACGTGGTCAAAACCATTTTATCTGTTGTTTCTTGAGAGAGTGAAGTAGGCAAAAAGACCCATCGTTGTATGTGACTGATTTCTGGGGGTAAAAAAAGTCATTAAAAAATGGACAATTTATTTAACATAAACGGCTTGACACAGACTTTAACCCGAGAATGTGATTATTGACTATATGAATCCATGTCAAGACATTGTTTATACGTCGTGTTGTGATCTATGTCTCCAGGCGTCCTATCCTAACATATGTCCCTTCAACTCAGTCGCAAAAACTTCTCAGTCACAGCTCAAGTCGTAGCCTCCTCATAGCTGTGCTAGTATCATGTTAGTTTTCCCCTAAATCATATCTTTTGACTGGGAACTGCTGTTAACTATTGGTTCTATTGGTTATGGAAGACCCCAGTATCACTGCAAACTAATTAAAATCCATAATCGCTCAACCGCTCGTGCCAGTGGAATCATCCGAATTACTAACTCATCTCCCAAACAAAGAAATGTAACTGTAGTCCCCATCGTAGCAGTCCCAGCACACGCCAAAAGACGTTAGGCGAAACCGCGCAGAAAGTGAACACAGCCAACTGTTCCCTGTTATACGATATCATCACTCATCGTAAACAATTGGAATATCGAAACATGATCAAAACGGATGAGACACACAGCTCACTGTGTGCACAGAGCACTTAACTCAGTAGCTCCTGCAACAAGCCGGGCTTGGAATATGAGGAAACTGCAGCACGGAACACTTTTCAGACAGAGCCTTCAATTGTTCCCGCCGCCTATCCACCATATACCGGAAGTTCACGTCCTCCCGAAAATGATCATATTGAGAACAAAAAATGTATAACGCTTGATGTTGTTAGGACATATTTCTTGACTCCAACCGAACATATAAACACACAGTCGTCGAATTATCCTCGTCACACATCAAACAGACCCTACGGTTAGCGTACAACGAACGAAACACGGTGCAAAATCCCAAAAGAGGAAAATCTTCGGTCGACTTGATGGAGCAGTCCACATTAATGCGTTTCAGCATGTAAATAACTTGCGTCAAACAATTTCAACGTCGGCAATTGATCAGCACTCATTGTGACGTAAACCGCATGTCAACACTAGACGGTGAAGGTCGCTTTTACAATACTTGACCTGTCAAAAAGGAACACTGCTGTGTGTACTCGGCGGCGCAGATTTGTCCACTTCGTCGGCGCAGATTTGCTAAGTAGAACATCATTTTGATTTCAACACAGAAAATGACATCAGAGAGCCGAAATTAATCAAACCCCAGATGTATTTTCTACAGCGATCGAGAGAACGTGAAACGTTCCACCATTTTGAAACGGAAGTCCACCCATGCTGTTAACTATTTTATGATACATATTTTACATAGATCACAACACGACGTATTAACAATGTCTTGACATGGGATTCATGTAGTCAATAATCACAGACTATGAATTTGGTTATAGAAGTTTATTTGATGATCTGTTGTATACGTGTAATATAGCGGAGTATGTAATAATTCTAAAATGAATATTCATGATCTGGATGCGCTTCAGAGGTTAACACCGTTATTTATTTGAACCATCTCTTAGTAAATATTGTCTATGACATTTCTAAATCCTTCTTTCGTTCTATTAAATATTACAACTCGTCTTGCTTTACACTAGCTATTCTATATCTATGTCATGACATATTCAACGCTACTCTTAATCTTGACTAATTCAATGCAACTCTTACTATTGTTCTCGGGATCACAAAACTCCTGAATCTAACTTAAAACACTTCTGAACTAAACTATGTCTTCGTGGTTGACCTATATCTGGATCTTCTTTCTACATCTCTATTTTATAAAAAAAAACTAACTGTGTGGAAGTCCATAGCTATAAAAACTCACGTTTGCCTTCAGACAGTTTCGGCTAAAGCCGAACTAAGCTCGTCTACTTTACATTTTCTAAACTTCAGAATCTCCCCTCAACTCTCTAAAAATCTTCTAATGCATGAGGTTAAATACCTGTCTCATTTGTATAATTTATTGGCGTAATCTCTGCTCAGCCAATGGGTGAATGCGAAGCTCAACTCTAGATGACTTTTGTGTCAATTTTTTGCAAAACAAGACTCTATCTTGACGTTTTGTTAACCTCTGAGTTCCAAATGAGCACGAACTCAAGACGTGACATCTCTCTCATAAATTTAACCTGCCCTCGACTTTGTTTATCAATCTAATTTCTGTACATGTGACGGTCTCGAGTTTGCATCTATTCCTCCAACTTTCCAATAATTGCTAAACTTTTCCATTCCCCATAACTGGCTACTGTTCTCCGGTTCCTGTGTTATAATTGTACTGCGATCATCCACTTAACTAAGCTATCCGACACAAGCTATATCTCTGTCTCCCATTATGTGATCTGTTCTATCCCAGTCTATATACTACTACAATGGTCGTCACGTTCTCTCGGTCAACACTTCCTTTCAGTCACCACGTCCTCTCGATCGCCACCTCTTCTCTGATGCCACCTTCCCTCGGTCGCCACATATTCTTAGTTCTTAGTCTTCACGTCCTCTAGTCGCTAAGTCCTCTCGGTTAAAATATCTTCTAGCTGTCACGTCCTCTAGTTACTACATCTTCTAGTCGTCACGTCCTCTAGTTACCACATCTTCTAGTCGTCACGTCCTCTCGGTTACAAAATCTTCTAGTCGTCACGTCCTCTAGTTACCACGCCCTCTCGGTTACCAAATCTTCTAGCCGTCACGTCCTCTAGTTACCACGTGCTCTCGGTTACAAAATCTTCTAGCCGTCACGTCCTCTAGTTACCACATATGCTAGTCGTCACGTCCTCTCGGTTACAAAATCTTCTAGCCGTCACGTCCTCTAGTTACCACGCCCTCTCGGTTACCAAATTTTCTAGCCGTCACGTCTTCTAGTTACCACATCTTGTAGTTACCACGCCCTCTGGATTACCACATCTTCTAGCCATCACGTCCTCTCGGTTATAAAATCTTCCAGTCGCCACGTCCTCTAGTTGCCACGCCCTCTAGTTACCACGCCCTCTTGGTTATCACATCTTCTAGTTGTCATGTCCTCTAGTTACCACGCCCTCTCGATTACCACATCTTCTAGTCACCATTTTCACTAATCGCCACGTCCTCTAGCAACCACATCTTGTAGTCGCCACGTCCTCTAGCTACTACGCCCTCTCGGTTACCACATCTTCTCGAACACCACATCCTCTCAGTCGCCACATCCCTCAGATGACACTTCTTCTGAGATGGTCTTCTCACTCACCACGTTACCCAGTTTTCACGTCCTCTCAGTCGTCCTTCCCTTTAATGTCTTTCCAGTCGCCACATCCCTCAGATGACACTTCTTCTGAGATGGTCTTCTCACTCACCACGTTACCCAGTTTTCACGTCCTCTCAGTCGTCCTTCCCTTTAATGTCTTTCCAGTCGCCACATCCCTCAGATGACACTTCTTCTGAGATGGTCTTCTCACTCACCACGTTACCCAGTTTTCACGTCCTCTCAGTCGTCCCTCCCTTTAATGTCTTTCCAGTCGCCACATCCCTCAGATGACACTTCTTCTGAGATGGTCTTCTCACTCACCACGTTACCCAGTTTTCACGTCCTCTCAGTCGTCCCTCCCTTTAATGTCGTTCCAGTCGCCACATCTTCTCTGCATGTTCTCCGAGCCACTACATCGTTCCTTTTTGTAGCGACGTCTTTTCACACGACGTATTCTCCTTTTCTCCGTATTCTTTACCATATCCTCATTCTGATCACTAAATCTCTTCATTAGCCAAGTACTCCCGATCGCTCCATCCTCTAATTCGACAAGCTTACCCAATCGCTCCATCCTCTAATTCGACAAGCCCTCCCAATCGCTCCAACCTCTAAAACGACAAGCCCTCCCATTGGCTCAATCCTCTAATTCGACAAGCCCTCCAAATAGCTCAATCCTCTAATTCGACAAGCACTCCCAATAGCTCTATCCTTTAAATCGACAAGCCCTCCCAATAGCTCAATCCTCTAATTCGACAAGCCCTCCCAATAGCTCAATCCTCTAATTCGACAAGCACTCCCAATAGCTCAATCCTCTAAATAGACAAGCCCTCCCAATAGCTCAATCCTCTAATTCGACAAGCACTCCCAATAGCTCAATCCTCTAATTCGACAAGCCCTCCCAACAGCTCAATCCTCTAATTCGACAAGCACTCCCAATAGCTCAATCGTCTAATTTGACAAGCCCTCCCAATAGCTCAATCCTCTAATTCGACAAGCCGTCCCAATAGCTCAATCCTCTAATTCGACAAGCCTTCCCAATAGCTCAATCCTCTAATTCGACAAGCACTCCCAATAGCTCAATCCACTAATTCGTCGAGTCTTTGCAATCGCTCCACCCTCTAATTCGACAAGCCCACCCAATCGCTCCATCCTCTAATTAGACAAGCCCTCCCAATCGCTCCAACCTCTAAAACGACAAGCCCTCCCAATCGCTCCAACCTCTAAAACTACAAGCCCTGCCAATCGCTCCATCCTCTAATTCGACAAGCTCTGCCAATCACTCCATTCTCTAATTCGACAAGCCCTCCCAATCGCTCCATCCTCTGATTCGACGAGTTTTCCCAATGGTTCCGCCCTCTAATTTGACAAGCACTCCCAATAGCTCAATCCTCTAATTCGACAAGCCCTCCCAATAGCTCAATCCTCTAATTCGACAAGCACTCCCAATAGCTCAATCCTCTAATTCGACAAGCACTCCCAATAGCTCAATCCTCTAATTCGACGAGTCTTTGCAATCGCTCCACCCTCTAATTCGACAAGCACTCCCAATAGCTCAATCCTCTAATTCGACAAGCCCTCCCAATCTCTCCATCCTCTAAATTCGACGAGTCCTACTCTACCCTAACTTATCTCTCGTTTTCCAAAACTTTTATATATAGACATAAATAAGACGGGCATTTAGAAAAAATCATGATTCAAATAAAACAGCATTACATAAGTTGATAACTAAAATAATCTTACTCTGAGCAATCTCTTCACAAAATAAATTGTATCCCACACACATGACTAAATTAAATGCACCATCAAAAGAAACAGGGAAATGAAAGAAAACTGTAATTTAGTGTCAGAAGTAAGCGGGATAATGAACAATGACAAGGCAGAAATTTGGATAGTTCTTTATGGGTTTGGGATGTCTAAAAGCAAACACTAATTGGATGAGATATCCAGTATCGCTGGTTTAACTCTTTCCGTACGTTTCGACGCACCATGTTAATTTCGGTCATGTACGTTTAGCCGCACAGTGCGTCACTCTCAATTTGATTAGTGTAAACTGTCATCAAAACCATATTCTTTTCATATGTCTTGTATCATCTTGGTATTGGTGAAATATAATTCCTTCCGTGTTTAATTATCTGATAATTCATATATAATATGCTAAGGGTTAGATAAATGTAAACATGTCCATTAATATTTAAAAACATTAAAAATTGTGTCTCTGAAATCTCTACCGCTAAATTAAAAATAACCTTCCGTACTGAAAGAGTTAAATACTGGTGTCCGAAAAAGAATCTACCCTTTTTTTTCTCCAGATGTTTCAGTGTGTGCAGAGACTTGTAACTAGCACCGATTGTAACTGAAGCATAAAGGTTTAAGTTTAAACACCAGTCATATATATATATATATATATATATATATATATAGAGAGAGAGAGAGAGAGAGAGAGAAAGAGAGAGAGAGAGAGAGAGAGAGAGAGTAAAGTACCCCCGTCACGCCAAGTAGCGTAGAGGGTATATGGTATTAAAAAAAAGTAAAATACTCCCGTCACGCCAAGTGGCGTATAGGAATAAATATGGTGTTAGGGACCATAAATTTTACAGACCTTCGGCACATGATTTTTTGGGGTAACATGGTCGGTATTACGTCCATACCGCTTTACTTTCCCAGAAAAAAATCCGGTACCCATTAAAGGCTGGGTGAACCGGAAGCCGTCGGTTGGGATCGAACCCGACCTCTGTCCTTTGTAGTCCAGTTCACTAACCACTGAGCTATCGTGGCTCCCGGAATATGGTGTTAGGGACCATAAATTTTACAGACCTTCGGCACATGATTTTTTTGAGGTAATGTGGTCGGTATTACACCCGTGCCGCTTTACTTTCCAAGAAAAAATTCCGGTACCCATTTAAGGCTGGGTGAACCCGGAACCTGTCTTTTGGGATCGAACCCTACCTCTTGTCCTTTGTAGCCCAGTTCACTAACCATTGAGCTATCGCGGCTCTATATATATATAATTTCAATGATAACGCCAAACAAAGAATAAAAAAGCATTTTGTGCTTTTGACGTCAAGAATGGGAGGAAATGACTAACGACTACATTTTTGACCTGTTACAAAGGGCGCCCATATTGAATCAGCGTAACGTATGATTAAAATAAAAAAAATAAAAAACTTACCTATGATATAAAAAGGATCCTCTGAACACATCAGGTGGGTGCGACAATAATTTATTGAAAAAAGTTAGTCCTTTTCGGACTCTCAAGATCGTACCGGAAAATATTCGCATTTCTTTCCACATTTCAAACTGTATGATTTACTTCTTTTTAATATACCAAGCAGTCGCTCTAAAGAATTTTCAAAACTTTACTCGTGACCGCTTCTTAGGATAGTAATTAAAGTAAAGTACCACGTCACGCCAAGTGGCGTATAGGGAATATGGGGTTAGTGACCCTATATTTTACAGACCTTCAGCATATGATTTTTGAGGTAATGTGGTCGGTATTACGCCCGTGCCGCTTTAATTTTCCAGAAAAACAATTCGGTACCTATTTAAGGCTGGGTGAACCCGGAAGCCGTCGGTAGGGATAGAACCCTACCTCTTGCCCTTTGTATTCCAGTTCACTAACCACTGAGCTATCGCGGCTGCTTCTTGGATATTCAAAATGAATTGGTTTACTTTAGTTTATTTTCACATAGTTTGTTTTAGTTGAGTTTAGTTTAGATAGTTTGTTTAATTTAGTTTAGTTTAGATAGTTTGTTTAATTTAGTTTAGTTTAAATAGTTTGTTTAATTTAGTTTAGTTTATATAGTTTGTTTAATTTAGTTTAGTTTAGATAGTTTGTTTTAGTTTAGTTTAGTCGACAGGTCATCCTCATTGCACATTGAACACATTTAATGGATTGTGGGACTTATCCAGGCATTGTGTGGATTAATCTTTCAGGTCAGTGGTTATCAAACTGCGGACTGCATCTCTCTCAACATCACAAAATGTTTACTTAGGGAAGAGATGGGTAGTCAACATTTCACTCAGTTACAATTAGGTTTAGAGGAGAATGTAGCACAGATTTAGGTCGTCAGTAGCGTCGTGGTAACATGCCTGTCTGGCCATATAGTAAACGTGGGTTCGAACCCAGCTTGCCGCTTTACCGTCGACCCAACTGTAAAAGAAATGGGCACCTGGCTCAGCGAATAATTTCAGAGGAAGAGGTATGTTTTCAACACTCGGAAAAAATACACAAATATTCAACAAAAGAAAAAACAAGGAATAATAGCTGGTCCGAAGCAGGATCGAAACTGTACCCGTCAGCATAGAACCTTGCCACGAGAACCAAACGCTAGAGCACACGGCCAACGCAGCTACGTAAAAAAAAAGTAGCTATCTTTGGCGATGTCTTTCTAGCATGTCTACTCATAACTATAGCATAGGGTTACGAACATAACTCGGCAATAAATTGTGTGTCTGTATCTTCCCACGGACACTTTACTTATCTTCAAGCGCTTTGGTCTAGTATTTTGAAATGTAATACTTCACTATCCTACGATAGCATATGTTAAGGGACCTTCTTTACCTATACGACGAAGAAAGTTTTATGATGATGCATGTCTGTCTCTGCAGGAAGTTGTTGTTAACTCTTTCCGTACGTTTCACCGTACTGTGCGTCACGGCGGTTTCGCCGCATAGTACCCAACTCTCAATTTGATTATTGTGAACCGCCATCAAACTATATTCATTTTACTTGTCTTGTATCATCTTGGTATTGGTGAAATGTAATTCCTTGTTCAATTATCTTTAAAATTATATATAAAATATGTTATATGTTAGATAAATATAAATATGTGGATTGATTTTTAAAACCATGAAAAATGTTGTCTCTGAGACCTCTTCCGCTGCATTGATAAAAAGCTTCTGTACGAAAAGAGTTAAGAGCATCATCACTACAGATCGAATGAATCCACAGGCGCCCCTGTATCCGCTTTCAAAATTTTGAACATCCGCGGAGGATCCAGGCTGCCATTTACTCACTCTATCACGAGGCCTGCGATCCACATTATGAACAGGTGTCTGATGAGAAATTTCCCCGAGCAGCGACACAAATGCATGGCCTACTCTTTTCGATTTTAGCTGTCAATGCTTCTTTAACGTGGGGACAAATAATAATAAATGAATATTATTATAGAGGGAAAACTTCCGAGGCGATAATTCAGGGAATCATAGGTGGATGACCTCCTATGATTCTTTCTTTAACGTGCTAGAATGTAAACACGTATAAAAAAAAAAAAAAGTAAAGTACCCCCGTCACGCCAAGTGGCGTATAGGGAATATGGTGTTAGTGACCATAAATTTTACAGACCTTCGACACATGATTTTTGCGGTAACGTGGTCGGTATTACGGCTGTGCCGCTTTACTTTACCAGAATAAAATCCGGTACCCATTAAAGGCTGCGTGAACCCGGAAGCCGTCGGTTGGGATCGAACCCTACCTCTTCTCCTTTGTATTCCAGTTCACTAACCACTGAAATGTAAACATAGCCTTCTGTTTATTCCAGTTTTTTCCGATCTCATTACGCGAAACAACGGGAGAGTAACGTCATACAGGAACTACGGATTAATTTGTCATACGTTTATAGTAAGTGGGAGAGTGCAGTAGGAAGTTATGACACGGAGTGACAATGCTTGACTGTGTCAGACACTGAGTTGTATCAGCAGCCCTTTGAAATGAGGCAGTTGAGAGTTGATTGATGAATAACCGTTGGGTGACGTTGAATGAGATAACTGTAATGTATTCTTCATGTGGATTATATTTCACTCTCTTTCGAGAGAGCTGCAAACACAACCTGTAGCAGTAGCCAGAACCTGTAGTAGTAAGCAAAACCTATAGCAGCGGACGGAACCTGTAGCAGTAATCAGAACCTGTAGTAGCAAGCAAAACCTATAGCAGCAGGCGGAACCTGTAGCAGTAAGCAGAACCTGTAGATGCAGATATAACCAATAGCACTAAGCAGAACATGTAGCATGTAGAACATGTAGCAGCAAGGAGAGCTTGCAGTGCTAATCCAGAAGGTGTAGCAGCAGGCGGAACCTGTAGCAGTAACCAGAAGATGTAGTAGCAGACACAACCTGTAGCAGTAAGTAGAACGTGTAGCACTAAGCAGAACCTGTAGAGGCAGATATAACCTATAGCACTAAGCAGAACATGTAGCATGTAGAACATGTAGCAGCAAGGAGAACTTGCAGCAATAACCAGAAGGTGTAGCAGACAGAACCTGTAGCAGTAACCAGAATATGTAGCAGACAGAACCTGTAGCAGTAACCAGAAGGTGTAGCAGACAGAACCTGTAGCAGTAACCAGAAGGTGTAGCACACAGAACCTGTCGCAGTAACCAGAAGGTGTAGCAGACAGAAACTGTAGCAGTAACCAGAAGGTGTAGAAGACAGAATCTGTAACAGTAACCAGAATATGTAGCAGACAGAACCTGTAACAGGAACCAGAATATGTAGCAGACAGAACCTGTAGCAGTAACCAGAAGGTGTAGCACACAGAACCTGTCGCAGTAACCAGAAGGTGTAGCAGACAGAAACGGTAGCAGTAACTAGAAGGTGTAGCAGACAGAATCTGTAACAGTAACCAGAATATGTAGCAGACAGAACCTGTAACAGGAACCAGAATATGTAGCAGACAGAACCTGTAACAGGAACCAGAATATGTAGCAGACAGAACTTGTAACAGTAACCAGAAGGTGTAGCAGACAGAACCTGTAACAGTAACCAGAAGGTGTAGCAGACAGAACCTGTAACAGTAACCAGAAGGTGTAGCAGGCAGAACCTGTAACAGTAACCAGAAGGTGTAGCAGACAGAACCTGTAACAGTAACCAGAAGGTGTAGCAGGCAGGTAGAATCTGTAGGAGCAGACAGAACCTGTAACAGCAACCGAAAGGTGTAGCAGACATAACCTGTAGCAACAGCCAGAACGTGTAGCAGCAAACAAAACATATATCAGAGATACTTATAGATGATAACAACGAAGGAGCTAAGAAGCTAATTTGTGGAATAATGGTATTATTTTGCAGACACAGCCCATTGTGATTGAGTAACATCCTAACTTTGCTGTGGCGAAACAGAAGGTAGGCGCCATTTTGTATTGCTTTTCTTACATTCCTGGCTTTGGCTGGAGAGTTGGGAACTTGTCTTGCTTAGAGCTACTACTGCAACACTAAGTCTAAAGTCTTCTATTTAAGTAAATTCTTCCACTACGGGGGACACATCGAACCTTGCTTTGTTATGACACAGCGAACCTTGCTTTGTTATGACACAGCGAACCTTGCTTTGTTATGACACAGCGAACCTTAGCTTGTTATGACACAGCGAACCTTAGCTTGTTATGACACAGCGAACCTTGCTTTGTTATGACACAGCGAACCTTAGCTTGTTATGACACAGCGAACCTTAGCTTGTTATGACACAGCGAACCTTAGCTTGTTATGACACAGCGAACCTTAGCTTGTTATGACACAGCGAACCTTAGCTTGTTATGACACAGCGAACCTTGCTTTGTTATGACACAGCGAACCTTAGCTTGTTATGACACAGCGAATCTTAGCTTGTTATGACACGGCGAACCTTAGCTTGTTATGACACAGCGAACCTTGCTTTGTTATGACACAGCGAACCTTAGCTTGTTATGACACAGCGAACCTTAGCTTGTTATAACACAGCGAACCTTAGCTTGTTATGACACAGCAAACCTTAGCTTGTTATGACACGGCGAACCTTAGCTTGTTATGACACGGCGAACCTTGCTTTGTTATGACACGTGCTGTTTCCAGGGAGACCAAATTGGAGGTCCTGAACAGCTGCCTGAACCGTTAACTCTGATATTGCAACCACAAATCGCAGGCGCTTGAGCTTACCGAATCGTAGGGAGACAGAATTTCAACAAGTTCTGTGTTCATCATCATCATCATCATGTGCCATTCCGGTTGGCGTTGGCGATCATGTCCTTCCACAATCTTCTATCCACAGTGCATCGTATGAATTCTGTTGTTGACTGTTTTCCATGCCTTGACACCAAGCTATCCAGTATTTTCTCTCTTTGTCGTCCGCGATCTCTCTTTCCTTTTATTTTGCCAGTTGGGTTAAAGATAAAATAATGATATACAATTAAACAAAGAATAATAAATACACACTTCCTGAAAGATGTGCTTTTTTTGTTATTGTGAGATCTATTCATAAACAATTGTCTCTCTCCTCCACATTACATCCATTTTACCATAATTACTCCTTAATAAAGACGAATAGCACCCTATGTCATTTTGATTTGTGCATTATTTCATTACTAACTTTATTACAGGATTCATGTACGTTTCCCATTTGTGTGTGTTATATATAGTTTAATTAATAATCATTATGATTTAATATGATATATGATATGTGAAGAGTAACTTTAGTATGTTGGGGAAAATTAATCATCCTATAGAGAAACAGATCTAATTTTCATAAAATTAAATTCAAAGTACATACCATAATCATGAACTAGTTCATTCCAAATATACACATCTCACTAACACTGGAACATCATCATCATGTGCCATACCGATTGGCGTAGGCGATCATGTCCTGCCACAATCTTCTATCTACAGTGCATCGTATCAATTCTGTTGTTGACTGTTTTTCATGCCAAGATACCATGCTATCTAGTATTTTCTGATGTGCCCGAAAAATGTTGATTTTTTTCTTTCTGATGTTTCTTAGGAGCTCCCCTTTTGTGTTGTTCTCTTTGAGAATTTCCTCATTGTTCTTTTTAGCTTTCCAGGCAACTTTCAACATTCTTCTGAAAAATCTATGAGGCCTCTAATCATCTTTTCATTTGTTTGTTTACGGTCCATGATTCGCTTCCATAGGTCAGAATTGGCTCTATATAGCACCGATGCTCTTTCGCACTTATATTGGCATAAACTTGTTGCATAAAATGTTTTTCATTTTCTGAAATGCTATTTTGGCTTGAGCTATTCTGCCTTTTCTTTCTGTGGTGCATCTTCCATCTGATGTTATTGTTCCCAAGTATTTGACGCGTTGCACTTGTCACAAATTTGTCTTGTGTACTTTTATGCTGCATGATGGTGATGATTGTTTTTTTCGATATGACTATTACTTCTGTTTTCTTACTATTCAGATTTAGACCTTTCATGTTGTTTTCTTTTACTATCATGTTTATCATTTCTTGTAGTTCATTCTCTGTCACTGCTATTAAGACTGTGTCATCCGCATATCGCAAATTATTTATGTTGTGACCGTTGACTTCAATTCCTTTTATATCTATTATTGATCTCATATATTCGCTGTAAAGTGAAAACAAATCCGGCGACAGAACACAGCCTTGTCTAACTTCTTGCTTTATATATTGGAATTGTACTGTTTGGTTGTTAATTCGTATAGCTTCTGTTTGTTGCCAGTACATGGTTTTTTTTAATGATTCGCAGGTCCTTGCCATTAATGTTTATTTTCTCCAGCATATTGATTGTTTCCACATGCTTTACTTTGTCAAATGCTTTTGTGTAGTCTTTAAAGCACATATATAGATTTTTCTTTACCTCTATAGCTCTTTCTATCAATGTTTTTCGGATTTATATTGCATTATTGGTGCCCTTTCCTTCCACAAATCTACATTCTTCCACACTTAGTTCTGGTTTTACTTTGTTCCTTTCACGTCTCATGATGATTCTTATTAATATGTTCGTCATATAGCTCTGGAGACTAATAGTGCGATAGTCTTCACAATCAATGGCACCTGATTTCTTCAGTATGTCTACAAAGATAGATTTTAGTAGATCTTCAGGTATGTGTCCAGTGTTATACATGTCATTGAGTAGTTTAGTTATGACTTGTACTCTCCTAATGCATTTATCTCTTCGATTGTTATATTGTCGGGACCTGGAGCTTTCACTCTTTTCATGTGTTGAATTGCTTCCTCCACTTCACTCTACATTATTGATGGTCTTATCTTTGTTTGAATTGTTTAGCTATGATCTTTCATCATCATAGAGTTGACTGATATATTGTATTCATCTATCCATTATCTTCTTATATTATTATTTTTCCTTTTTTTAAATTTCACACATTCTGAAACTTTTATTGCTTTTTCCCCTGTTAATTCATTTAAGTGACTGTGTATAAATTTTGAGTCTTTATTTTGTTGTTTTTCCTTTTCTTCACATTTCTGCTTTAGCCATCCTTCCTTTGCTTCTCTGCATTTGATTTGGATCTCTTTGTGCAATATTGTGTATGTCCGTTCAACTTTCTTATATGTTCGACTTTCGTCTATTGCTTCTAGTATTCCTTCTGTCATCAATTTCTGGTCAGACCTGGACCCTAGATGCAAGAACAATAAGTAAATAACCTCTACAGAGATGAAATGTGTTAGACGAATGACAGGAAACAGTCTGAGAAATAAGATCAGAAATGAAGAACTGAGAAAAAAGCTAGGAACAGTCCCCGCCATAGAATATATAAGGAAACAACAGATAAAATGGTTTGGCCACGTGACAAGGCAGAAAGAACAAAACACAACACAACGAGCCTTCAACAAACGTTGTGAGAACACCAGACCCAAGGGTCGACCACGAAAAAGATGGGTCGATGGAATATTAGAAGCACTAGGAAATATAACCGCAGCAGAGGCGAACATAAGAGCAAAAGACCGCAAATTATATCTCCCCTCGACGCTGAAAAGGCAGATGAGGAAGGAAAGAAGAAGAAGAAGAAGATCAATATCTTTTTGTTGATTCTTTTAGTCACTCGTATTACTTCTTTTGATGTTTGCTGAATCGACTGTTTGAGCATTTCCCACTGCTCCTGGTTGTCCTGTATTCTCTCAATAGCATTATCATAATATCTGTTTTGTACAATCGTAGTGTACTTATTACTTCTCTATCTACTCTAAGCATATCTATTTCTAACTATTTCTTATGGATTCTTGTTCTTCCGCTGTTTTATTCTAATTTTTCCAACTACTGGTACATGGTCACCATTGCAATCTGCTCCTCGCTTTGTTTTAACACATGTTAGCCCATTCCTGAATCTTCTCTGAACCAGTGTAAAATCAATTTAATTGTGTAATTTGTTGTCTGGGCTTTGTCATGTCCATAGTTTTCTAGGGTGTTGCTTGAAACAGGTGTTGCCTATAATCATTTCATGTGTCTTTGCTCAATCTATCCCCTCTGTCATTCGTCTCTCAAATGTCATGTCCTCCATTCACATTTTGCACTTTAGCTGTATCACTGGAACAGAATGTTTAAAAACTATTCTCAACAAATCCAGGTCATATCGAACGATTAAGGAATACATAAGTAATTACTGAATAATATCAGTGCATTTAACAATCATGTCGAAATGTCAGAACCAACGGTTAAAGTAACAAATACATTCTGCTATGCGGTTTGTGTTTTAAAGGATCGTAGGCTATTGCCACCGATGATCAACGTGTATAAAAGTACATGAACAGAATAATGTTATATGCAAACCATACAGTAAAAAAATATTTCCAGAATATAAAGTCAACTGAGTAATGAAGCAGACTTAGAGCATGACTCACTGTACGAAACGAAAATGTGTAGATTGAATAAATGAAAATGTAGACAAGCGAGCAAAAATGACAACTGCACTAAGCGCCACTAGCCAGTACGATACGAACATGCAGAATAGAAATTATGAAGAAAGCAAAACGTTCAGACGAAGTTCAATATTTAAGGGAGTGGCAGTGCACAGCGTGTCAAATGTTCTCAATCTGGTGCTCGCAATCAACACATGTGATCCTATAATGGGCCTTAGTGCACTTCTCACCCGTGTAAAAAGTGCTTGCAATCAACACATGTGATCCTATAATGGGCCTTAGTGCACTTCTCACCCGTGTAAAAAGTGCTTGCAATCAACACATGTGATCCTATAATGGGCCTTAGTGCACTTCTCACCCGTGTAAAAAGTGCTTGCAATCGCCACGGTGCTCTTTTAATGAACTTTATTTAGAGCTCTTCTCACCCGTGTAAAAATTGTTCGCAAGCAATACATGCGATCTTTAAATGGGCTTTAGTGAAATAAATAGATTAGAAGTACAAGGAAATGGTAGTCTACATATATAGCAACTCATTATGATGTTCACGATGAATGCATAATAAACAGCATAGATAAATATATTGTGCACAAACGCTGCACGCACGATTCACTCTTCGGAACGTTCATCATAGAAAAAAGGTTCCGCCATTTCCAAGCGGAAGTGAAACAAACAGAAATAAACAGAAACAAACAGAAATAAACAGAAACAAACAGAAATAAACAGTATTCTTCTCAAAATCTTTCGGAAAAGGGATTACTTGTGGTAAATAATGACAACAATTCATGAATGATCTGTATTTCGTTCCACGTTTATTTATCGGAATACAGAAAAACAAATTTTAAAAGACATTATAATACACATCATAGTGCGTTTGTTGAGAAGTATCGTACAACAGCCGCGATAGCTCAGTGGTTAGTTAACTGGACTACTAAGGACATGAGGTCTGGTTCGATCCTGATCGACGGCTTCCATGTGCACGCAGCCTTAAATGGATACCGGATTTTTTTCTGGGAAAGTAAAGCGGCACTGGCGTAATACCGACCACATTACCCCAAAAATCATGTGCCGTAGGTCTGTAAAAGTTATGGTCACTAACACCATATTTCCCTATACGCCACTTGGCATGACAGGGCCACTTCATTTTCTTTTTATTTTTATCAAGTTCTTCTTTGCTCCAATAAGATAGCAGAAGATTTTTAAATGAAGAATATAGATTAACGGAATCTACAACATAATAAATTAAAACAGTATCACTATGTATCAAGCCACGGAAAGTGGCCTTGATAGAAAACACATCATTGACATAAGCATGCGATGCCTACCAGCAAAAAGCAGAAGAATATAAAAGAAAGAAAGAAGTAATGCTGCTAGAAATGTGTCTCTTTGTAGCGGCATGATTAATATGTGGGTTGTCTTCATCGCGGCTCAAATTAAGCAGCAAACTGCTATAATATAGAGTTATATAATAGAGAGTTATATAACAGAGAGTTATATAATAGAGATTTGTTATATAATTATAGAGCTATCGGAAAATAACCACCTTTCTCTTGCTGTTGTCGACTGACATTACATTTTCCACACAATTGATATGTTTTGTGCGGTTTTGTACACGAGTTAATGACCATGGTGCTGTAGACAATTTATTTCTGAAACGTTTACCGCTACCAGGTAACAACTTCAAGTCAAAACATTTACACTGGTGTTATCGACTTCCTGTTATCCAATAATATCGACGTATCAAAGCTCGTGTGTGTGGCAACAGATGGTGCACCAACATTGATGGGTGAAAACAAAGGATTTGTCAGTGCTCTAAGAATGATAAACGCTTTTCTCCTTTCACTAGCATTGCTTGATTCATGTTGAAAATCTTCTAGTCGTTTATAATTTGTTCCTGAGATTTCCGAGAACTTCAATGTTATTGTTAAGTCGATCAATCTTGTGGTTGCAAAACCTCGGTGTATTTCTTTCAAATGCCTGGCTATGTTCTTACAACAACCTGTCTTCAAACACAACAAACTTTCTCACTAACGATGTAAATGAATATAAAAGCATTAATTCACATCTTCCCGTGTGTTACCGGGGCTTCATTATGAGGGAAGTAAAGAATAGTGACACTGTGACCTTCCAGGCATGTCGTTAGAGGCGACTAAGGAGGTTGATAGATAGCTTGACAAGCTGTCATTGTAAAAAGTGTTGTTATGGAAACAGAGCCATAGATTTTAGAAGTAGTGATCTCCGCAATATGTGCCATTTTGACACGCAAGGTTTCTGTTTTTGAGATTGTGGTTCTGCCCTATGTGCCGTCTTCGGCTCAAAAGGACAATAGATAGATAGATAGATTCACATCTGCAGAACTGTTTACACGTTGCTACAAATAACTTCCCATTGGACATCACTGCAATTCTTAGTTACATTCAAGCTCAATGGTTTCACTAGTCAGGTGAGTGTTTTAAATATTTATTACCTTATTGCAAACTACATACGCGCGGGCGTACATACACATATACATACCTACCCCATTTCATCGGTCTTACACATCTATTATATGCGCGTGATGCTCGCTTATTAAAAATGGATAGAGCATCTGCAATACTGTAAACAATATCGAAAGAAAAGGATGGAAATATAAAAAATAATTTTTTAACAGTTTTAGCCTTATTTTCATAATGTCCCCATTACTACATTTAACTATTCAACGTATCCTCACATTTTTCTGAAATGATTTTCTTTAATGTTGCTCGATTGTCCAAAGATCAAACTATTCATCATCATCATCAAGTACCAAGGTTGCTGGCGTATGTGATCATGTCTTTCAACAACTTTCGATCTCGACAGTTATTTATCATTTCTGTTGCTGACCTTCTGCCAAGCCATTTTCTTAATTAAGCTGTCTGGTATTTTTTCTCTTTGCTTCCCTCTAATGATCCCTTCCCTCTCGAATCTATCTTGTCACAATATATTCCATCTGTTCGCTTCACATTACATGGAAAAAAAATGATGATTGTTGTTCAAACTATTCATCATCATCATGTGCCATACTGGCTGGCGTAGGCGATCATGTCCTTCCACAAACTTTTATCTACCGTGCATCGTATCAATTCTGTTGTTGATTGCCTTTCATGCCACGACACCAAGCTATCCAGTTTTTTTTCTCTCTTTGTCGTCCGTGATCTCTCTTTCCCTGTATTTTGCCATTTATAACCAAGTATTCCACCTTTCCTCTTCTCATGATGTGCCCGAAAAATGTTGATTGTTTTTTTTTCTGATGTTTTTAGGAGCTCCCTATTTGTAATAACCTCTTTGAGAATTTCCTCGTTGGTCTTTTTAGCTCTACAGGAAACTCAACATTCTTCTGATAAATGTTATCTCTGTGGCCTCTAATCGTCTTTTCATTTGTTTGTTCATGGTCCATAATTGCTTCCTTAGGTCAGAATGGGTTCTATATAGCAACGATGAACTCTCTTTCTCACTTCTATTGACAGATTTGTTGCATAAAATGTTTATATTTTCTAAAATGCTGTTTTAGCCTGGACTATTCTGCTTTATATTTCTCTGGTGTATTTTCCATCTGATATTATTGTGTTCAAGTATTTGACGCGTTGCACCTGTTTAAGATTTCTTATGTTTATTTGTATGCGATCCAACTATTTATTACAAATGGTATTTGTTGCTCGAGCAAAGTAGTAGTATTAAAAGAAGTGTCACATTAAAACTGTGTCTCTTCTAAAAATTCAAAGAATCAAAACGACATGGCATATGATGAATAGTATGTCTCGTTATCTGTTCTGCTGTCAATGCGCAAGAAAAGAACATATGTTTCTTATATACATATATATATATAGTAGAAAAAAGTAAAGTACCCCCGTCACGCCAAGAGACGTATAGGGAAATATGGTGTTAGTGACCCTATATTTTACAGACCTTCAGCACATGATTTTTGGGGTAATGTGGTCGGTATTACGCCCGTGCTGCTTTACTTTCCCAGAAAAAAAATCCGGTACCCATGTAAGGCTGGGTGAACTCGGATGCCGTCGGTTGGGATCGAACCCTACCCCTTGTCCTTTGTAGTTCAGTTCACTAACCACTGAGCTATCGCGGCTATATATATATATATATATATATATATATATATATATATATATATATATATTTATTTATTATAAGAATATATGTATCTTATTTTGACGTTTTAGCTCAGTGGTTAGTGAACTTGACTACAATGGACAAGGGGTAGGGTTCGATCCCAACCGACGGCTCTCGGGTTCACCCAGCCTTAAATGGTTACTGGATTTTTTTCTGGGAAAGTGAAGCCACACGGGCGTAATACCGACCACATTACCCCAAAATTCACGTACTGAAGGTCTGTAAAATGTATGGTCACTAACACCATATTCCCTATACGCCACTTGGCGTGACGGGGGTACTTTACTTTTTTTTATTCTGACGGTTTACATAGAACAATTGAGAATTATCATTAATGTTAATAAAATGGCTACAATATGAAATAATTAAATTGATGATTTTCTTTCTTGCAATTCTCATAAATTGCACAATTTCTCTTTTCTTTCACTTTTCGCCCTATATCTATTATGCTTTCCTTGCAGTTTTTCCAACTATCACAATATCTTCTAGCTGTTCATTTCTCATTACACATCCACAAATAATTGTTTTGCCACTGATGATCGTAAAAACCTTTTGTTATACAGTGCCCTCCTTTAATACATCATTTATTAAAATACAACTGACCATGGTATTCTCAACATTCTTCTGTAAAAACAAAATTACTCCAGCACCCAAAGATTTATTTCGCCTCATTGTTTAAGATTTGCGTTCATAAAATAGGATAGGCTCTTACTACTGCTGAAACTCTCTTTTATTTTTCCTTAACTATATTGACGCAAAGGAGCCGCGATAGCTCAGTGGTTAGTGAACTGGACAACAAAGGACAAGGGGTAGGGTTCAATCATAACCGACGGCTTCCGGGTTCACCCAGCCTTAAGTGGGTACCGGGTTTTTTTCTGGGAAAGTAAGGCAGCACGGGCGTAATACCGACCACATTACCCCAAAAATCATGTGCTGAAGGTCTGTAAAATATAGGGTCACTAACACCATATTTCCCTATACGCCACTTGGCGTGACAGGGGTACTTTACTTTACTTTTTATTATATTGACGCAGAGGAGACGTGCATAATTTGTTTCCTTCTTTGGAGTGCTACTTTATGTTATTTTATAGCTCATCTCCGCTGAGTTTCATGATAACATAAAAGAAGCGTTTAATGCGTAAAGTTACGCGGTTGGCCTCGACGCGACTGATTGGTCTCGAGGCAATTCGCCGGCCTCGAGACAGAGAGGTTGTGGGTTCAAATCCCGGCTGCACCGGTTGGGATATTTATTTATGATTTCTCTCTGCGGCAACCACCACTGGTCTCAGCAGCAAGGCCCGGCTTGAAACGTCAATTACTCATCGACTGGAAAAAACATGAGTACCTCCGAAGTCGGAGTTATCTGCCTGTGCGGCGAGGGACCCCTGTGCACACGGCTACCAGGGAAAAATGGATTAACGCGAAAAAATTCAGTTCCTAGTCTCTAGGGACTTCATCAGAGGTAAAAGCTGGCGAACGAAAAAAAAATTGATACGCGGTAGTGAATCGGACCACACTGAATGGCGTATCACAGTGAATGCGACTGGCAATATTGGACATCTTGTACTACAATTTTATCTACTGACAACTCCTGCTGTATTATTGCAGTCTCGATCTATCAAATACATTCTACAAATTCAACAGAATACAATTCAACAGAGCTCTAAAGGTCTCTATCAAAATAGGTAATAACTGTATTTTTGTCCAAATTGCACGGGGTTTTTTTTTGGTAGCAAATTTTACGAGATTTATAAGAAGACGTGTCTTCAATCGAAGTATAACGGGTTAAACTGAAATATTTATGCAAAAAATATAGTGCCCCTGTAATATCAAGAGAAACCAACCAAACTACACACTATATAAACACTAAAGTCTGGCTTCAGGACACGACGAAGATAAGTCTAATGTCAAGCAGATGTCACAAATATCAGAGCAATGCTGTAGAGTCAGAGGTGTGGTTTGTACGACTAATCAGGTCCAGGATAGAAATGCCAATACAACACTTTACGTGGTGGAAATCAAACGAAAAGGGAAATCCAAAAATTGCTTTTGCTCGGGGAAAGTTGATACAAATAATCTACCCAAAACGTCCAAACTATCTATGTAAAAGAAAAGACTCTGTAGCCGGAGAATATCTGCCTGTGAGGTAAGGGGCACCTGAGCAACCGGTGGGGGGAAAAAGTGAAGGAAAAAGTGATATTCACGGAGAATGTAATCGATCAGGACTCTGTTAGAGATATCAAGTTGGCGTGGGCAAATAAATACACAACTGCTGCAACCTTTCTTTTCTAGCAAGTCTGAACTTTACAGCGGTGTCTTAATGTGGGTAGGAGGGGTGTTTACCGAGAACGTAAAATGCTTAAAAGGGAGGGGGGGGAGGTTACGATACAGATATTCTTATTTTTCTCTATTAAATGACTTTAATTAAGTTATGTTATATGATATGATAGTACATGGTATTGTTAGTAAAAGACAATACTATTTATTACTAACATCATATCGTTGCTATAGAGACCAGGATAAACAGCCGCCATTTTGGAATTTTTAGATTTCAGTTTTCTGTCGTAATATGCACAACAGCAACACATATTCGTTGCACAAATGTACATTATGCATGTACTTATGGAACTATAATGCTAGTTTATTGTTAATGTGTCAGGTGTTTTTTAAATATTCTTTTTCCTCTTCTTGTCCAAAATTATGGGGGGTGGGGGTGGCATGGTAATTGATCACTGAACAGGAGAATCTTATGTACTCTCAACAAAATCTCTTTATTAGTCCATTCATAGACAGCTTAAGAGAATGGCATGGCAGAAGATCAACAACAGAAATGATAAATAACTGTCGTGATCGAAAGTTGTGGAGAGACATAATCTCATGAACGCCAGCAGGTCCAGTATTTAATGATGATGATGAGTCAATTCATAGAATATCAGAGTGCAACTGTGAAAAGTTTCATGAGATTTGGATAGATAGTTCCTGAGATATCTCAATTCATGTGAAGCATGTTTGGGGAAAAATAGAAAACAGAGAAAAACGAGAACAAATGAAAACAAACTTACTTAGAGATTGAAAACGTACAACTAATGTAATTTAATTTTCTAAAATAACACAATTGACAATATACTCTATAATTAAAATTGGCCCGTAGCATATGCTGGGCCACCTACTAGTCTGGCAAGTTCCTCCTGGAGCTTCATTCAGCTGCTTTCACAATTTCTAGTCATCTGTTGGCCAGGTCCCTTTCCTGCTTTTCACTATTCATCTCCCTCTTTTGCTGCCTGCTCGCCCCTAACCTCTTCATGTTGAGTTCTTAGCAAATAAAAAAATGGCTGTGTCCTAAACTGCTTTTGCACCAAAATTAAACTCTCTGATGGCTGTCAGGACAACAAATTCCACTCTGTGGCGTGCAGCAAACTTTGATTGTGTGCACCGATTCCATATGTGGCTATGCAGCGACTCATTGGCATTTTGTCTATTGTGAGACACACACCTGCTGAGCAATTCATCATCAGTCAGTCTGTCATAAATTGTTTTCAGGTGCACATCTAGTTTCTCTCGATTAAGAGGGGTGTGCACCAGAGCGGCATGTGGACAATATTGATGTGAGGGCTGTGTGTCAGTTGAACACCCATGGTAGAGAGAAGCAAGTACAGCTTTCCTCATCTCCCCTACTGTCTCGTGGCTCCTTATCGGTAGTAATATATGATCAGTTTATTGATAGTGTTTTGCATAAGCTGACTATGGCTACGTCCTAAAAGGGTGATTCCTCTTTTCTTGCAATCGGACACCAAATTTCTTACAGCTGTCCCTAGCCTTTAACTCACATGATTGATACACTCTTCTTTTATTATTAATATCATTTCTCCATAAGGCTTGAGATTAAGTAGCGCACTGAAGGTTTCTGGAGTCTCCGTCAGATAATGTAGTGTAGCTTTTCACTCCTGCTCCAAAGTAGTTGTGCAGCTTCAACCTCCATCAAGCCCGGTGTATCTGTTAGAAATACAATTGGACAAACTATTAGTTATATCCATGACTGCCTCACTGTCAGGTGAAATGCCAGCCTGCAAAGCATGTAAGTGTCGAACATGAGTTGCAGCATCTGTGAAGATAAGACTCCTGAAGTCTTGCAACTTATTATACAGAAGATTTTCTTTTCTTTGGAATGTATTACGGTGCATACTTTGCAGATTTAACATTTCATTACAATTGTTGAAGGAATGTTCACCCTGCCCACCTATCAATGCTGCTAACACAGCTTGCCTGTTCAATGCAATCTTTCTCTCCTTCGTTCTCCACCAAGAAACCATCTGTCCATTTCACTGTCTGTCTCCTCACATGGGCTACAAAACACATAGCGTTGCACTGCTAGTCCTTTAGGTTTCTTTCTGTCACTTTTGAAAGACAAAGCCTGTAAAATGTATACAGGAAACGACATTGCAGATGTAGACAATACTTCGAGCAAACGAAAGATAGATAGAAAGACAAAGACTTTTGTTGGCAATGAGGACAAAGAAGCCTCTCAATCATTTTGTTCAATGCACTCAAATCTACGACTCTTTATTAACCCGATGGAATTATCGATGCCTGCTCTGTGATTAAAGAAGCATCACTCTTTACTGCTTCATATGCTTCTTGTTTCAACTGAGTACGTGTTTTAGTCAGATCAGCTGCAGCCTGAGTCTTAGGAATAAACACATTGGAAGCTTCCTCCATCATTCATGGGCAACATGGCTTGCGTTGAAGTGCTTGGCGATGTCAAAATGCTGTCATCTCTAAAGCTATTTCTTACCAGATTAACTCTTGCTTGCTTTCCTCTGCACTCTCGAGCATATTTAAGATGTTTATTTATCCTTAACTTTCCTTTAGGAGCCAACCTAAGAGTAGATTTTTTAGAACGAGCTATTTTTTTTTTCAAGACCACTTCTCATTCATAAAACGATATCAACTACAGCCATCTTCGAAAATGTGTATCACGTGATCGGTGTCGACCAATGGTCTAATCAATTTCGCGGACTCGCGCATGTTCTGTCAGAGGGTACCCCGGAATTTTCTGTTCAAGCTAATCATTTCTAAATATAGAGAAGCAAGGTAAGCCAGTCAAAATGTAGGGCAAAGAATTCCCTATCAATCGGTACCAAATATATCGGTGTTCGTGTAAAACAAATACGGTTGCTTAAGGCGTCAAAAGTAGCATTTTTTGCTTTTGCGCAATTAAACAAACAAACAGACTTTGGTGGGTGTACAAAAACCATTTTTTTTTAAATATAAAAGATTTATCTTCTGTGGAAAAAAAGTTATAAAATATGAAAGTAGACATGTTAATGTATGCAAGACACCAAAAAGTGAAAACTGGAAAAAAAATTGCAAAATTTGTGTTTTTCAGTAGCGCATTTTCCCTTAATTAAGGGGCAACGTTTCTATATAACAAAGAAATAGAAATGGAAAATATAAACAATAGCAGCTTATGAAGAGCAATGCTTGCATTGCCCCGACAATAACATATATACGTCTCGCCACGGGTGCTGACAACACAAGCTACGCCATTGCTCTTCAGATGGCAAGAGAACAAGAAGACCAAAGAAACATGACGTAGAATGAAAGCAAGACGAAAGTGCCACGTCATGTCATGTGATATTATATGAGGAATATAATCTTAGCGCCCATATTGTTTATAGACGCCTTCAGCGTATTATTATTTTATTATTTGTATTTGGGTGTGGGGAAAGGGTCTTGTGGTCAGTATTACACCAGTGCCGTCCTTCTTTATGAGAAAAATCCTGTTTTCATTTAAGATCGTGTGAACCTGAAAACCGTCAATCAGGATCAAACCCGACCTCTTGTCTTTGATAGCCTAGTTCACTGACCACTGAGCTACATGGTTGGTGTTTAAAATAAACATGACTGAAGGAAAACGTCATCACATAAAATAATGTAAAGAGCCCCCGTCACGCCAAGTGAGAATATGGTCTTATTGACCATAAATTTTACAGACCTTCAGCACATGATTTTTGGGGTAATGTGGTCGATTTTACGCCCGTGCCTCTTTACTTTCCTAGAAAAAAAAAACGGTACCCATTTAAGGCTGGGTGAACCCGGAAGCCGTCGGTTGGGATCGACCCCTACCTCTTGTCCTTTTTAGTCCAGTCCACTAATCTCTGAGTTATCGCGGCTTCGTCATCACATAGGGTGGGTTTAAAATGTTGGTTCGTGCCAGACTACAGATGCGATCTCTACTGGTGACCTTGTGCGCGTAAAGGTGAAAAAAGGTGTGAGTGAATGTTTATTATTGTTGATAGACTTTTTTAATTTTTATTGGGAATGGTTGACAGAGTGGTTGTGGGTTCAAATCCCGGCTACACCGGTTGGGATTTTTATTTATGATTTCTCTCTACGGCAACCACCCCTGGTCTCAGCAGCGACGCCCGGCTTGAAACGTCAATTACACATCGACGGAAAAAAATATGAGTATCTCCGAAGTTGGGGTTATCTGCCTGTGCGGCAAGGGACCTCTGTGCTCACGGTTGCCAGGGAAAAATGGATTAACGCGCACAATTCAGTTCCTAGTCTCTAGGGACTTCGTCAGAGGTAAAAGCTGGCGATCGAAAAAAAAAATCGCTTATTTCATATTTTGTTTACATCGACAGATTTAGTGTTTTGGGTAGATTTTTCAGTCATTTTCAGATCTGTGTTTAACCGATTGCCTTTGAACTTTCGTATATATATTTGTTTATTTAGAGTTCACTTACCTTTATTTTTGTTTTGTACATGATGAAGGTTTTCACCGAAACGTCATAGTGTAGCACATTGAATAATTCTACAGCAATGTACTGTTCAAATGTAACACATAAAAGAATATGTGTCTGATGTATCACCTCTAGTGAAACACGTCTATGTTCCGATGAAATGTAAAGACACGTTCTTGCTAAATGTGAACGTTCTGCGATTCTGCAACTATGACTGAACTGGAAACTTAATCTGCTTCACTCGTGATCTATTCATGTGGTGTACGTCACGCTGTTGTTTGATTGTACCTGGCCTCCAGAATCTGATAACAAAGTCTTTCTCCGCGACACTATCGTTCGTTCGTCACCACCCCGTCAAAACACGACAAGTAATGGTTGTAATTCACTGTACACAAAGTACTCTCGTAAACGTAAACAATGAGTTTATTGACATGTAACTGATCCGATAAACAATATGTAAAAGCCAGCAGGTCACACTGCGCTCGGCTATTCATACACACGACTGTACTGCTGGCACCTCTGGACTGCAGTCATGCATCAAGTCAACTCTCATACTCAATCGGTTCAAACACTGGAAACCTGCTAGTCTCAACCTTATCCTGTCCTCCTTATATTAAACACCTGAAATTGTTTCGCCCTTCACTCGAGACGTAACTCTGCAATGGTCTAACACTTAGTTACTGCTTGGGCTCTACAAGCCATTGCCTTTCGCCTCATCTACAGGGGTGTTAAGACTTAACATATGGACGTGAATCATGGACAATAGGACAACAGACAAGAAAATCACTGGAGTCTGTAGAAATGTGGTTTTACAGAAGAATGTTGTGAATACCATGGACAGCTAAGAAGAGTAATGAAAATGTTTTGAAAGAGGTCAAAGCAAAAAGAGAGCTAATTTCCAATATTAGGAAGAAACAATCATCATTTTTTGGCCATGTAATGAGAAGAGAACAACTGGAAAAATTGAGGCACGAAGAGATAGAGGGAAGCAAAGAGAAAAAATACCAGACAGCTTAAGAGTATGGCTTGGCAGAAGGTCAATAACAGAAATGATAAATAGCTGCCGAGATTGAAAGTTGTGGAGAGACATGATCACCTACGCCAGCAGGCCCGGTACTTGATGATGATGATGCTTCATATTTACTTGGGAAAAAAATCTAAATTTAACCCCCCAAAAAATTAAAGATATAATTACTATTCTCAGTTTCAATCGATAAGCATTGGTCTACAATAAATAATCCACATTTCTAGTGATCCATACGTCCCGTGTGGATTTGTTGAAATAAATGGCAGAAAGCTCAGCTCATTTTAATTATCATTATGGTATTTATTCCTTTTATGAAGTCTGGGGGGTGGGGGTGGGGGGTTATTCTATGAAACTGGGTAATAAAGGCAACATGTCCAGTGCATGCACCAAGACATGTTGAGGTAAGTACTTATTTCAACCGCAACAGAAAAACTTCTTTTTTTTTCAAAACCTACCCTGAATCAAAGCACGTCAACATTCTTTACGATATTTTCATTCACTTCAACAAAACATCATAATGATGTTGATTTGAATGATAACACACTCTTTCTTACTCAGTCCTATTATATGGCTGTGAAACATAGAGATCAACAAAATTGACAATCAGAAGATACAGACTTTTATTAATGGATGTTTACGCAGAATAAAAGGATGGAAATGGTAGGACAAAATCACTAACATAGAATTATGGAAATGTACCAGTCAAATACCTGTGGATAAAGAGATACAGCGAAGACCACGGCGCTGGATAGGACACACCCTACGAAAGCCAACTTGAGAGTATTACACAACAGGCCCTTTTTTGGAATCCCCAGGGGAAAAGACAAAGAGGAAGACCAAGGAATTCTTGGAGAAGACAGATAGAAGCAGAGATGAAGATGATGTGGAAGACATGGAATAATAATCTTAAAAGAAAGGCAAAAAAACAGAACGACTTGGAAAGTGATTGTTGAAGACCTGTGCTCCTTAGTGAGCTAAAAAGGTAGAAGAAGAAGACACTCTTTCTTACTCAATTGTATATTCAAATTTAGAAGCACCAAAACTACCAATATATATAATATTTATACCAATATTAAATATAGAAGATATAGTAGAGTATACTTTATTAATGTTTTATTTTCTAATGTCATATATATATATATATATATATATATATATTGGCGGACGAACGGACAGATGAATGTACGAACAGAAAGACAGACAGACAGAAAGACAGACAGAACGATAAACAGACAGAAAGACAGACAGTGAGCCAGAAAGAAAGACCGACAGTTATACAGACAGACAGTACAGAACTCAAGCTGGGTTCAGATTGTAAATCCACTTCAGGAACAGTGAACCCATCTCGCCGGTCCTAAACGTGCGCACCAAATACAGAAATCAATACGTTACTGCACATTACTCAACATTAAAACTGATATATTACCGTATTCTCAAGCTTGAAATGTAACTTTATCTGCTTTGCGTTCTCACTTATGTGCCCTTAAATCCGCAGAAACTTACAAGTCGAGATGAAACCAGTGTGCAGAGGGTGTGTGAGAGTACGTCTCCTTGCAGAAGAGATTTTAGGACATTCCCCTAAGTTATGCAAGCATTCCGGCAGACTCATTAGCAATTTGTATTCAGGATAGATAGTAACGATATTTCGCTAAAAAAAAGCTACAAATAAATTGTAGTTGAATATAATGAATTCGAGGCTGTTGGGGATTACAATTCACAGTAATGTTGATTAGTATTTTTTGTTAGTATAGGGCAAAGGTCAGCAATCTTTCGTGGAGGAATCAGAAAAACCATTTGCTTTGCCCTAGAGTTGTCTTTTTGTTGACATTTAAGAACACAAAATCTCGTGTCTTATCCATGTATGCCTGTTTCCATCTTATATCCATCTTATGCCTGTTTATGTGTTAGTTCAAAGTGATGAAAAAGCGATAGAAGACAACGTTTTGCTGCGGGGCGAATATTTGGAACATGACGTAAGCATCAATGGCAGTGGTGAAGGCTGTTTAGAACGTTATTGTCGCTAATGACTGTCAACATATTAAGAGCAAGATAACGGACATTTTTGGAGGTAAAGGTGAACGGTGTTGGCCCAGACACGTGGAAACCTATGAGAGATGGACACAGACCATGCCGACAGAAAGTTGTTTTGTTGTTGTTGTTGTTGTTTTAAGAACCATGTCCGCCTCTGGCCATGGAGAAGATGCAGCTGAAGAGGTTGAAGAAAAGAAAAAAGGAGAAGAAGAACAATTATAAGGAGAATGACTGGGAAATTGTGTTTTATGTAGTTTGTTTAACCGTTGATCTGTATGTTTCATTGTCAACTGTTAACCCTTGTCCTCTGAATCGTCCAGTTCATCTGACTCTGTGTCTATTCATCGGATTATTTGTTCATTTATCTTTCTGTATAATGGGTAAGAAGATGAATTAAAAATTTAATTCGTTCATAAGTGAACTATTTAGTTAAATCAGATAGATATTAATGCTTTCTAATTATACAAATTTTATTCTGTATGAAATTTTTTCTCTGCCTTCATTGTGGTCTCTTGATATTAAAATTGCTTGCTGCTGTTAAGGTACCAATACAATGGTATTGCTCGCAATTATAGTAACCATACAAAGGTGTTGATCACTGTTATTATGATACCAATACAACAATGTTGCTCGCAGTTATTATAGTACCCATACAACGATGTTGCTCGCAGTTATTATAGTACCTATACAACGATGTTGCTCGCAGTTATTATAGTACCCATACAACGATGTTTCTCGCAGTTATTATAGTACCCATACAACAATGTTGCTCGCAGTTATTATAGTACCCATACAACGATGTTTCTCGCAGTTATTATAGTACCCTTACAACAATGTTGCTCGCAGTTATTATAGTACCCATACAACGATGTTTCTCGCAGTTATTATAGTACCCATACAACAATGTTTCTCGCAGTTATTATAGTACCCATACAACAATGTTTCTCGCAGTTATTATAGTACCCATACAACGATGTTTCTCGCAGTTATTATAGTACCCATACAACAATGTTGCTCGCAGTTATTATAGTACCCATACAACGATGTTTCTCGCAGTTATTATAGTACCTATACAACAATGTTGTTCGCAGTTATTATAGTACCCATACAACAATGTTGCTCGCAGTTATTATAGTACCCATACAACAATGTTGCTTGCAGTTATTATAGTACCCATACAACAATGTTGCTTGCAGTTATTATAGTACCCATACAACAATGTTGCTCGCAGTTATTATAGTACCCATACAACGATGTTGCTCGCAGTTTGTTATAGTACCCTTACAACAATGTTGCTCGCAGTTATTATAGTACCCATACAACGATGTTGCTCGCAGTTATTATAGTACCCTTACAACAATGTTGCTCGCAGTTATTATAGTACCCATACAACAATGTTGCTCGCAGTTATTATAGTACCCTTACAACAATGTTGCTCGCAGTTATTATAGTACCCATACAACAATGTTGCTCGCAGTTATTATAGTACCCATACAACGATGTTGCTCGCAGTTATTATAGTACCCTTACAACAATGTTGCTCGCAGTTATTATAGTACCCATACAACGATGTTGCTCGCAGTTATTATATTACCCTTACAACAATGTTGCTCGCAGTTATTATAGTACCCATACAACGATGTTGCTCGCAGTTATTATAGTACCCATACAACGATGTTGCTCGCAGTTATTATAGTACCCTTACAACAATGTTGCTCGCAGTTATTATAGTACCCTTACAACAATGTTGCTCGCAGTTATTATAGTACCCATACAACAATGTTGCTCGCAATTATAGTAACCATACAACAGTGTTCGCACGCTATTACTATAGTACTCATACAAAGATGTTCGCTGTTATTATAGTAACCATACAGTGATGTTCGCTGTTATTATAGTATCCATACAACTGTGTTCGCTGTTATTATAGTACCCATACAACGGTGTTCGCTGTTATTATAGTTCTCATACAACGATGTTCGCTGTTATTATAGTACCCATACAACGGTGTTCGCTGTTATTATAGTACCCATAGAACGATGTTCGCTGTCATTATGGTAACCATACAACGGGGTTCGCTCGCTTTTACTATAGTACCCATATAATGATGTTCCTCACAGTTGTTACAGTACAAAGTACCCATATAACTATGCTAAACGAAATTATTATACTACTCATATAACGATGATCCGAGCTGTTATTATAAGACCCTTAAAATGATGTTGCTGACTATTATTATAGGAACCCATATAACGATATTTTTTGCCTTTATTACTGTAATCACATAACGATGTTGCTAGCTGTTATTACAGTATAAATGACCCCTATAACAACGTAGCTAACTGTTATTACAATATAAAGCATCCATATAACGATGTTGCTAGCTGTTATTACAGTATAAATGACCCATATAACAATGTTGCTAGCTGTTATTACAGTATAAAACATCCATATAACGATGTTGCTAGCTGTTATTACAGTATAAATGACCCATATAACAATGTTGCTAACTGTTATTACAGTATAAATGACCCATATAACAATGTTGCTAGCTGTTATTACAGTATAAATGACCCATATAACAATGTTGCTAGCTGTTATTACAGTATAAATGACCCATATAACAATGTTGCTAGCTGTTATAACAGTATAAAGCATCCATATAACGATGTTGCTAGCTGTTATTACAGTATATAGCACCCATATAACAGTGTTGCTAGCTGTTATTACAGTATATAGCACCCATATAACGATGTTGCTAGCTGTTATTACAGTATATAGCGCCCATATAACAGTGTTGCTAGCTGTTATTACAGTATACAGCACCCATATAACAGTGTTGCTAGCTGTTATTACAGTATATATAACCCATATAACAGTGTTGCTAGCTGTTATTACAGTATACAGCACCCATATAACAGTGTTGCTAACTGTTATTACAGTATATAGCACCCATATAACAATGTTGCTAACTGTTATTACAGTATATAGCACCCATATAACAGTGTTGCTAACTGTTATTACAGTATATAGCACCCATAGAACAGAGTTGCTAGCTGTTATTACAGTATATAGCACCCATATAACAATGTTGCTAACTGTTTTTACAGTATATAGCACCCATATAACAGGGTCGCTAACTGTTATTACAGTATATAGCAGCCATATAACAGTGTTGCTAGCTGTTATTACAGTATGTAGCACCCATATAACAATGTTGCTAACTGTTATTACAGTATATAGCACCCATATAACAGTGTTGCTAACTGTTATTACAGTATATAGCACCCATATAACAATGTTGCTAACTGTTATTACATTATATAGCACCCATATAACAATGTTGCTAACTGTTATTACAGTATATAGCACCCATATAACGATGTTGCTAGCTGTTATTACAGTATATAGCGCCCATATAACAGTGTTGCTAGCTGTTATTACAGTATATAGCACCCATATAACGATGTTGCTAGCTGTTATTACAGTATACAGCACCCATATAACAGTGTTGCTAGCTGTTATTACAGTATATATAACCCATATAACAGTGTTGCTAACTGTTATTACAGTATACAGCACCCATATAACAGTGTTGCTAACTGTTATTACAGTATATAGCACCCATATAACAATGTTGCTAACTGTTATTACAGTATATAGCACCCATATAACAGTGTTGCTAACTGTTATTACAGTATATAGCACCCATAGAACAGAGTTTCTAGCTGTTATTACAGTATATAGCACTCATATAACAATGTTGCTAACTGTTATTACAGTATATAGCACCCATATAACAGTGTTGCTAACTGTTATTACAGTATATAGCACCCATATAACAGTGTTGCTAGCTGTTATTACAGTATGTAGCACCCATATAACAATGTTGCTAACTGTTATTACAGTATATAGCACCCATATAACAGTGTTGCTAACTGTTATTACAGTATATAGCACCCATATAACAATGTTGCTAACTGTTATTACAGTACATAGCACCCATATAACAATGTTGCTAACTGTTATTACAGTATACAGCACCCATATAACAGTGTTGCTAGCTGTTATTACAGTATATAGCACCCATATAACAATGTTGCTAACTGTTATTACAGTATATAGCACCCATATAACAGTGTTGCTAACTGTTATTACAGTATATAGCGCCCATAGAACAGAGTTGCTAGCTGTTATTACAGTATATAGCACCCATATAACAGTGTTGCTAACTGTTATTACAGTATATAGCACCCATATAACAGTGTTGCTAACTGTTATTACAGTATATAGCAGCCATATAACAGTGTTGCTAGCTGTTATTACAGTATGTAGCACCCATATAACAATGTTGCTAACTGTTATTACAGTACATAGCACCCATATAACAGTGTTGCTAACTGTTATAACAGTATATAGCACCCATATAACAGTGTTGCTAGCTGTTATTACAGTATATAGCACCCATATAACAATGTTGCTAACTGTTTTTACAGTACATCGCACCCATATAACAGTGTTGCTAACTGTTATTACAGTATATAGCGCCCATATAACAATGTTGCTAACTGTTTTTACAGTACATCGCACCCATATAACAGTGTTGCTAACTGTTATTACAGTATATAGCACCCATATAACAATGTTGCTAGCTGTTATTACAGTATATAGCACCCATATAACAATGTTGCTAGCTGTTATTACAGTATATAGCACCCATATAACAATGTTGCTAGCTGTTATTACAGTACATAGCACCCATATAACAATGTTGCTAACTGTTTTTACAGTATATAGCACCCATATAACAATGTTGCTAACTGTTATTACAGTATATAGCACCCATATAACAATGTTGCTAGCTGTTATTACAGTATATAGCACCCATATAACAGTGTTGCTAGCTGTTATTACAGTATGTAGCACCCATATAACAGTGTTGCTAGCTGTTATTACAGTATGTAGCACCCATATAACAGTGTTGCTAGCTGTTATTACAGTATGTAGCACCCATATAACAGTGTTGCTAGCTGTTATTACAGTATGTAGCACCCATATAACAGTGTTGCTAGCTGTTATTACAGTATGTAGCACCCATATAACAGTGTTGCTAGCTGTTATTACAGTATATAGCACCCATATAACAGTGTTGCTAGCTGTTATTACAGTATATAGCACCCATATAACAGTGTTGCTAGCTGTTATTACAGTATATAGCACCCATATAACAGTGTTGCTAGCTGTTATTACAGTATATAGCACCCATATAACAGTGTTGCTAGCTGTTATTACAGTATATAGCACCCATATAACAGTGTTGCTAGCTGTTATTACAGTATATAGCACCCATATAACAGTGTTGCTAGCTGTTATTACAGTATATAGCACCCATATAACAGTGTTGCTAGCTGTTATTACAGTATATAGCACCCATATAACAGTGTTGCTAGCTGTTATTACAGTATATAGCACCCATATAACAGTGTTGCTAGCTGTTATTACAGTATATAGCACCCATATAACAGTGTTGCTAGCTGTTATTACAGTATATAGCACCCATATAACAGTGTTGCTAGCTGTTATTACAGTATATAGCACCCATATAACAGTGTTGCTAGCTGTTATTACAGTATATAGCACCCATATAACAGTGTTGCTAGCTGTTATTACAGTATATAGCACCCATATAACAGTGTTGCTAGCTGTTATTACTGTAACAGAGTAAGCTAATGAAAGCATGAGAGCAGGTAACTTAGTCGTTACCCGCTTCTTTAATAGACAATAGCAGTAACATATGGTAGCGACCAGCAGTAGTTAGGACATCAATTTAAGGATTGGAAATTTTCCAGTCAGAACAACAAGTTGTAGAAATGAAGATAACGCAGAGTTCATAGTGGGTAGTGGGAGGAAGGAAAGGTAGAATTATAATGATGAGTTTGGAGAATGGAAATTTCCACGCAGATTTCCATAACAGCAGGTTGGGGAAATGACAATAGCGCATGTATTGACCCCATGACTTTGGCCGTCTGATAAATAAGTTGTCATTCGACTACCAGGTAAGGTCAGAGTCATGAGGTAATCATTATTTTGAATAGGTTATAGAGATTTCACGAAAACAAATTGTTATCGTCAAATCTGGGGAATAGTTCAAGTCTCGGACACAGAATGATGAGGGTTCACCGACTCCAAGTGATCGGAGGAGTTGCAATTTGCCACTTCGCGACAACTGGGGCAATCCCATTGGCTGCTGATATTTCACGCGAAGAGTTGTGGCTGAGTATATAAACTTCAACACAATAGGTTGAAGACAACTCTTTTATTTTAGACACACAGAGAGAGAGAAGTCAGAAATGTAGACTAAGTAAGCTTAGTCCGGCTTCGGCCGAACTGCAGAGTTAGAAGTCGAGAACTAGAGGTTTTAGAAAAAGAAACTAAGAAAGTTAGATCGCAAGTTAGGAAGTTTAGTCAAGAAAAGTTAGTAAAGAATCTTCAAGTTTGTAGTAATCTTAATTGACAAGTCATTCAGGAATAGACTCTAGAGTAGTAAAGTTGTCAGGGACTTAATCAATTAGTTGAGCAATAGAACATTACAAGTGAGTTAATGAACATATGAGAATTAGTTATGAAACTGGGAAGTGTTGAAGAGATCAAGTTATGTTTCACATTTCTTATAAACATATGTAAATGATGGAGAGACTGAATGTATAAATTGCAGTTTTGATTGTCCTATAGTCTCCGGTGGTAAGCCTCTGAGCGTCCAAGAATTAAAGAACACTTAATTCGTTAAGAAGTGCATACATTATATATATGTATCACGTGCCAAGTATTAGAGATGACAATAAAGAATGATCATGATAATACAAACATCATGATAATATAAACATGATAACACTGTCATAATTGTTATTAACAATAAATGTGCTGTGCTGCTGTCAAGATAACATCAAAAACAATAATAATATAGAAATAGCAGCAAATTATAACAATTACAGTATAAAGCACCCATATAACGATGTTTGTCGCTCTTATCATCATCATCATCGTGTGCCTTCTCCGCAACGAAGGTTGGCTACCATGGATCGCCATTCTACTCTGTTTCTTGCTTTGATGGTGCAGGCTGTCATAGATTTACTTGTCCATCTTTTGATGTTACTCGTCCATGTTAGTCTTGGTCTGCCTCTGCCTCTTTTACCTTATATTTTTCCTTCCAATATTACTTTTAGTAGGCTGTTGTGTCTTTTAACATGACCCAAAAATGTCATTTGTCTTGTCTTAATTGTATTTAGTAGTTCTCTTTTTATTTTCAGTTGTTTTAAAACTTTATCGTTTGTTATCTTTTGTTTCCATCCAATTCTACCTATTCTTCTATAAATCCACATTTCAAAGGCTTCAATTTTCTGTTCTGTTTTCTTGTCTAATGTCCATGTTTCTGCACCATACAGGAATATTGAGAAGATGTAAAATTTTGCCATTCTAATTTTCCACCCTGCTGATATTTGTTTGGTTGTTAGTATATTTTTCATGGCATTAAAATTACTTTTTGCCATACCTATTCTTTTGTTTATTTCAATTTTGCATTTTCCATCATTGGTTATAGTATGTCCCAGGTAGTTGTAACTCAGGACTGTCTCCAGATGTATTCCCTCAACTGTGATATTTAATTGTAGGTCTTGAGAATTTTCTTTGTTTATGATCATAGTTTTAGTCTTTTTGATATTCATTTCTAGTCCATATTTTTTGCTTGTTATGTTTATCACATTAAGCAATTGTTGTAGGTCTTTAGGATTTTCTGCTAGTAGAACAGTATCATCAGCATATCTTAGGTTATTGATTATCTTTCCATTAATATTTAGGCCTGGTATCTCTGAGATGTTTTTAAAGATTTGCTCAATGTATGGATTGAACAAGCTTGGTGATAGGATGCATCCTTGTCTTACTCCTCTTTTTATGTCCATTGGTGTAGAGTTCTCCTTGTTATATCTTATTATTGCTGTTTGCTCCCAGTACAAATTACATATTAGTCGTATGTCTGTGTCGTCTAGATTTATATCCTTTAGGCAGTCTATGAGTTTGTTATGGTGTATTCTATCGAAAGCTTTGGTGTAGTCTATAAAGCAGGCATATATTGGTTTGTTTACTTCTGTGTACTTTTCAATCAATGTTCTCATGCTGAATATGGCTTCTTTTGTCCCACTGTTTTCTAGAATCCAAACTGTTGCTCATATAATTCAGTATTGATTTTATTCTGAATCCTTCCCTGTATAACTTTTAGTAAAATTTTTGGTACCTGGCTCAATAGGCTTATTGTTCTGAAGTCACTGCATTCAACTGCACCATTCTTTTTAGGCAATGCAATTAAAATTGATGTTTTTAGATCGTTTGGTATGAATCCTGTATGGTATATGTCATTGCATATGTCTGTGATCACTTCGACGCCAAACTCTTCTAGAGCCTGTATCATCTCTATCTGTATATTGTCAGGCCCTGCTGCTTTTCCCTTTTTCATTGTTTTTATAGTTTTTTCTACTTCAGATTTCAGGATTTTATAGTTGTATGTACATTTTATGTCTGGCTTTTTGTCCCTTTCGTCATGAAATATCTATTATATATTCTTTGCATCTATCTATTATATCTTTGTTGTCTTTTAGCATTCTTCCCTCTTTGTTTGCAATACATCCGTTTCCTGCAGCTTTTTTGTCTTTATTCGTCATTCTCTTTATTTCTGCGTGCATCTCTCTTAAGTTTTGTTTACTTTCCATAGTTTCGACTTCTAGACATCTTTGGTTGAGCCAGTCTTCTTTTGCCTTTTTGCACATTCTCCGTATTTCATCATTTATATCCTTGTATCCGGCAGTGGTTTTCGCTTGTTTTCTTTCTTCCATTTTTTTAAGATTTTGTCAGTTATCCATTTTTGTTTTTTGTTACTTTCCTTTTTGGGCAAGGTGTTGCAGGATTCTTCCATGCTGTTTTTTATGCATTGCCATTTTGTTGTGACTTTTTCCTCAGTATTTTCTCTTCTGTACTGCTCAATCCCCTCATCTAGTAGCTTCTGATATGTGTTCTTTACTTGTACAGTATAAGTTTCTTGTACATCTTTCTGGTTTAACGCTGTTATATCTATTGATGTTGCTGAATTAGTTTTTTGTTTATTTCTCTTTAATTTGATTTTCATTTTTATCATTACAGGGTTGTGGTCTGAATTAATATCTGCTCCTGGGTAGGTTTTGGCTTTCTTGACGCTGTTCCTGAATCTGTCTTTTATCATTATGTAATCTATTTGATTTCTCTTCTTGTCTCCAGGGCTTTTCCATGTGTATAATTTCCTTTTCTCTTGCTCAAAAATGGTGTTGCATATTATCAGTCTGTTTTCTTCACAAAATTGTATTAATCTTTCTCCTCTGTTATTCCTTTTTCCTAGACCATGATTTCCTATAATGGTCTTATATTTACCTTTTCCTACTTTAGCTTTCATATCACCCATTATAATCAAGATGTCTGATGATTTCACTTGCTTCATAACTGTGTTTAGATCTTCATAGTATGCTTCTATTTGTTCGTCTGTATAGTCTTGAGTAGGTGCGTATGTTTGTATTATTGCTATGTCGAATGATTTTGCCTTCATTTTTATTAGTATATTCCTATCATTATATGTCAATTGAGTATTTATATATTTTTGTAGATCTCGTTTTATTAGAATGCCTACTCCTCTTTGATGTTCTTTTGTGTTACCTGAATATATAAATGTATATTTATCGTCTTGTATGTATCCACTTTCCTTCCATCTTGTTTCTGATATGCCTAAGATATCTATGTTTAATCGTTCTGCTTCTACCATAAGATTTTCTAGTTTTCCTTGTTGGTATAAGGTCCTAACATTCCATGTAGCTATTTTTCTTTCGTTCCTAAAACTAGTTAGAATTTCTCTTCATGGCTTTCTTTGGATTGTTACGTGATGAGGCTTCAATCTCTTTCACGGTGGTCTGCCATATTCGCCTTTCGTGTTCTGAATATGCCTCATGTGTACCAGACACTTTGCTGTTTTCGCTTTCTGGACAGTTGATTATTTCAAATTCTTCCGCCCCATCCACCGTCGCAAACTTTTTTGTTTTTATGGAGAAAGAGGAACTTTTTTTTAACATATTAACTGAATGTTTCCCTTTCTTCGAAAATAAAAAAACGTCCATCTCACCCCGAATAAACAGTGTATCCCCCGAGATACAATTTGAGATGTTCTCTCCTTTTTCATATAGATAGATGGAGAGTTATCTGTATGTATATACTTGTAGCTTTATATATATATATATATATACATGTGTGTGTGTGTGTGTAATTGTTCTCCTTCTTCGTTGGATATAATCTTCTCATAGATTGATTGAAGTGTTTTCTTTCTCATCAATCATCTACTTCTATAGTTCAAACAAAAAGTTCCTCTTTCTCCATATAAACAAAAAAGTTCCTCTTTCTCCATATAAACAAAAACGTTCCTCTTTCTCCATATAAACAAAAAAGTTCCTCTTTCTCCATATAAACAAAAAAGTTCCTCTTTCTCCATATAAACAAAAAAGTTCCTCTTTCTCCATACAAACAAAAAAGTTCCTCTTTCTCCATATAAACAAAAAAGTTCCTCTTTCTCCATATAAACAAAAAAGTTCCTCTTTCTCCATATAAACAAAAAAGTTCCTCTTTCTCCATATAAACAAAAAAGTTCTTCTTTCTCCATATAAACAAAAAAGTTCCTCTTTCTCCATATAAACAAAAAAGTTCTTCTTTCTCCATATAAACAAAAAGTTCTTCTTTCTCCATATAAACAAAAAAGTTCTTCTTTCTCCATATAAACAAAAAAGTTCTTCTTTCTCCATATAAACAAAAAAGTTCTTCTTTCTCCATATAAACAAAAAAGTTCTTCTTCCTCCATATAAACAAAAAAGTTCTTCTTTCTCCATATAAACAAAAAAGTTCCTCTTTCTCCATATAAACAAAAGTTCCTCTTTCTCCATATAAACAAAAAAGTTCCTCTTTCTCCATATAAACAAAAAGTTTGTCTCCATAGAAACAAAAACATTCTGCTTGTTCATAAAGTCAGATGAAATATTTCTATTTCTGTAATTAAACAAACGCTTCTTTCCCCATTATATAAACAATAGTTTACTCTTTCCAAATATATTGGCAATGAATATTGTGTCTCCATTTCATTTCATTTATTTTTTGTAATCTAGACGACAGGATAAAAAATATTCATTTACAAGTTTAGTACACAAATTAAAGTGCCAGTGAAAACATTTCAGTTGCTTGCTTGTCGACGCTTCGTTGAAGTACTAATTGAACACCAGCGAGTGGTTGGCAAAACAAATAAAGAATCTGTTTGTTAAGATTAGAGTGTTTAGGAATCATTGAAGGGAACTAAAATGTTTATTTGGAGGCGAAGGCGCGTCTCCCAGCACCAGAGCTGGAAGTTGTCAGCGACCCACAGCGCCAGGATCGGTGAACCAGTAACTAGGGTTACTGACTCAATTTGTATGACATTGCAACTACTGCAATTATAATTACCCATTGGTTTCCAGAGGTACACAGCGTCTTGTGTTTTGATGGAGAGAAAATGATGTGCCATAGATGAGAGGAGGAAAACATAGACTTGTGTTTTGATGGAGAGAAAATGATGTGCCATAGATGAGAGGAGGAAAACATAGACTAGTGTTTTGATGGCGAGAAAACGATGTGCCATAGATGAGAGGAGGAAAACATAGAGTTGTGTTTTGATGGAGAGAAAACGATGTGTCATAGATGAGAGGAGGAAAACATAGACTTGTGTTTTGATGGAGAGAAAACGATGTGCCATAGATGAGAGGAGGAAAACATAGACTTGTGTTTTGATGGAGAGAAAACGATGTGCCATAGATGAGAGGAGGAAAACATAGACTTGTGTTTTGATGGAGAGAAAACGATGTGCCATAGATGAGAGGAGGAAAACATAGACTTGTGTTTTGATGGAGAGAAAACGATGTGCCATAGATGAGAGGAGGAAAATATAGACTTGTGTTTTGATGGAGAGAAAACGATGTGCCATAGATGAGAGGAGGAAAACATAGAGTTGTGTTTTGATGGAGAGAAAACGATGTGTCATAGATGAGAGGAGGAAAACATAGACTTGTGTTTTGATGGAGAGAAAACGATGTGCCATAAATGAGGGGAGGAAAACATAGACTTGTGTTTTGATGGAGAGAAAACGATGTGCCATAGATGAGAGGAGGAAAACATAGACTTGTGTTTTGATGGAGAGAAAATGATGTGCCATAGATGAGAGGAGGAAAAGATAGACTTGTGTTTTGATGGAGAGAAAACGATGTGCCATAGATGAGAGCAGGAAAACATAGACTTGTGTTTTGATGGAGAGAAAATGATGTGCCATAGATGAGAGGATGAAAACATAGACTTGTGTTTTGATGGAGAGAAAATGATGTGCCATAGATGAAAGGAGGAAAACATAGACTTGTGTTTTGATGGAGAGAAAACGATGTGCCATAGATGAGAGGAGGAGGAAAACATAGACTTGTGTTTTGATGGAGAGAAAATGATGTGCCATAGATGAGAGGAGGAAAACATAGACTTGTGTTTTGATGGAGAGAAAATGATGTGCCATAGATGAAAGGAGGAAAACATAGACTTGTGTTTTGATGGAGAGAAAACGATGTGCCATAGATGAGAGGAGGAAAACATAGACTTGTGTTTTGATGGAGAGAAAACGATGTGTCATAGATGAGAGGAGGAAAACATAGACTTATGTTTGATGGAGAGAAAACGATGTGCCATAGATGAGAGGAGGAAAACATAGACTTGTGTTTTGATGGAGAGAATATGATGTGTCACAGATGAGAGGAACAAAACAGAGACTTGTGTTTGGATAGAGAGAAAATGATGTGTCATAGATATGAGGAAGAAAACAGAAGCTTGTGTTTTGATATGAGAGAAAATAATGACGCCGGGTGGATTCTCTCAAAAATATATGTCAAACCTACGGGGAATTGATAAAAAGAGAAATAAAAATGACCCGAAACTTCGGACTTGAAGACTCCACAGCTCAGGTATGGGACTTTCTACTCATGCTTCCCACTGGATTGCGATGAGACAAGGAATGATTGTAAAATGCAACTTGCCTTTGTCTGGATCTAAGCTCCTAGTTTTTGTTAGAGCTGATTGTGCTGTGTTCAATGCGCCTGAAGTATAGAGAAAGGATTCAGACTGAAGCCCATTTGCCAACATATTTTAGAAGCGGATATAACATTCAAATAAGGTTTTATCTAAAGAAGGCAGGAATTTGTAACCGTTCGTGATATACGTTGCTGACGTATTTAGATTGAGAATCCACGATGCAGGATTTGCTTAAATAACGAGCAGGTGGTAGCATCAATATGCGTGTCCATTTCTTCAAACACGCTCAAGAAAAGACAGACTAAATATATAGCCAAGATGATGGATTAAAGACAAACTTCAGAATGAGAGACATGTTGTCATAAATATATAGGAAAGATTCATTATGTTTTGTCTCTTCTTCACATTTGCATTTCAGTACAGAGAGTGGGGCTAATTTGTTGTCTTGGGTTGGTTATTTCTGCAGTCTCGTTTTCGCGTGTATTCTGGACTTCCAACTTTGACTATTGTCTTCGTGAAGTCGTTTGCTGATATGTACGTGGTTTGTGCTTAGTTGTCGCTATATTGTCACGTGGCCAAACCCTTAAAATTGTTTCATTTTTTTTTTTAAATCTTCTTGATGGAAAAAGGTGAAAGGGGGGGGGGGGGGGGGGGGTCCCTGTCTTCATAGGTTGTGACTTACACTTGTGCTGCTTCATTTGATTTCTTCCATGTATGTATTTCGCGGATGGGCGATGGGTGTTCAGGGGATGGGTGGTCAGGCAATGGGTGGATGGGTGGTAGGGCGATGGGTGTTCAGGGGATGGGTGGTCAGGCAATGGGTGGTCAGTGGATTGGTGGTCAGGCGATTGGTGGTCAGTGGATGGGTGGTCAGGGGATGGGTGGTCAGGCAATGGGTAGTCAGGTGATGGGTGGTCAGGCGATTGGTGGTCAGGCAATGGGTGGTCAGGGCATGGGTGGTCAGGGCATGGGTGGTCAGGGGACGGGTGGTCAGGGCATGGGTGGTCAGGGCATGGTGGTCAGGGCATGGGTGGTCAGTGGATTGGTGGTCAGGCGATGGGTGGTCAGGGGATGGGTGGTCAGTGGATTGGTGGTCAGTGGATTGGTGGTCAGGCGATGGGTGGTCAGGGCATGGGTGGTCAGGGGACGGGTGGTCAGGGCATGGGTGGTCAGGGCATGGGTGGTCAGGGCATGGTGGTCAGGGCATGGGTGGTCAGGGCATGGGTGGCCAGGGCATGGGTGGCCAGGGGATGGGTGGTTAGGGCATGGGTGGTCAGGGCATGGGTGGTCAGGGCATGGGTGGTCAGGGCATGGGTGGCCAGGGGATGGGTGGTTAGGGCATGGGTGGTCAGGGCATGGGTGGTCAGGGCATGGGTGGTCAGGGCATGGGTGGCCAGGGGATGGGTGGTTAGGGCATGGGTGGTCAGGGCATGGGTGGTCAGGGGATGTGTTGCTCAGGGCATGGGTGCTCAGGCGATGGGTGCTCAGGTGATGGGTGGTCAGGGGATGGGTGGTCAGGCGATGGGTGGACAGGCGATGGGTAGTCAGGGGATGGGTGGTCAGGCGATGGGTGGTCAGGGCATGGGTGGTCAGGGGATGGGTTGCTCAGGGCATGGGTGCTCAGGGAAGGGTGGTCAAGCGATGGGTGGATGTGTGGTCAGAGGATGTGTGGTCAGAGGATGGGTGGTCGGGCGATGGGTGGTCAGTGGATTGGTGGTCAGGCGATGGGTGTTCAGGGGATGGGTGGTCAGGCGATGGGTGGTCGGGCGATGGGTGTTCAGGGGATGGGTGGTCAGGCGATGGGTGTTCAGGGGATGGGTGGTCAGGCGATGGGTGTTCAGGGGATAGGTGGTCAGGCGATGGGTGTTCAGGGGATGGGTGGTCAGGCGATGGGTGTTCAGGGGATAGGTGGTCGGGCAATGGGTGTTCAGGGGATGGGTGGTCAGGCGATGGGTGGTCGGGCGATGGGTGTTCAGGGGATGGGTGTTCAGGTGATGGGTGTTCAGGGGATGGGTGGTCGGGCGATGGGTGTTCAGGGGATGGGTGGTCGGGCGATGGGTGTTCAGGGGATGGGTGGTCGGGCGATGGGTGTTCAGGGGATGGGTGGTCAGGCGATGGGTGGTCAGGGCTTAGGTGGTCAGGGCATGGGTGCTCAGGGCATGGGTGCTCAGGGCATGGGTGCTCAGTGCATGGGTGCTCAAGGCATGGGTGGTCAGGGCATGGGTGATCAGGGCATGGGTGGTCAGTGCATGGGTGCTCAGGGCATGGGTGGTCAGGGCTTGAGTAGTCAGGGCATGGGTGCTCAGGGCATGGGTACTCAGAGCATGGGTGGTCAGGGCATGGGTTGTCAGGGCAGGGGTGCTCAGGGGATGGGTTGGTCAGGGCATGGGTGCTCAGGGGATGGGTGCTCAGTGGATGGGTGGTCTGGGGATGGGTGCTCAGGGGATGGGTTGCCTTGAGGTAAGATTTTGGTCTCTGGACAAGAGGGCCCCAGGTTGTAACACCACCATAAGCGGAGATAATTGTTCACTTCTAATCCGTGGTGTCTTCGTGGCCTTACCTTACTCCTGTTTCTTGGTAGTGAGGTCCAATGTCTAGCTCTCTCAGAAAATAATTAAAAACAGGAGGCCCCGAGGTGTGCATTCTATGAAAGTTAAAGGTTTCTTGGCACTACTAAATCAGAAAGAGAGCTAACAATAGCCGCTGCCGTGGCCGGACAAATATGACACGAACAAATCTACCCAAAATATCAAGACTCTGAACGACAAAAAAAAGCAAAAAGAAATGAGGTCACCTCTGAAATTGAAGAATATCTGCCTGCATGGCGAAAGACACCTGGACGCATGGGTGCCGTATATTCTCTCAAAATTCAATTCTTCTTGACTTTGCTAGAGATGTAAAGCTGGCGAACGGAAACAAATGGGTGCTCGAACGTCCTCAACGAATGGTGATGTGCGTGCACATGTACACATAAAGGATTGTGTCGATAAACGTGACGAGGCTTGCAACACCTAAGAAAATGTAAATACACGTTCTCGTTACTATGAACGTTCTGATTCTGTTCTGTGACTCTTCTGCAGATTCCGCATATTTGCTTGTCTCACTGAATCTTTGAATTGACCGACTGATGGACTGACTGTCGGCCCACCGACTGGACTTACTTGACTGAAATCGTGACTTGCTCACACACTGGCTTGTACTTGTACTGAGACGGTAGCTCTTGAATGGCCCGGAAAACTGACTCAGCTTCCCTTCGTCATCTTTTATTGTGGTGTACTTCGCGTTGATTTTCTGATATAACAGCCCCGCATAAATCTGAGAACAAAGTCTTCTCCGCGACCCTGACGTTCGTTCGTCACCACACCGTCTACAACCACGCACTGACGATAATTTACTGTTCACAATGTTCACACATAATATGAACTTGAGTTTATTAACACGTAACTTGTCAAGTAACACATTGGTAAAAATAAAGCCAACCGGCGACTTACACTTCGCTTGGCTGTTCACACACACGAAATGTCCTGTAAGCACTGTTCGCTACAACCATGCTTCCACCAACTCTCGCACTCTATTTGTCCACACCAAAATTCCGCTTCATCTGAAACTTAATCTAGTTCCTAATTGAACACGATGTAGTCTCGACTTTACCACGAGAGTTACGTCTATTCTAGTCTAATGTTTAGACACTTTTTGGACTAACTCTTAGTCTCTCCTGGCTTCCATGAGCCCTTGGCCTACCGCCTAATCTAAAATTGGAGTTTCTCCCGCAATCATCTCCCCAGCCGTTCGCATGAGTGAAATGCTAAAATCTCTTATCTAAAACTCAAACTCTTCAATTAAACTGAATTAACTGTCGAACTCTTTGCTCGAACATAATTGAACACTAACACTATGGATGTTGGTGAGCCATTACAGCTACTGCCTCCTGGCGACACTGTTCTCAGGCCGTCCACATGAGTGAAATTTCCCCCCCCGCCCCACCTAATCTTGTATTTCGACTATATCTTTCACCTCCAACCAATCACAAATCCCCTTACATCCTCTGGCCATTTCTAACTGAACCCTCTTACCAATCACGGGAACTCCGTTATTCTGTCTGAGCTCACTTCCCCACTTTCTTCTCGTGAAGTGCCCACGTGCTCCTCATCACTCACCTCATTGTTACACATTTTCACCCCCACTGTTACACACAGTGCTTAATAAAAGTGCCCGCAGGTTGTGCACACATTCAGCTCATACTTGCAGGTTACAGTTCATACTCAATCGACGTTGTATTCCAAACTACTGCAGTCCCAGTACCCCATAATGAGATCGTTGAGGTACATCAAAATGTCCAGCTAGAACACGTCTATCATCACCATTATCTGTGCACCCAATACGAACCCATCAGATTTCATTGTTGCTAACCCCATCGTGACCTGGACAACATACTGATATGAGTTTTCTTTTTTATTTAATCTTGAGATTTCTATACATATCGTTCAATCACGATGATGACATTGGAGTTGTACCTTCCGTGGCTGATAGTCTGTACAAGAATTGTCCCATTCAACTGTTTCTTTAAAACTGCCCTGACAGCAGCCAGCAGTAACTTCTTTCATCTCCATCCTCATACTAGTCGTTATTGAGAAGTAAACCTCAATCTGCTCTGCGGTGATGTCGACCCTGAATCGAGAAACCACATTCAATCTTTCCGCCTCGCAGCAGAAGAGACAGCTATTAACTTTTGAATTACAATCTATGTATGTTCCTGGCATCAATCTCCGCACTACATGCCGAGTTCAGTTTTAACCGTTTAATAGGTTTCCGTAACTTCCGGCGAAACCCACTCTTCTTTTATATATATTTATATATATATATACGAGATATATTTGCAAGTCTAGAAAGGAATCATTACAATGTGACTGATTTCAACATAAACAATAAATAGCTAGAAAACAATGTATCTGAATGACTATTGTCTTGATTTGCAGACGATCAGACAATCATACATAGAACAATAGGAAACCTAAAAGAACACGTAAACATATTTAATAGTGTAAGCAATCAATACAACATGAAAATTAAAACTGTCAAGACAGAAATCCTGAGCGTTACAAAACAGAAACAGAACATCGACATAACAATAGACAGTTTAAACAAGTGGAGAAATGTAAATACATTGAGAGTCTAGTGCCAAACGAAAAATTACAAGTAGTAGAAACAGACTCAAGATGCAACAAAGCTTGTCTGATCGGACAGACTGTCAGCACTGCTGTCCTACAAAGGAGATAACATCAGAGGCAAAACGGGCACTCTACAACACAATCTTCATCCCATTGTGCTACGAGCGGACTTTAATCTCAAGAACAAGAAGCAAAAACAACAACTATCGAAATGAAATGTGTTAGTCGTACAACATGAAACAGCCTGAGAGATAAGACAAGAAATGTAAAAACTAAGAAAAGGGTTAACAATTCTTTTTCTTCCTCTTTCCTCATCTGCCTTTCAGCGTCGAGTGGAGATAATGTGCGGTATTTTGCTCTTCTGTTCGCCTCTACTGCTGTTATGTTTCCTAGTGCTTCTAATATTCCATCGATCCATCTTTTTCGTGGTCGACCCTTGGGTCTGGTGTTCTCGCAACGCTTATTGAATGAAGCTCGTTGTGTTGTGTTTTGATCACTCTGCCTTGTCACGTGGCCAAACCATTTTATCTGTTGTTTCTTTATATATTCTATGGCGGGGTTATTCCTAGCTTTTTTTTCTCAGTTCTTCATTTCTTATCGTATCTCTCAGACTGTTTCCTGTCATTCGTCTAACATATTTCATCTCTGTAGAGGTTATTTTTATTATTGTTCTTACATCTAGGGTCCAGGTCTGGCATTGGTAGGCCAACGTTGGGATGAAGATTGTAATTTTTAATAATAAGAATTATTACCACCATTTAATACATAAAGAAACAACATCTAAAATTATTTGGCCACGAGACAGAAATATAAAAATATAACACAACGAGCCAAACGTCACGAGAACATCATACCAAAGGGCCGACCACTGAAAAGGTGAATTAATGTAATATTAGAAATACTAGGAACATAACAATTATGTAGAGCAACAAAAAAGCAAAAGACCTCAAACTATATTTCATTTCCCCTCAACACTGAAATGAGGTTGGAAATGGGGAAGTAAAGAAGAACAATTGTCGGTTTCACTGAATGCATTACCAATACAAAGTAGATTATTCGTTAACATTTCAACAAACAAAAAACTATCTTCACAGCAATATCCCATTACTAGGGTGTGTCTGCCTGGAGAACAAACGTAACCAGAGAAAAAAGGCCGCTTGTTCTGGGCTGTCTCCACTAGTTACTCGGGTCTGAGTTTTTAATTCACCACCGACAGAGAAAAACATTTAATGTTGTTGGGGTTTGAACACGCGTTCGCCTTGCAAGAAGTACGACGTGTTACCGATTCAATCACCCGCTTGGGGGACTGGTTGGTCTCGAGGCAAGATGATGACCTCGAGACAGAGAGGTTGGGGGTTCAAATCCTGGCTACACCAGTTGGGATTTTTATTTATGATTTCTCTCTGCAGCGAGGCCCGGCTTGAACCGTCAATTACTCACCGACGGAAAAACATATGAGTACCTCCGAAGTCGGAGTTATCTGCCTGTGCGGTGAGGGACCACTGCGCACAACAGCTGCCAGGGAAAAATGGATTAACACGCACAATTCAGTTCCTAGTATCTAGGAACTTCGTCAGAGGTAAAAAGCTGGCGAACAAAAAAAAATAACACCCCGTTTGTTGACATATATTTTTATTATTATGGGAGCGAGTGCTGGATGTAGATTGGGCAGGTCATTTAATATCAGATTGACGCGGGTTCTATTGGCGGTTAAGTTCAATGTTCTATCAAAAGTTGAAATAAAAACATTTAGTGTATACATTAATAAAACTAGCGAAGTAGTTAGTGCTGAGTTCCTATTCAAGTCCCAAAATGTGGCGCTTTTTCTTCAGACCGACACCACATTCGGGTACATTCATTTTTTAAAATGAAAATGTGGGCTAAAGAGTGTCTATAAGAAATTTCAGCGACCTGACTTAATACTGACCACTTCACTCATACATGAACAGATGATTATTGAAAATGGTAGACACAATGATAGTAGGAAACTCTTTATACAGAGTGTCGCAGCAGAAGGCAATCTGATCATCAGAGAAACCACAGTCGAGCATGTGTTTCGGCCCTTTAGTTTCTTGACACTGTAAGGAAGGTGGGACTGCCTGGGTCATGACTCCCAGGCGTCGACCTCCTGCTGTATTGAACTCTGAATCTTGGAATCCCTGCTTTATCAGCTTTGTGGCGAGATCCTTGTATTTGGCTAGTTTAAATATATGTTGATCCTCTGATAGGACTCGAATGGCACTGTGATGAGCTGTATTAAGATGACGCTTGTCATATTTGTTGTGTAAAGTGCAATGTCAGGACAAATTTTGATCTCATGAAGAGTTCTGGGTACTTTCCTCGTCCTTAGAGGTCAACAGCCATCCCCTAGTCATTCGCTATGTCCAGGACCGTTGAGTCATTCCAGTTTGTTTCAGGGTGCGGTATGTCTAGTTCTCAAGAATATGTGTTCGTTGTAGGTGGTCGAACTTTAGTGTTGAGCTTCACTCGGGCCCCTAGGAGTCGCGATAGCTCAGTGGTTACTGAAATTGACTACCAAGGACAAGAGGCACGGTTCGATCTTATCCGACGGCTTCCGGGTGCACCCCGCCTTAAATTGGTAGTGGATTTTTTTCTGGGAAAGTAAAGCAACACGGGCGTAATACCGACCACATTACCCCACAAATCATGTGATGAACGTCTGTAAAATCTATGGTCACTAACACCATATTTCCCTACACGCCACTTGGCGTGACAGGGGTGCTTTACTTTTTTTACTTCATTCGTGTCCCATCCATGATGGTAGTCAGTTCATGTAACACCTTGTTGTGTCGCCAAATGTACCGCCTTGGCCTAGCACTGTCTTGCATGGGGAATGAAAATGCCCAATCGCCTGTCTTCCATTGCAGAGAGGACATAGACTGTCATCTGTCTTCCCCCACCTCACAGTGTTGCACGCTGATGGTAGAAGGTCGCAAATAGAACTGATTATGTAGCTGAGCTGCTGCGCTGCCATGTGCCATATGTCATTCCATGTTAGCGTCCTTCACAAGGTCTCATCCCAAGTGGACCACTGCCGTTGCTGTACCTGTTGTGTTGCCTTTTGCACACGTTTGTTCTTCCAGCATCTCTGATCTCTCCAACTACCATGCCCCTACATTGTTTGTTTCATGCTCTTGACCACCATTGGATGTCTCCGAGACCAAATCCACGGCTGTTGGTCTGCGTGTAGCCCATCACTTCCTTCAATGTGAGACTTTCACGTGCTTTGTTTGCTCCTGCGCACGTCTGCCATTTCCCACCAGTCTTCAGTGTGGATTCCACAGTCTGGACTGCTTTGTTTGATGAGCATTGTAACATAACTGCTAGTCTAGCCTTTCCGGCTTTGTTTTCTTCTAGGACTGACTTGAAAGGGAGGCCCAGCTTAACTTTCTTGCAGTACATCCGTAACATCCGCTCGACTTGAATGTTCTCATACTTCACACAATGTGTGAGCAGTATCATTTACTTTATACCGTATATTTGTGACAGCGGCAATGGGATTGCTGCATATATTCCCAACAACTCTGTTAACCTTTAAACTGTAGAACTGAGATTGAGTTATATTATAATAGTAGTTTTTGTGTGTGTGTGTGTACCTTTCTCTATTAATTTACCATAGTATTTTTATCTTTCTCTATTAATTGATCATTGATTTTTCAGATCTCTTTCTGTATCCATTAAATAACTATTTAAGGGTAACAGGCAAAAATCAAGATAAATCCATTGAAGGCTGCCCCCAAAGAGCACATCATTCAGTTTTCGAGGTTCGTGTAAACCACAATATTGCTATTATATACTTAATGGCTTTCAGGCTCAAACGACGGCCGACGGCTGGGAGACATTACCCCGGCGGGCCCACCCTTTTAAGCAAAAGACTAAAGAGACGAAAAACTAGGTTGACAGGGTACATTTCGGATGATCAGATTGCCTTCTGCTGTGAACTCTATAAATAGTTCTTGTCATTATCATAGTTTATCGTAATCTAATCAGTGAAAGACCGAGTGGGGTTTTCTTACATGACTTGTCAGCATCGGTGAGACTCCCGGAGGTTCGTGTTAGTTAGGAGGGACTTTACAAGTCGCAGTGCTGGAAGACCTTATAGTCTGTTGTTTGATGTGTGATGGTCTGATGATCAACTAATAACTACATCAACTCGGGCAGATGGTGCTCGTAAGCCTGGGAGAGCCGACCATCTAAGGGCTGAATCCCCCTACAGAAAAAAACAATCTGCTGCCTTGCTGGAAGATTGGTGACAATCAAAGGCTAAGGAAGGCAAACCTGAATAAAATGCTGGCAGAAATCGGATGCACTGGGCCACTGGCGCAGAACACAGTGCAACGTTTTAACAGGTATTCAGTCAGAATGGATCTAGCAGACACTAATTATGGTGTTCTATCTGTGGAGTCCCCCCCCCCCCTCCCATCAGGCAGGTGGAATGCTAGGCCACGTGCCAGGAAGGGGTCCACCCCAACAGATCTGAGAAAAGCAATGTGGTCCACACCCACCTCCCTGGAAGGGAAACTGTATAGGGCAATCGAATCACTTAAAAAAATAGTTGACTTCATGAGAGAGTCTGGAATCCTACTTTTGAGTCTTGATCGCAGAGTAAAGAGCATTATATTCGTCCATTATATTTACGTTAGTACATGTTTCGAGTCAAAACATGTTCTGCAATGTGTTCACACGAAAAAAAAAAACACACACACACACACATTTCCCAGCCCTCATGCACAGGTCTAACTAAACACTTGCAAGTTTTGACAGCAGAAATAAATATTATTTATTTGAACAAATCCTGCAGATGTGGGAAACAGTTCCAACAAACAGAGGAAACGTTTCTAACTTAATTTTCTTTGTTTCCTTCCAGGGCGTTTTTAATGACCCTGTGTTTTGTCTCTCCACCTTAGAACACGGTTACTCTAACATAACAATATGAGTAGTGAGTCTGTGTTTGTGTAATAACATCCGCTGTTTAAATATTTGAAAGTGTACATCAAAATTAGATGTAGCGATCAATATTTGGCATTTAAGAGATGTGTTTTGTCATAAATGACAATCTCGGGGGGGGGGGGGGGGGGGGGCACTTCCCCCTCCCCCCTTTTCGTTGTTCAGGAAACAAGCACACTACGCCAGTAAAAATAAACAACTCTCAATGACGAGGCCACTGGCTACTGGCACAAAAGTTGTGTAAATATAATTCATTTTGAGGAAATAGACCCGTTGTACTGGTTCATAATTGATGTGTTTATTTGTGTTGGAAGTGGTGGGACACAAAATATATGCAATTTGTTAAAGTGCGTTGACAATTACACTATAGAATAGAACAGCTCAAAATTAACAAAAAATATCATTGACATATAAATATTTTAAAGTTAATATATATATATATACTCGTATATATGTCTATAACCGCTCTCTAACTTACAAGCTCTCCTGTATGAAGAAGCGGTTTTAGACATATAAATATTAACTTTAGTTTAAAATCTTACATTTTGCATGTGATATCACAAATTGAACTTGCTTTCATAAAATACCTATTTAAACTCTTTCATTATTGAAGGTTTTAATCAACGCAACGGAAAAGATTTCAGAAACGCAATTTCATGGTTTTAAATATTAACTCGTTTAGTACGGAAAGGTTTTATCAATTTAGCTTAGATTTCAGAGACAAGATGTTTCATATTTTAAATATAAATCTACGTGTTTATACTTAATGGAAAGATAATCAATAACCTGAGATATGCTGAGGACACTGTTCTACTAACAGAAAATCCTAAAGACCTACAACAATTGCTTAATGTGATAAACATTACAAGAAAAAATATGGACTAGATAAATAAGAAAAAGACAAAAACTATGATCATAAACAAAGACAATTCTCAAGACCTACAAGTAAATATCACAGTTGAAGGAATACATCTGGAGACAGTTCAGAGCTACAACTACCTTGGACATACTATAACCAATGATGGCAAATGTAAAATTGAAATAAACAAAAGAATAGGTATGGCAAAAAATAATTTTAATGCCATGAAAAATATACTAACAACCAAACAAATATCAACAGGACTGAAGCTAAGAATAGCAAAATGTTAAATCTTCTCAATATACCTATATGGTGCAGAAACATGAAAATTAGACAAGAAAACTGGACAGAAAATTGAAGCCTTTGAAATGTGGATTTATAGAAGAATAGGTACAATTGGATGGAAAGAAATGAAAACAAACGATGAAGTTTTAAAACAAACAACTAAAAATAAAAAGAGAACTACTAAATATAATTAAGACAAGACAAATTACATTTTTGGGACACGTTAAAAGACACAACAGCCTACTAAAAGTAATATTGGAAGGGAAAATACAAGGTAAAAGAGGCAGAGGCAGACCAAGTCTAACATGGACGAGTAACATCAAAAGATGGACAAGTCAATCTATGACAACCTGCACCATCAAAGCAAGAAATAGAGTGGAATGGCGATCCATGGTAGCCAACCTTCGTTGCGGAGACGGCACTTGATGATGATGATGATAATGTTTATATGTATCTAACACTTAACATATTATATATGAGTTTTTAGATAATTAAACAAGGAATTGTATTTTACCAATACCAAGATGATACAAGACATGTTAAAAGAACATGGTTTTTTGACAATTTACACTAATCAAATTGAGAGTGACGTACTGTGCGGCTAAACGTACATGACCGAAATCGGCATGGCGCAAGGTGCGTCGAAACGTGCGGAAAGAGTTAATCTACATGTTTATATTTATCTAACACATAACATGTTATATATGAATTTTGAGATAATCGAGCAAGGTATTAGATTTCACCAATACCAGGATGATATAAGACGCAAAGAATACGGTTTGATGACGGTTCACATTAATCAAATTGAGAATGACGCACTATGCGGCGAGACATGCGCGGCCGAAATCAGCATGGCGCACAGTGAGTAGAAATGTACGGAAAGAATTAAGAATAAGTAGAATGTACTAGACTACGGACATCCGCATGTGCTGCAACAATTTCAGTATTGTAACTAAAATGCCACTTTTATATTTAATTTAAGCAATTGCCGTGATGAACATTACGGGTACAAACTTATCATCATCAGCATGTGCCATACCGGTTGGCGTAGGTGATCATGTCCCTCCACAATCTTCTATCTACAGTGCATCGTATCAGTTCTAGTTCTGTTGTTGATTGTTTTTCCATGCCATGACACCAAGCTATCCAGTATTTTCTCTCTTTGTCGCCCACGATCTCTCGTTCCTTTTATTTTGCCAGTAGTAACCAAGTATTCCAACTTTCCTCTTCTCATGATGTACCCGAAAAATGTTGATTGCTTCTTTTTGATGTTTTTCAAGAGCTCCCTTTTTGTGTTGACCCCTTTGAGAACTTCCTCATTGGTCTTTTTAGCTGTCCAGGGAACTTTCAACATTCTTCTAAGAAATCCCATCTCTGTGGCCTCCAATCGTCTTTTCATTTGTCTGTCCACTGTCCATGATTCGCTTCCATAGGTCAGAATTGGTTCTATATAGCACCGATGAACTCTCTTTTTCATTTTTATTGACATAGATTTGTTGCATAAGATATTTTTAACCTTCTGAAATGCTATTTTGGCCTGGGCTATTCTGCTTTTTCTTTCTGTAGTACATCTCCCATCTGATGTTATTATTGTGCCCAAGTATGTTAAACGTTGCACTTGTTTCAGATTTGTCTCGTTTATTTTTATGCTGCATGATGGTGGTGATTGTTTCTTCGATATAACCATTAACAAACTTATACCTTTGGTTTTATTTGTACAAGGAGACAAATAATAATAAATGATTATTATTGTAGAGGGAAACTTCAGAAGCGATAATTCAGGGAATCATAGGAGGAAGATGTGTGTATTACGACACTCACAATAAAATGACAAATAAAACACAAAAATAACTGAAAAAAATATATGTTGTTCTTGTTTATTTGTCATTTTTTTCTGAGTGCTGTATATATCTTCCTCCTATGATTCCCTTGATTTATACAAACTTAGCAACTAGCTTCTTCACTGCCATTATAGTAATTAAAAGTCAACTGTTTTTTTTTTTTTAGTGTTACAAACATGGTTTCGTTACTGTGTAATAATTGTGTCCAATGAGTAGACAATCTTCTCTATAACTGTGTTGACAAAACGTCTGTGGTGCGTGAGAATGTGTCTGTATAGACCAAACAGCGCTTGTAAACCATTATAGATGTGGGAATTTGCCATTGGAGTTGGGCTTATATAATATCCTCCTTACAACGTTTTTTTTCTCCCTAATTAATTTCCTGATGCTGGGTCTGTATGTCAGTGTGTATGCGCACGCGAATATGTGTATTCCATAGTCTGAACTGTATAGAATTATCTTTTGAGTTATAATGAAAAAATGTATGTTAAATCTGACAGTTCAAGGCTTCATTTTCTTGCTTCAATCAGCCTAAGTTCTCTCTCTCTCTCTCTCTGTCTGCGATCAGGACTCAATCAGAGTAGGATTTACCGACTCTCACATGAAGACAGTAGTCTGTTTAAGTGAACTGACATCATAATTAAAGTCAATTAGAGTGTTAGATCCACTCTGCTTGAATACCTGTTAAAACGTTGCACTGTGTTCTGCGCCAATGGCCCAGTGCATCCGATTTCAGCCAGCATTTTGTTCAGGCTTGCTTTCCTTAGCCTTTGATTGTCCCCAATCTTCCTGCAAGGCAGCAGATGATCTTTTCTGTAGGGGGATTCTGCCCTTTGATGGTCAGCCCTCCCAGGTTTACGAGCACCATCTGCCCGAGTCACTAGAGGTGACTAACACAGACATGCACACACAAAGATATGAGATGTGACTAACACTGACATGCACACAACGATACGAGGCATGACTAACACTAACACACACCAAAATACGAGATATGACTAACACAGACACACACGCACTAAAATATGAGATGTGACTAGCACAGACACACACACACTAAAATACGAGATATGACTAACACAGACACACACACACACTAAAATATGAGATGTGACTAGCACAGACACACACACACACTAAAATATGAGATGTGACTAGCACAGACACACACACACTAAAATATGAGATGTGACTAGCACAGACACACACACACTAAAATATGAGATGTGACTAGCACAGACACACACGCACTAAAATATGAGATGTGACTAGCACAGACACACACGCACTAAAATATGAGATGTGACTAGCACAGACACACACGCACTAAAATATGAGATGTGACTAGCACAGACACATTCTAAAATATGAAGTTCAACACATCTTGTAGGTAGGAGAAGCAATTATTACAAATAGGAGAGAGGTTATTACAAGTAGTAGAGCTTGTAAGTAGGAGATCAATTATTACAAGTAGGAGAGTTCTTATTACAAATTGGAAAGTGATTATTACAAGTAGGAAAGCTATGTTATATATAAGAGAGCTTATAATTTAGGGGGCGGTTATTAGAGATATGAGAGCTTGTAAGTAGGAAGTCGGTTATTAGAAATATGAGAGCTTGTAAGTAGGAGTACAGTTATTACAAGTAATATAGAGGTTATTACAAATGAAAGAGCTTGTAAGTAGGAGTGCAGTTATTACAAGTAAGATAGAGGTTATTACAAATGAAAGAGATTGTAAGTAGGAGTGCAGTTATTACAAGTAAGATAATGGTTATTACAAATGAAAGAGCTTGTAAGTAGGAGTGCAGTTATTACAAGTAAGATAATGGTTATTACAAATGAAAGAGATTGTAAGTAGGAGTGCAGTTATTACAAGTAAGATAGAGGTTATTACAAATGAAAGAGCTTGTAAGTAGGAGTGCAGTTATTACAAGTAAGATAATGGTTATTACAAATGAAAGAGCTTGTAAGTAGGAGTGCAGTTATTACAAATTGGAAAGTGGTTATTACAAATAGGAGAGCGGTTGTTACAAGAAGGAGAGTAGCGATTTCAAGCAGGAGAATGGTTATTGCAACATAGAAGAATGTTTTACAAGTAGTATAGTGATTATTGCAAGTAGGGTAGTGGTTATTACAAGTAGGGTAGTGGTTATTACAAGTAAGATAGTGGTTTTTACAAGTAGGGTAGTGGTTATTACAAGTAGGATAGTGGTTTCTACAAGTAGGATAGTGGTTATTACACGTAGGATAGAGGTTATTACAAGTAGGATAGTAGTTATTACTAGTAGGAGAGTGAATATTACAAGTTGGGGAATGGTTATTGCAAGTAGGAGAGTGGTTATTACAAGTAGGAGAGCGATTTATTACAAATAGGATAGTGATTATTACAAGTAGGAAAGTGGTTATTACATATAGGAGAATGTTTATTACTAGTAGGGGAAAGGTTATTGCTTGTAGGAGAATGTTTATTACTAGTAGGGGAATGTTTATTACTAGTAAGGGAATGGTTATTACTTGTAGGGGAATGGTTATTACTTGTAGGAGAATGTTTATTACTTGTAGGGGAATGTTTATTACTAGTAGGGGAATGGTTATTACTTGTAGGGGAATGTTTATTACCTGTAAGTGAATGGTTATTACTTGTAGGAGAATGTTTATTACTTGTAGATGAATGTTATTACTTGTAGGGGAATGGTTTATTACTTGTAGGAGAATGTTTATTACTTGTAGGGAAATGTTTATTACTTGTAGGAGAATGGTTATTACTTGTAGGAGAATGTTTATTACTTGTAGGGAAATGTTTATTACTTGTAGGAGAATGGTTATTACTTGTAGGAGAATGGTTATTACTTGTAGGAGAATGGTTATTACTTGTAGGAGAATGTTTATTACTTGTAGGGACATGTTTATTACTTGTAGGAGAATGGTTATTACTTGTAGGAGAATGGTTATTACTTGTAGGAGAATGGTTATTACTTGTAGGGGAATGTTTATTACTTGTAGAGGAATGTTTATTACTAGTAGGGGAATGGTTATTACTTGTAGGAGAATGGTTATTACTTGTAAGCGAATGTTTATTACTAGTAGGGGAATGTTTATTACTTGTAGGGGATTGTTTATTACTTGTAGGGAATGTTTATTACTAGTAGGGGAATGTTTATTATTTGTAGGGGAATGTTTATTACTTGTAGATGAATGTTTATTACTAGTAGGGGAATGTTTATTACTAGTAGGGGAATGTTTATTACTTGTAGATGAATGTTTATTACTAGTAGAGGAATGTTTATTACTTGTAGGGGAATGTTTATTACTAGTAGGGGAATGGTTATTACTTGTAGATGAATGTTTATTACTAGTAGGGGAATTTTTATTACTAGTAGTGGAATGTTTATTACTTGTAGATGAATGGTTATTACTAGTAGAGGAATGTTTATTACTAGTAGGGGAATGGTTATTACTTGTAGGGGAATGTTTATTACTAGTAGGGGAATGGTTATTACTAGTAGGGGAATGTTTATTACTTGTAGGGGAATGGTTATTACTTGTAGGAGAATGGTTATTACTTGTAGGAGAATGTTTATTACTTGTAGGGGAATGTTTATTACTTGTAGGAGAATGGTTATTACTTGTAGGAGAATGTTTATTACTAGTAGGTGAATGGTTATTACTTGTAGGGGAATGTTTATTACTAGTAGGGGAATGGTTATTACTTGTAGGAGAATGATTATTACTTGTAGGAGAATGTTTATTACTTGTAGGGGAATGTTTATTACTTGATGGGGAATGTTTATTACTTGTAGGGGAATGGTTATTACTTGTACATGAATGGTTATTACTTGTAAGAGAATGTTTATTACTTGTAGGGGATTGGTTATTACTTGTAGATGAATGTTTATTACTTGTAGGGGAATGTTTATTACTTGTAGATGAATGTTTATTACTTGTAGATGAATGTTTATTACTTGCAGATGAATGTTTATTACTTGTAGATGAATGTTTATTACTTGTAGGGGAATGGTTATTACTTGTAGGAGAATGTTTATTACTTGATGGGGAATGTTTATTACTTGTAGGGGAATGGTTATTACTTGTAGGGAAATGGTTATTACTTGTAGGAGAATGTTTATTACTGATGGGGAATGTTTATTACTTGTAGGGGAATGGTTATTACTTGTAGGAGCGAGGTTTAATTGTGGGAATGATTATGAATTATTAGTCATGAGTATGTGCTGTTCTTCGACAAACTCTGCAACTGTTTTCTTGCCAATCTATATCAGTTACTTCTGAAAGGCGGAAAATATCGCTACAGCGGGGGAAATCGAATGAAGAAGTAACATAGGAAAAGAAAAGATGTGGAAATTGGCGAAATCGGGGTAAGGCTATACGACGTAAGGGAGAAATAGTCAAACTGTTTTCTTAGAGCGTTACGAATAGGACAAGACAAATTAGCTAAATATTTCGGCTACAAAGCGTTTATCCATGAACAAGAACACTATACAATACAGTCTCACACAGTGTTACTTATCTGTAGGAGTAATTTTCTCTTAAATGAAAAACAGAAACACACACCAGGCAGTATCAGTGAATGGTAGGATAGTAAGTGAAATGATGAAAAATAAACATCTATGAAGACAAAAGGTTATGGAGGGATATGATGATTGAAGCAATCTGGCATTGTATTAAAGAAGACGTGGAAGTCTGTAAACATCTGTAGCCACTTCCATAACGCGTAATAAACCAGACGTCAATTCATATTTGTTATATATACATTATTATCTCCCCTTGTTCACACTATCATATCGATTTTATTACGGTTTTTTTTAAATAATAATAATAAATTAACGACAAATTGGGGAATGGTGGACAAAGAAAGACTGGGCGGAGGATAAAGAACCTTTTCATGCTCAACACTGGGGTTCGAGAAACGTCCTGGATAGAGTACCAAAGATACCTAACCAATGCCAAGGGTGGAAAGGTTTTGGGGAAGACTGCGCTTCCGGTCATCATCATCATTGAGTGCCGTCTCCGCATCGAACCATTCCGCTCTGTCTCTTGCTTTCATAGGCTGACTTGTGTTCATCTTTTGATGTTATTCATCCATATTAGTCTTGGTCTGCCTCTTTTACTTTGTATTATCCCTTCCAAGATTACTTTCAGTGGCCTATTGTGCCTTTCAACAAGCCCAAAAATCTCATTTGTCATGTTTGAATTGTGTTTAGTCTTCTTCTTCTACCTTTTTAGCTCCCAGTGGAGCATAGGTCTTCAACAAACACTTTCCAAGTCATTCTGTTTTTTACCATTCTTTTAAGATCATTCCATGTCTTCCCCATCATCTTCATCTCTACTTCTATCTGTCTTCTCCAAGAATTCCTTGGTCTTCCTCTTTGTCTTTTCCCCTGGGGATTCCAAAAAAGGTCATGTTGTGTAATCCTCTCAGTTGGCTTCCGTAGTGTGTGTCCTATCCAGCACCATCGTCTTCGCTGTATCTCTTTATCCACTGGTACTTGACTGGTACATTTCAATAATTCTATGTTAGTGATTTTGTCCTGCCATTTCCATCCTTTTATTCTGCGTAAGCATCCATTAATGAAAGTCTGTATCTTCGTGATTGTCAATTTTGTTGTTCTCCACGTTTCACAACCATATAATAGGATTACATGTTGGACATTATAGTGAAGGAAAGCAAAAATAAAAGACTCAGTCTTAATAGCAAAAAGACATTGGTAATGGTAACAACAAAGAAAAAGACATCACCTCAGTGCAAAATAAAGACAAGTGGAACAATATTAAAACAGGTAAATGAATTTAAATATTTGGGAACTTTGTTAACCTCAGACGGAAGATGTACAAAAAAGGTGAGATGCAGAATGGCTCAGGCAAAAGCAGCTTTCCAAAAAATGAGGCCTATGCAATCCACTTTTGACAATAGAAACAAGAAAAAGAGTTCTTAAATGTTATATAGAGCCAGTCTCAACACATGGATGCGAACCATGGACAATAGGACAATAGACAAGAAAATCATTGCAGTCTGTAGAAATGTGGTTTTACAGAAGAATGTTGCGAGTACCATGGACAGCTAAGAAGAGTGATGAAAAAGTTCTGAAAGAGGTCAAAGCAAAAGGAGAACTAATTTCTAATATTAGGAAGAGACAATCATCACTATTTGGCCATATCATGAGAAGAGAACAACTGGAATATATTGTAACAACTGGAAAAATTGAGGGACGAAGAGATAGAGGGATGCAAAGAGAAAAAATAAAAGACAGCTTAAGAGAATGGCTTGACAGAAGCTCAACAACAGAAATGATAAATAGCTGCCGAGATCGAAAATTGTGGAGAGGCATGATCACCTACGCCTATAGGCACGGTACTTGATGATGATGATGATAATAGGACCGCCTTAACATTTGAGTTGAACATTTTTATTTTTGTATTTAATCTAATTTATTTGGATTTCCATATGTTTCCCAGTGCAATGAATCTCCTAAAAAGCATCAGAAAGAAACAATCGACATATTTCGGACACATCATGAGATGAAGAAAGTTGGAATACTTGGTTTTAAATGGTAAAATGCAAGGAAAGAGAGAAAGCGGACGACAAAGAGTGAAATATTAGATAGCTTGGTGTCATGGCACGAAAAACAATCAACAATAGAATTGATACGATGCCATATAGCCGGAAAATCGTAGAAAGCTATGATCGTCTACGCCAACAGGTATTAACATAAGAACAATCGCGTGGCGGTTTTCATTCAATATTTATGATCATCTCCATGAAATGCGATGTGCGCTGATAATTATCGACAATACTTCAGACATGACTTCCGATACTACAGGGTGTTCAAATATACCCCTTTCTTTACTTTTTTTTCTGCAGTTGACCTGTGTGCAGAGACTTTTAAGAAGCACTGATTGTAACCGAAGCATAAGCATTTAAGTTGAAGCACCAGCCTACTGATATACATAGATTTGGAAGAAAATGAGGGATCGGAACAATGGACCCTTTGTTGCCGTGACAAGAGAAATGTTGAGTATGGGAGGAAATGGACTATCGACTAGACATCTGTCATGTCACGAAGGGCGCCGATATTGAATCTTTATAAAGTAGAATGCACAACTTTATTATACATTACTATTTTTTTTACTATTACTATTTCTTTATTATTCTTTAATATTACATTCATCATCAAGTACCGGGCCTGCTGACGTAGGTGATCATGCCTCTCCACAACTTTCGATCTCGGCAGCTATTTATCATTTCTGTTGTTGACCTTCTGCCAAGCCATTCTCTTAAGCTGTCTGTTATTTTTTCTCTTTGCTTCCCATTATCTCTTCCTCCCTCAATTTTTCCAGTTGTCACAATATATTCCAGTTGTTCTCTTCTCATTAGATAGCCAAACAATTATGATTGTTTCTTCTTAATATTGGAAATTCACTCTCTTTTTGCTTTGACCTCTCTCAGAAAATCTTCATTACTCTTCTTAGCTGTCCATGGTACTCTCAACATTCTTCTGTAAAACCACATTTCTACAGACTGCAGTGATTTTCTTGTCTGTTGTCCTATTGCCCATGATTCGGATCCATATGTTAAGACTGGCTCTACATAACATTTAAGAACTCTTTTTCTTGTTTCTATTGTCAAAAATGGTTTGCATAATATCTTCCTCATTTTTTGGAAAGCTGCTTTTGCCTGAGCCATTCTGCATCTCACCTCTTTTGTACATCTTCCGTCTGAGGTTAACAAAGTTCCCAAACATGTAAATTCATTTACCTGTTTTAATATTGTTCCACTTGTCTTTATTTTGCACTGAGGTGATCTCTTTTTCTTTGTTGTTACCATTACCTCTGTCTTTTTGCTATTAAGACTGAGACCTTTATTTTTGCTTTCTTTCACTATAATGTCCAACATTTCTTGTAACTCATTTTCACTTTTAGCGATTAAGACTGTATCATCAGCATACCTTAGATTAGTTATGTTATGACCTCCAATTGTTATTCCAGGCATGCCCCTTATGGATCTTAAAATAATCTCACTATAAATATTAAACAAATCTGGTGACAGCACACAAACTTGTCTAACACCCTATTTTATTTGTTTAAACATTCCCAATTGGTTTCCAGTTCTTATGGCCGCTGTTTGTTGCCAGTCCATGTTCTTTATTATTCTTAGATCTTTGCTGTCTACTTTTATGCTTTTTAAAATGTTGATTATTTCTTGGTGCTTTACTTTGTCAAATGCCTTGGTGTAATCTATGAAACATAGGTATAGATCTGTTTTCACCTCTATGGCTCTTTCTACTAAAAATCTTATGATAAAAATGGCATTGCTTGTTCCTTTATCTCTAACAAGACGACACTGTTCATCACTAATTTCTGGACTGATTTTGTTTCGCACTCTTCGCATGATGGTTCTTAGTAGTATCTTAGTCATATGACTCATAAGGCTTATTGTGCGATGATCATCGTATTCAATCGCACCCGATTTCTTTCGTAGGGCTATGAATATTGATTTGAGCATGTCGTCTGGTATATATCCGCATTATCTATAATAATAATAATAATAATAATAATAATATACTAATATTACATTACCTTTGGTATAAAAAAGATCCTCATATCACATAATGTAAATTCTTTTTCGGACACACTGACAGCACTTATCATTTTAAAAAAGCGCCATATAGAATAGGGTAGACACTGAAACATGAATTTCACACAGCAGGCACATTCATATGACGAGAACCATTAAAACAATTGGTTCATCACCGTCTGCATCGCAACAGAGGAACACGGCTGAATCGTTATACAGTCTGAATAGTCGTCATGACACTTCCGGGTCCGGTTGATTGAACGATTTATGAATACAATTTTTTCCACAAATAATTCATTATTCAGGCCTGTATGATTTAGTTGATTCGTAAATTATGTATTCGACTGTATTAAAACAACAATCTACTTAGCAGAATAATAATTTTAAAAAAAACAACAACAGAGACTGTAGTGGTTAGGTACCGTTCATACAATATTTGCGTATGTGATACTTTCAAAAAAAAGGGGCCAGTACAGTCATAACAATCGACAATATTCGGGCGCACTACGAGGAGAGGGAAGTTTTAATAGTGGATTATATTACAACTGACAAAATATAAGGAATAAGACATAGCGGACAACAAAGAAAGAAGATTCTAGATAACTTGGATGTTGCGGCATGGTAAGCAGGCACACAGCAGAAATGATGCGATGCTCTTAGGACTGAGGATTGTGGAAGCACGTGATCTTATAATCTACAGGTATGGCACATAATGATGATGACGGTCATAACATGCATTCTAAGACACACCTCAAACAGATATTATCAAGCGGTGCCTTAGTGTCTTACAAGACAAACAAGCCTCATGTGATTATTGTTATTTGAAAACAATGTTATTTAATTAGATTTTTTGTTAATAGAGACAATAATAAATTAATAAGACAAAAAAAATAGAGGGAATAATAAACTACTAAGACAAAAAAAAAAGAGAATAATAAACTACTAAGACAAAAAGTAGAGAGAATAATAAACTACTAAGATAAAAAACAGAGAGAATAATAAACTCATCATCATCATCATGTACCCTGCCCGTTGGCGTAGGCGATCATGTCCCTCCACAATCTTCTATCTACAGTGCATCGTATCAGTTCTGTTGTTGACTGCTTTCCACGCCATGACACCAGGCTATCCAGTATTTTCTCTCTTTGTCGTCCGCGATCTCTCTTTCCTTTTATTTTGCCAGTTGTAACCAAGTATTCCAACTTTCCTCTTCTCATGATGTACCCGAAGAATGTTGATTGCTTCTTTCTGATGTTTTTTTTTTTTTTTTAAGAGCTCCCTTTTTGTGTTGGCCTCTTTGAGAACTTTCTCATTGGTCTTTTTATCTGTCCAGGGAACTTTCAACATTCTTCTGAGAAATCCCATCTCTGTGGCCTCTAATTGTCTTTTCATTTGTTTGTCTACTGTCCATGATTCGCTTCCATAGGTCAGAATTGGTTCTATATAGCACCGATGAACTCTCTTTCTCATTTTTATTGACATAGATTTGTTGCATAAGATATTTTTCATTTTCTGAAATGCTATTTTGGCCTGGGCTATTCTGCTTTTTATTTGTGTGGTGCATCTCCCATCAAATGAACTATCATCAATAGCCAGCAAAATTGGGCTTGAGGTCAATCATGAAAAGACTAAAGTCATGAAAAGTTTAATTCCAACAAGTGACAAAATATACATGGAAAACAAACCAGTAGAAGAGATCGATCACTTCATCTATCTTGGAAGTCACATTGATCGAGAAGGGGATACGAGCAAAGAAATTAGAATCAGACTGGCTAAAGCAGCAATGTCTTTCAGAAGCCTTGAAAAGTTGTGGAAATCAAAACTCATTAGCACAAACACAAAACTTAGGCTATTCAAATCAAATGTACTATCAACCCTTACATATGCGTGTGAAAGCTGGAAAACAACAAGAGATATAGAAACAAAGTTGAACGCATTCGAAAATAAATGTCTAAGGAAAATACTTGGTATAGAATGGAACGAATTCAAAACAAACGAGGAAATTAGAGAAATCGCCAATCAACCACTAATATCTTCAGTAATAAAGAAAAGACGATGGTCATACGTTGGACATGTGATGAGAAGAGATAATAATCGAATAGCAAAGCAAGCCCTCATATGGGAAACAACAGGTAAAAGAAAAAGAGGAAGACCCAGGGAGACACTGAGAAGAACATTGATGAGAGAGGCAAGAGCAGCAGGAATCGGCTCCCTCAATGAGATAGAACTGCTTGCACAGAACAGAGACAGATGGCGAGATTTGATAAAATATCTTTAAAGAAAACTGCTAGAACAAAAATTCATATAGGAGAAGGTGTATCTTGGTCTACGCCCTATGGGCCGGTTACGGCTCGAAAGGTCAATAGATAGATAGATCTCCCATCTGATGTTATTATTGTGCCCAAGTATTTTAAACGTTGTACTTGTTTCAGATTTGTCTCGTTTATTTTTATGCTGCATGATGGTGGTGATTGTTTCTTCGATATAACCATTACTTCTGTTTTCTTACTATTCAGACTGAGACCTTTCTTGTTGCTTTCTTCTACTATTATGTCTATCATTTCTTGTAGTTCGTTCTCTGTCTCTGCTATTAAGACTGTGTCATCCGCATATCGCAAATTATTTATGTTGTGACCGTTGACTACAATCCTTTTTGTCTACTATTGATCTCATAATATATTCGCTGTAAAGTGAAAACAAATCCGGTGTCAGAACACAGCCTTGTCTGACTCCTTGTTTTATATATTGGAAATGTCCTGTTTGGTTGTTAATTCGTATAGCTGCTGTTTGTTGCTAGTACATGTTTTTTTATGATTCGCAGATCCTTGCCATCAATGTTTAATTTCTCCAGCATATTTATTATTTCCACATGTTTTACTTTGTCAAATGCTTTCAGTGTAGTCTATAAAGCACATATATAGATCTTTCTTTACCTCTATAGATCTTTCTATCAATGTCCTTAAGATGTATATAGCATTATTGGCGCCCTTTCCTTCCACAAATCCACATTGTTCCTCACTTATTTCTGGTTTTATTTTGTTCCTAACACGTCTCAAGATTATTCTTAGTAATATTTTAGTCATATGGCTCATGAGACTAATAGTGCGATGGTATTCATAATCAGTGGCGCCTGACTTCTTCGGTATGGCTACAAAGATAGATTTTAGTAGATCTTCGGGGTGTGTCCAGTGTTATATATGTCATTGAGTAATTTTGTTATGACTTGTACTCCCAACTCTCCTAATGCATTTATCTCTTCGATTGTTATATTGTCAGGACCTGGAGCTTTGCCTCTTTTCATGTGTTGAATTGCGTCCTCCACTTCGCTCTGCATTATTGGTGGTCCTGTGTCTTAATTTGATTTGTTTAATTCTGGTCTTTCATCATCATAGAGTTGTTTGATATATTCTGTCCATCTTTCCAATGTCTTCTCCTATCCCATTATTACATTTCCTTCCTTTGATTTCACACATCCTGAAACTTTGACTTCTTTTCTTCCTGTTAATTCATTTAACTGATTGTGCATAAATTTTGGGTCTTTCTTTTGTTGTTTTTCCATTTCTTCACATTTCTGTTTTAACCATACTTCCTTTGCTTCTCTGCACTTGTTTTGGATCTCTTTGTGCAATATTTTGTATGTTCGTTCTTCTTTCTTATGTTTTCGTCTTTCGTCCATTAGTTGTAATATTTCTTCTGTCATCCATTTCTTTTTGTTGATTCTTTTAGTCACTGGTATTACTTCTTTTGATGTTTGCTGAATCGATTGTTTGAGCATTTCCTACTGCTCCTGGATGTCCTATATTTTCTCAATAGCATTATATCTATTTTGTACTATCGTGCTGCACTTATCACTCATCTGTTTATCTACTCTTAGCATATCTAGTTCTAATTTTATATTTCTTTGTGATTTCTGTGCCTTCCGCAGTTTTATTCTTATCTTTCCAACTACTGGTACATGGTCACTATTACAATCTGCTCCTGGCCTTGTTTTAACAGACGTTAGCCCATTCCTAAATCTTCTCTGTACCAGTATAAAATCAATTTGATTGTGTACTTGTTTGTCTGGGCTTTGCCATGTCCATAGTCGCCTAGGGTGTTGTTTGAACCAGGTGTTACCTATAATCATTTCATGTGTCTTTGCCCAATCTATCAATCTATCCCCTCTGTCATTCGTCTCGCCAAGGCCATGCCCCCCAGTCAAATTTTGCACTTTAGCTGTTCCTACCTTTGCATTGAAATCCCCTAATACAACAGTTATTTCTTGGGATTTACACTGTTCCATGGCCGCCTCTAGCTCCTCGTAAAAAGTGTCAATGACTTCTTCTTCGCTATTACTTGTTGGTGTATAAACTTGAATTATGTTGATATCCATTGGTCTGCCACTCAATTTTACTAGCAGAATTCTGTCTGATAATAAACTACTAAGATAAAAAATAGAGGGAATAATAAACTACTAAGACAAAAAAAAGAGGGAATAGTAAAATACTAAGACAAAAAAAGAGGAAATAGTAAACTACTAAGACAAAAAATACAGAGAATAATAAACAACTAAGATAAAAAAAATATAGAGAATAATAAACTACTAAAACAAAAAATAGAGGGAATAATAAACTACTAAGACAAAACAATATAGGGAATAATAAACTACTAAGACTCCAAATAGAAATTTAAAAGTCTGAGTCTGCTTGACTGTAACGATGTTAAAAAATATCTTTCTGAAACTGCTTGAGCGAAAAGAGATTAGTTCAAATATCTTTCTGAAACTGCTTGAGCGAAAAAAGATTAGTTCAAATATCTTTCTGAAACTGCTTGAGCGAAAAGAGATTAGTTCAAATATCTTTCTGAAACTGCTTGAGCGAAAAGAGATTAGTTCAATTATCTTTCTGAAACTGCTTGAGCGAAAAGAGATTAGTTCAAATATCTTTCTGAAACTGCTTGAGCGAAAAGAGATTATAGCTTGTTTCATAACTCGTGCCCAACTTTTAAAATCGATAGCTTTTTAACCGCTTGTTGTAAGTTGTTCAAAATTTGCATGTAAAGTTATAATGATTAGAACCCAACAGGGAATTAATTTCATTAAAAAAAACATTTGGTTATTATTGTTGCTTATTTGATTTATATAAATTTATAACGACCCATTGATGTAGTCAAAACTTAATGTTTACAGTATTTTAAGTTAAAAATAGCGAGTAAAAATCCATACACGGTACAATTGACGTGTTTGCACGCTTTTACCGTGGTTTTTTGACACAATTAGACACTTGTAAAAAACACGAGAAATTGTGTGTTCCATTTCCGTTCATTCATAGGTGGTGACGTGGAACGATAACATTTATCATGAGTCTTAAAACGAAATTCTGCAGTTTACAAAACATCGCAATAAAATGTATGACAATTTTTGCAAAGAGGCTAAACGAGGAAGATTATTTCATTCTTTAGAAAACCCTGAGAATCGGATAAGACACATTTTGGATTTATCTAAACGGTCATTTAATCGCTGGATTCAAGCACGTGACCGTCAATGTTCAAAATATACAAAATCACAAGGAAGAGCAAAAATGTTGGATAATTTCGACAGTGAACTTATTAGAAGTGAAATTCGCAAAATGTTGGGTATGAATGAAACTGTTACAATAAGAAAATTAAAAGTATCACTGAAAAAGAACAACAGTATTGAAATATCAAAGTCTACATCATGGAGGAATGTGAGAGCTGCATGCTTTACATTCAGAAAGTATTCCAATGGACGAAACATCATCTGTGATAAGCCACATATAGTAGTCATGAGAAGCAAGTACTTACGTGAAGTAAAAGAGGTGCGCAAGCAAGGTTATGATATTGTGTACTTGGATGAAACATGGATCAATGCTCACCACACTAACCAAAGGGAATGGCAGTCATCAGATGGAAAGATTAAGAGATTAATACCTAGCAGCAAAGGACAGCGCTTGATAATTGCTCATGCAGGTAGTCGACAACATGGACTAATACAGAATTCAGAGCTCATTTTTCTTTCAAAATCTATAGACAATCGGGATTATCACTCTGAGATGAATGGTCACATATTTAGACATTGGATTGAAAATGCTCTTCTCCCATCACTAGATCGACCATCTTGCCTAATAATGGACAATGCAGCGCACCACAACATTGTTGCACTTGAAGATAAAGTCCCGACGTTATCCAGTACAAAAGATGCTATTAAGATATGGCTCACAAATGAGCACATACAATTTAATAACATGTACTTAAAACCTGAATTACTATCTCTAGTAAAGCAAAAACAAAGGACAAAGATTTTTCAAATAGATAAGATTATCCAAGAGCACGGTGATATAAGTTTGAGGCTGCCACCTTACCATGCTCATTTAAATCCAATAGAACTAATCTGGGCAAAATTAAAAGGACAAGTGGCAGATGAAAATACAACATTCAAAATATGCGTTGTAAAGACTCTTGCTAATCTCGCTTTATTAAATATAGACAAAGATTATTGGGCTAAATGTGAAGACCACGTCTTAAAACAGGAAGAGGAAAATATTGGAAAAATGATGGTTTGTGGAATGTTCAACCCCAAACAGCTATTAATCTTTTAGACTCGTCTGATTCAGAATGAAAGTATATAGCCCCCACAATGTTGGCCCCTATATTACCTTAAATTAGTTCAACAAACGGTCCTTATCAGGACCACACAACTATGAAAATTGGACATACAGGTATACCTTGATATTATCGTCCGTCCTCGAACTGAGAAGACAATAATTCTCCTGGTGTTTTGTCTTATTAGGTTATTTCCCCATTACGGCCACGCCTTTACCTAGTGCAAATTAATCATAGACCAGCAACTACGGTAATTTCTATTATTTAGGGGTTCACAATTTACAATTTTGACAAACATCAAAGAAATTCGCCGCTTTAAGAAAACTGCAGCTGCAAGATATTTGTTAAATATACATTTAAAGGGTCTTTTGCATTCTAATAACATTTGGAAAATTTCAACAGTTTTTAACAAACGATTGGTGAGTAATAGCGTTTTGAAGTTGGGCACGTGATTTGAAACGAGCTATAGTTCAAATATCTTTCTGAAACTGCTTGAGCGAAAAGAGATTAGTTCAAATATCTTTCTGAAACTGCTTGAGCGAAAAGAGATTAGTTCAAATATCTTTCTGAAACTGCTTGAGTGAAATGAGATTAGTTCAAATATCTTTCTAAAACTGCTCGAGCGAAATGAGATTAGTTCAAATATCTTTCTGAAACTACTCGAGCGAAAAGAGATTAGTTCAAATATCTTTCTGAAACTGCTCGAGCGAAATGAGATTAGTTCAAATATCTTTCTGAAGCTGCTTGAGCGAAATGAGATTAGTTTAAATATCTTTCTGAAGCTGCTTGAACGAAATAAGATTATTTCAAATATCTTTCTGAAGCTGCTTGAGCGAAATGAGGTTAGTTTAAATATCTTTCTGAAGCTGCTTGAGCGAAATGAGATTATTTCAAATATCTTTCTGAAGCTGCTTGAGCGAAATGAGGTTAGTTTAAATATCTTTCTTCAACATCATCCGGCATATCTGTGTGTATTGTGGTCAGATTTAAGAAGCCCATCTTTCTTTCTCAAAAGATTACAGGGTGAACCGAGAAACCCATTGGAAGAATTAATATAAACCACTGCTCTACATCAGCCTTCAGTGATAGATAAGATACATACATACATACATATATACACATATTCAAATACACACTCACGCATTCACATGCTCACACACATACATCTCCATGCCATAACTCTGGCAGTCGTTGGGACACAATTGACAGGCGTAATCAACTATCTGTGAATTTGGGGAACGACAACTCTTTGACATTTTCCCATCTCTTTCTGTGTAAAACTCTCCTTATCGCCCCTCGGACAGTTTCGTTGAGAATGTTCTTTGCTAGGTCAGACGACCGAGATACGTGACCAAATCAGCTTATTTTGCACGCACATACACATAAACAAAAGCTTGAGTTAAAAAGAAAGACATGGTGATAACAGATTTATATGACTGGCTAATAATGGACATATGGTATACGCCTATTAAACAAATGTGCTTCACAAGGAGTCAAATAATAATTCATAATGATTGGAGATATTACACTTATTTACGATCTCTTCTCTGTGTATGAAATCATCTATTGTATATATGCTCTGTTGCTAAGAGCCATATGCGCTGTGAACATAAAACAAATGTGTCAGATATTTAGTTCATTTTGTTTGCGTTTGTTCTTGATGATTCTGAGGTGGCTGTTTGGGAAATCAATAATGAAGTCAGTTCAAGGCTAGACGAACATAAATAATAACCGACGTGTGTATTGACTTAACATTAGGGAAAACAAAATGAAGCAGCGGGAGATATAGAATACACTGAGCAATGTATAAAATGCACGGAGATGTTACGTACAAAAACACAGCTTGACATTCTATGTCCGGCTTGCTACAGGAGCTACAGAGTTAAGTGCTCTATGCGCACCGTGAGCAGTGCGTTTCATCAGTTTTGATCGTGTTTCGATATTTCGATTCCTTACAATGAATGATGATATCGTATGACGGGGAACAGATGGCTGTGTTCACTTTCTGTGCGGTTTAGCCTTGTCTTTTGGCGTGTGCTGAGACTGCTATGATGTGGATTGCAGCTACCTTTCTTTGTTCGGGAGATGAGATATTAACTTGGATAATTCCACTGGCACGGGCGGTTGGGCAATTATGGATTTTTAATTCGTTTGCAGTGATACCGGGGCCTTCCATAACCATAACAGCGCTCAAACAAATCAGGAAAAACGTGACATCCTTTTTCTCTTATTCGTTCGCTCAGCGACTGCTCTACTTTATTGTCAGCTCATAAATGAACGTGAAGTGAGCGTTATGTTGTAGTTTACATCAAGCTGAACCTGGGGCAGATAGATAAGTCGATGACTACTCAGGAGCTGCTTGATGTCATAAAAAAAAAGTAAAGTACCCCCGTCACGCCAAGTGGCGTATAGGGAATATGGTGTTAGTGACCATATTTTTTCAGACCATCGGCACATAATTTTTGGGGTAATGTTGTCGGTATTACGCCCGTGCCGCTTTACTTTCCCCAAAAAAATCTGGTACCCATTTAAGGCTTGATCCCTACCTCTTGTCCTTTGTAGACCAGTTCACTTACCACTGAGTTGTCGAGGCTCCTGCCTGGCGTAATGGTCTATCTGTAATTCTCGTCTTCATGTGTTGTCTCTGCATCGACAATCGTGTACCATTGTTTGCTCACCCTCTGGCCATGATGGAACACATTGTGCTAAGATTGAAGAACACTTCCCCCCCCCCCCCCCACCCCCAGACCAGACTTTCAAGTGGAAATAATCTGATAAATGAAGCAAGGAAGATCAAAAGAAACACTTCGCAGACAAATTACAGCGAAAGGCTCAATCTTGGAACTAAGAAACAGCAAATTCCTACAAGAATTAGCAGCAAATCGGCACTCGTGTAGAATTATGTCATATTATCATCATGTACCCGGCCTGCTGGCATAGGTGATCATGTCTCTCCACAACTTTCGATCACGACAGATATTTATCGTTTCTGTTGTTGACATTCTGCCAAGCCATTCTCTTGAGCTGTCTGGTATTTTTTTCTTTTTGCTTCCCTCTATCCCTTCGTCCCTCAATTTTCCAAGTTGTTACAATATATTCCAGCTGTTCTCTTCTCATTATATGGCCAAAAATGATGATTGTTTCTTGCTAATATTGAAAATTAGCTCTCTTTTTGCTTTGGCCTCTTTCAGAAACGTTTTCATTACTCTTCTTAGCTGCCCATGGCATTCTCAACATTCTTCTGTAAAACTACATTTCTACAGACTCCAGTGATTTTCTTATTCTATGATATATATATGGCGTTATTCTATGTTATATGAAACTACCGCCTTATGTGCTGTCTCCCGTCCTCGGTGAAGTAACTAACTTTAGTCTTTGTCTGCCACTACCCGTTTGCAATATTACCCGCTTCAATAGGACTTTCCAAATGTAATTGTGCCCCCTTATGAATATAAAAAAAAAGTATTTGTCATGTATGAATAATATACGGTAACATCCTAGTTTAGGGACATAAATTAGAGTGGCATCCCAATAGTTTGCGTCAAAACAAAACTATAGTGGTTCTTAAATACTAAAAATTAACTCTATGTATGTTCATTAATGTTCATCGTTCGTCACTAACTCAATTTATTTATTGTTGGGGTTAGGGGCTAGGGTTACGCACGAGTAGAGACTTGTGTTTCCCAAAACAAATTCTAAACAAAAAACAAAACTATAGTGGTTCTTAAATACTAAAAATTAACTCTATGTATGTTCATTAATGTTCATCGTTCGTCACTAACTCAATTTATTTATTGTTGGGGTTAGGGGCTAGGGTTACGCAAGAGTAGAGACCTGTGTTTCCCAAAACAAATTCTAAACAAAAAACAAAATAAATCGCGTTGTTTCCCTTTACACTGCAATTGTGGGTCTGCTAATGAAAAACTAGAGAACCACCGAATAAAGTGCAATATCACTCATGGGGGTGTTACTCTTATGCTTCGGTGGGGGGAAGGGGGAGGTCATTGGAAACGGTGTAATTCCATCAAGTTAGTCATATAATAACGTCTATGATGAATTGTTTCTTTGTTATTCTCGTCTTTTGGTCACGGAAAAGCGATAAAACATCCCACGATAATTTGTGTCTTTCATGATAGCAGTGAAGTATCTTCAACGTGATTAACTTGATATCATTCTTCTGACATAAGTTAAAATTTCTCTCCATTGCTTTCTTTGGAATAGTACGTGATGAGGCTCCATCTCTTGACGTGGGTCAGCCATATTCGTCTTTCGTGTCCTGAATATGCCTCTTTTGTACCACACACTTTGCTGTTTTCGCTTTCTGAGCCGTTGATCATCTCTGATTCGTCTGCTCCATCTCTCGTCACAGACTTGGTACAATCGGGAGGGGCATTCCTGGTGCGCGCCATTGTTGTCAAAATAGATGTTTCGCTGTCGAACCGCGAACACACGTTTGCCTATCGATGATAGGTTTAATTCATTGATACAGGAACAATAAATAATATTCCATTGAAATGTCGATAAAGTTCACCGTAGGTCCGCTCGTCAGAAGTAAACATAGCTACAGCGGGGAATCATGAAGATCTAAAACAATAATTAAATTAAATAAACATGGCAAACAAAAAATATGGATTAGATATGAATATCAAAAAGACTAAATCTATATTGATAAACAAAGATACAACTCAAAATCTACAAGTGAATATTTAAGTGGCCAGGAATAGATCTGGAGACAGATCATAGCTACAACTACTTTGGACATACTATAACCAGTGACAGAAAATGTACAACTGAAATAAAGAAAAGAATAGGAATAACAAAAATCAGAGCTGTGGCAACTTGTTAGACAAACTAAGAAGACAAAGTTATATCAAATTGATAAAATAATGACAAAGTATGGCCACACATCTCTTCGCCTCCCACATTACCATTTGCATCTCAACCCAATAGAACTTGTGTGGGCTAAGCCATGAAAAATATACTAATATCAAGACACATAACACCAGGGCTAAAACTAAGAATAGCAAAATGTTATAAATTTTCAACATTCCTGTATTGTGCAGAAACATGGACATCAGACAAGAAAACAGAACACAACATTGAAACCTTTGAAATGTGGATTTATAGAGGAATTAGTAGAATATGATGGAAAGAACGAAAACAAACGAGAAAGTCTTACAATAACTAAAATTGAAAAGAGAACTACTAAACACAATTCAAACAAGAAACTAAGATTTTGGGGGAATGTTAAAAGACTACTAAAAGTACTACTAGTGCCTACTAAAAGTAATCTTGGAAGAGAAAATACAGGATAAAAGAGGCAGAAGTAGATAAAGACTAACATGGACGAGTAACATCAAAAGATGGATTAAAGTTAGCCTATGAGAACCTGCACTATCAAAGAAAGAGACAAAGAGGAATGGCGCTCCATGGTAGACAACCTTCTATGCGGAAACGGCTCTCAATGATGATGATGTCATTCTACTCTGGCTACTTCACGTCTGAATCACTATCAGCATGTCTACTTCTACTATTCTCCGTCCAAATTGTGCCGTTGCGTTCTGTCATTCATCGTTTCTCTTGAGACCACTATAGGACAACTTGTTGATTCCCTCCCAATTTACGGTCTTTTACCTCCAGTGTCTAATATTTTATTACATTCCCTCCTCGTTGCAGCTGTAGTAGTTCTTGTCTGATAACTATAATTGGCCAGTGCATTCTGGGAATGTTGCCTCTGACAGGTTGATGAAATAACAGTTTTGATGTTTCCGCGGATCTCGCGGTGCGTGTGTGTATGTTGATATGTGTGTTTGTGTGTATTTGTGAGTGTTGTGTTTGTGTGGTTGCGCATGTTTATGTGTGTATAGGCGTGTGTGTGTGTATGTTGCTGCCTGGGTGTATGGAGGGGAGGAGGGAATGTTGAGATGGGAAGATGCCAGGATTCAGTTCAACTACTCGTAGATTGACGCTTCCGCCACCAAGTTTGTCTAACCTACCCCCTTCCCCCCCCCCACCCCACCCCCACCCCCCTCTCTCTCTCTCTGATAAATTGGCCACAATACCCAACAGCGCATCAATCAAATGACTGAAAAAAGTATATTCACATGACTGTACTGTTATCCCGGAGACTAATAATCTATTTTTTTTGCTGAAGATATTTCAACTTGAGATGATGTATATTATATTGATCTTCCTTTTTCTTTTGAACACTACTGCCAAGATCTTCTCGGTACCTTTAATAGCTTCTTACTTGTACATTAGCTGCAGCTGTAAGATCGTTAGTTACAGCAGTTACACTGTTTTGCGAAGGGGGTTATGTCTGACTCTCAATTATAAAATGAAATCCTCTTAAGTCAAGTAAAAGTAAAGTGCCCCGTCACACCAACTGACGTATAGGGAATATGGTGTTAGGGACTATAATTTTTTCAGACCGTCACATAAATTTTGGGGTAATGTGGTCGGTATTACGGCCGTACCGCTTTACTCTCCCGGAAAATAATCCGGTACCCATTAAAGGCTGGGTGAACCCGGAAGCCGTCGTTTAGGATCGAACCTGACCTCTTATCCTTTGTAGTCCAGTTCACAAACCACTGAGCTATCGCGGTTCCCGAAATCCTCTTACCACCCCTCTATTTCCCCCACCTATAAAGTCCATGCACTGTTTTTCGAAGACGCTTTATTAGTCTGGTTTTTTTTCAGTAGCGTTTGTCGACAGCTGTGAGGGTTGTGCTTAGCTGATTATGTTTTATCACATGGCTAAACCATTTAATATGTTGTATCTTCATGTATTCTATCGACAGAAGGTCAATTTCTGTCTAGTACGCCAAGGTTAGATGAAAATATGGACGCTAACGATATATTCCGCGTTCACAAAGGCTTTTCATTTACATTTGCTTCTGATAACATACGCGTTTATAGACTTGTCTACCACTGGTCATAAAGGGTGTGTTATTTACCTTGCTTGTAATAATATACGTGATTATAGACTTGTCTACCACGCTCCATAAGAGGTGTGTTATTTACTTTGCTTGTAATAATATACGTGTTTATAGACTTGTCTACCACTGGTCATAAAGGGTGTGTTATTTACCTTGCTTGTAATAATATACGTGATTATAGACTTGTCTACCACGCTCCATAAGAGGTGTGTTATTTACCTTGCTTGTAATAATATACGTGATTATAGACTTGTCTACCACGCTCCATAAGAGGTGTGTTATTTACCTTGCTTGTAATAATATACGTGTTTATAGACTTGTCTACCACTGGTCATAAAGGGTGTGTTATTTACCTTTAAAAAGTAAGTAAAGAGACCCCGTCCAGCCAAGTGGCAAATAAGGAATATGGTGTTAGTGACCATACATTTTACAGACCTTCAGCACATGATTTGTGGGGTAATGTGGTCGGTATTACGCCCGTGCTGCTTTACTTTCCCATAAAAACATCCGGTACCCATTTAAGGCTGGGTGAACCTGGAAGCCGTCGGTTGGGATCGAACCCTACCTCTTGTCCTTTGTAGCCCAGTTCACTAATCACTGAGCTATAGCGGCTCCGTTATTATTTACCTTGCTTGCAATAATATACATGTTTATAGACTTGTCTACCTACAATTCATCTAAAGCATTTTTAAAAAATGGTAGGAAAGAACAATAATTGAAGGCATGGTTCCAGGAAGACGAGACAGTGGTAAAATAAGGTGGTTTCAAGTTATCACAGATAACCTTGAACTTTAATTTAGCAACAGAGCAAGTGCTGGATCTAGCTAGGGACATGGATTGTTTTGGACTGGCTGTGTGATTAAAGCAACATGCAACCCGATTGTGTTGACGATTAGTTATTCACGAGCTCACTCCATTCTTTCCTGCTATGTGACTGTGTTTTTTTTCACATGGTTTCACTGTATACGCATAATATCATCACTTACTTTTCTCCTTTATCTACCAATCTCTCTCTCACTCTTTCTCTCTCTCTCTCTCTCTCTCTCTCTCTCTCTCTCTCCACTTCTCGATAAGACCCTTTCGGTAAGGCAGTTAGATCATATGATATGCTCGAATCAGTATATTTTATGTATCTTTACCAGTGTAAAAAAATCAGACCTACGTTGTTGGTTAAGGTTTGAGGAAGGCTCTATTTAGTATTGTGGTCGATATGAGATGTCACGTTCTTCCGGTAACACTTTATTCCCATAGCTTCTATTTTTATTTCTAGATTTAGGGCCCGCTTTTCTCGTGCACATAACAATGTTGATATTATCAGTGCACGCAATAGTCTAATCTTGGTCCAGGTTGATTGATTTGTCTTGTCGAATTTTTTTTAATTTTGAAGTTTAGAGTTTTGATTTAATTTGTTTTCTTCTTGCTAAAGTTGGAAACGTTAATTTAGTATTTTGAAGTGTTTTTTTTTTCCTAAAGGTGTTAACATTAACTTGGTAGAACTTTAGAGAGCTAGCCGTCTGTTAACTAAAGGGCAGTTTCTATCCTGGTCGACATATTATAAGTCTCATAGGCATAGACCTTAAACGGGTGATCTATTTCTTATAAGTCTCATGGATGTGAACCTTAAATCTGTACCGGAATTGTTCCCATATCGGTGTCTTATAAGTCTCATGGATGTGAACCTTAAATCTGTACTTTTCTTCCTGAACTCTTTATTACTGTAAAGTACAAAGTGTTTCTTTAAGTATTTTATCACAACACTTGAGAATTACTATTAATAGTAACATTTTTTTCAGAACAGGTCTATCACTTTTGACCTAGTGGCCATGATATTGAGAAAAGTCAGGACGATTACCAGTGTAGTAAAAACAAATACGAGAAAGAAATCCCAAATAATAATAAAGGTAAAGGTGAAGTACGAGACTTGAATCAGAGTCTTAGCACGCGAGTTGTCACCCATATGTGCTCGACCGCCTATCCAGAAGTGTTCGGAGACTTCTGGACAGTGTTGCTTCAAGCATAGAAACTCACGATTCGAGGCGGTATTCCTCACATTCCCAGAGTAATACCCTGGTACCCATTTCTGCCAGCGGCTAGGTCGTCTGCGGGGGTATTCTGTTTCTAACCACAAGTACAATTCAGCTTGCTTCCAGCGGGAATCGTACACGGGTTGTCCGAACGTCGGTAGCTCAGTCGAGTGGTTTTCCCAACAAGGCTATCATGGCCCACAAATAATATTAATCTTCAAGTACCATGGGGAGCCGCGATAGCTCAGTGGTTAGTGAACTGGACTACAAAGGACAAGAGGTAGGGTTCTATCCCAACCGACGGCTTCCCGGTTCACCCAGCCTTAAATGGGTACCGGATTTTTTTCTGGAAAGTAGTAGGGCACGGGCGTAATACCGACCACATTACCCCAAAAATAATGTGCTGAAGGTCTGTAAAATGTATGGTCGCTAACACCATATTCTCTATACGCCACTTGGCGTGACGGGGGCTCTTTACTTTTTACTATCAAGTACCATGCCTGCTGTCGTAAGTGATCATGTCTCTCTACAACTTTCTATCTCGATAGTTATTTATCATTTATGTTGCTGAACTTCTGCCGAGCCATTCTCGTAAGCTGTCGGGTATCTTTTCTCTTGCTTTCCTTTGTCTCTTCGTCCCTCAATTTTCCCAGTTGTAACAATTTAATCCAGCTGTTCCCTTCTCGTTGCATGCTAAAAAAAATTACGATTGTTTATTACTAATATTGGAAATTAGCTCTCATATTTGCTCTGGCCTCTTTCAGAACGTTTTCATTACTCTTCTTAGCTGTCCATGGTATTCTCAACATTCTTCTATAAAACCACATTTCTACAGCCTCCCGTGATTTTCTTGTTTGTTGTCGTATTGTCCATGATTCACATCCACGTGGTAAGACTGGCTCTACATAACATTTAAGGACTAATTTGTTTCTATTGTAAAACATAGATTGCACAGTACCTTCCTCATTTTTGGAAAGCTGCTTTTGCCTGAGCCATTCTGCATCTCGCCTCTGTCGTACATCTATCATTTATGGTTAACATTGTTCCCAGATATTAAATTCATTTACCTGTCTTAAAATTGTCTTTTTTTTAAAAAGAGATTTGTCTTTTTCATTGTTGCTACCATTACTTCTGTCTTTTTGCTATTAAAGCTGAGTCCTTTATTTTTGCTTTCCTTCATTATAATGTCTAACATTTCTTGTAACACATTTTCACTCTTAGTGATTAAGAGTGTATGATCAGCATACATTAGATTATTTATATTAAGACCTCCAATTGATATTCTAGGCATGCCCTTTATGGATTTTAAAATAACCTCACTATACATATTAATAAAATCTGGTAACAGAACACAATCTTGCCTAACACTCTGTTTTATTTATTGAAATATTCACAACTGATTTCCAATTCTTATGGCTGCTGTTTGTTGCCAGTACATTCTCTTTATTATTCTTAGATCATTGCTGCCTACGTTTATGCTTTCTAAATTGTGATTATTTCTTGGTACTTTACGTTGTCAAATAAAAAAAGTAAGTACCCCCGTCACGCCAAGTGGCGTATAGGGAATATGGTGTTAGTGACCATACATTCTACAGACCTTCAGCACATGATTTTTGTGGATATGTGGTCGGTATTAAGCCCGTGCCGCTTTACTTTCCCAGAAAAAAAATCCGGTACCCATTAAAGGCTGGGTGAACCGGAGCCGTCGGTTGGGATCGAACCCTACCTCTTGTACTTTGTAGTTTAGTTTACTAACCACTGAGGTATCGCGGCTCCTTACTTTGTCAAGGCTTTGGTACAATCTATGAAACATATGTATATATATATATATATATATATATATATGTTTTCACCTCTATACCTCTTTCTATTAAAGATCTTATGATGTATATGACATTGCTCGTTCCTTTACCTCCAACAAAAATCACATTGTTCATCACTAATCTCTAAACTGGTTTTTTTTTCGCACCCTTCGCATGATGATTCTTAGTTTTATCTTATTCGTGTGACTCAGACGGCTTATTGTGCGATAAGTATAATAATATAAAAATAATAATGGTAACAATAATAAAAATGGTGATAATAGTAATATGATAATGATAATATGGATGATGATAATGATGATGATAATAATAATGATGATAATGATGATAATAATAACAATGATATGATGATAATGAAAATAGTAGTAGGAAATTCATTGTACAGAGCTTCGCAGCAGGAGGTAATCTGCTCATCAGAAGCGGGCCCCGTCGAGCAAGTGTTTCGGCCCTTTAGCTTCTTGACACTGTAAGGGAGTTAGGCCCGCCTAGATCATGACTCCCAGGCGTCGACCTCCTGCTGCAATGCCTCTAAGGCTTACACAGTATGTTCGGCACAAAATAACTACACTTAATACACAAAACATTCGAAAATAGTTTTACTAACCAAACCTAAAGCTTACACGGTATATTCGGCACAAAATAACTACCATTTAATACATAAACCACTCCAAAATATTGTATGTTCGGCACAAAATAGCTACCATTTAATACATAAACCACTCCAAAATAGTTTAAATAACCTAACCTAAGGCTTACATTGTATGTTCGGCACAAAATAGCTACACTTATAATAATAGTAATAATAATAATAGTAATAATAATAATAATAGTAATAGTAATAATAATAATAGTAATAATAATAATTAACATTACAATAAAGCAGCATCACATTAAAAACAGGGACGTGTGCCACAGCTGCTCTCCTTAAATTCAAAGTAGTATTTTGATCACAAACTTAACGATTTTGTTACATGTATGATTGGAGATGTCATTAGAAGAATACATTCCACTCAATTTTTTTATATTGATATTTTATTAGAGTGGTTCCAGTTTGTGAAACCGTACAAAAATATGAATAATCTAGAGCAGTTCATATTTACACATTTATAATAGTTTAGCTATATCGTTTAGTGGAAAAAATGTCTCAACATCGACAAATCTGACCTTGTCCCGAGAAAGTAACGGCAAAAGTGGTAAAGATGTAAGTTATGGCATATCTTATGATAGTTTTAAATATATTGTAACAGAATTATTATTAAGTTAGAGGGGCCTTCGTTGCACTCATTATCATCATTTACCATACACGTTGGGGTAGGTGATCATGTCCTTCCACAATCTTCTATCTACAGTGCATCGTATCAATTCTGTTGTTGACCGTTTTCCATGCCATGACACCAAGCTATCCAGTATTTTCTCTCTTTGTCGTCCGGGATCTCTCTTTTCCTTTTATTTTGCCAGTTGTAACTTAGTATTTTAACTTTCCTCTTCTCGTGATGTGCCCGAAAAATATTGATTGTTTCTAGTTTGTGACATGGTACAAAAATATGAATATTCTAGAGCAGTTCATACTTACTGGTCCTATTGATATTTTAAGGTATATTTACAACATATATATGTTGTATATTTAACAATATTTAAGGTGAAAAATATATATCAAAATCGACAAATCTGACCATATCCGGAGTAAGTAACGACAAAAATAGGTAACAAATGTAAGTTATGGTATATCTTATACTACTTTTAAATACTTTATAGCAAAATTATTATTAAAAAGCAAGAGGGGCAAGTGTAGCACTAGGAAACAATACAAAACCAAAGAAATTAGTTTAAATACAAAAATACAAATCAAGTCCAATGTTAAATCTATTATGTAGCTGTGAAACATAGAGAACAACAAAAATTACAAGCATGAAGATGCAGACCTTCATTAATGGATGCTTGCGCAGAATAAAAAGGTGGAATTGGCAGGACAAAATTACTAACAGAGAATTACGGAAAATTAGCAGCCAAATACCAGCCGATAGAGAGATACGGCGAAGACGATGGCGCTGGATAGGACACACACTACGGAAGCCAACTGAGAGTATTACACGACAGGTCCTTTTTGGAATATCTCCCCCCCCCCCCCCCCCCAACACCCCCCCCCCCCCCCCCAACACCCCCCCCAAAAAAAAAATGATAATAGTAAATTATAGTCTAAAATAAATAAATAAAAAGTCACAGAAGAAGACCGAGACATTCTTGGCGAAGACAGATGGAAGCAGAGATGAACATGATGGGGAAGACATGGAATGATCTTAAAAGAATGGCAAGAAACAATACGGATTGGAAAGTGATTGATGAAGACCTATGCTCCACAGGGAGTTAGAGGAAGAAGAAGATAGCTGATTATATTTAAGTCATGTTTCGGAATTAAGAAAATTGACCAAGACTAAGAATAGTATCAGCTAACAGCTGTGGTGTGTAAACAAGGACCTGCTGCAGCTGTTCCTATTCTTCTTGTCTTTTTTATCTGTTCTGTGTCGAGGGGAGACAATGTTTGCAGTTTTTGCTTGTCGGTTGGCCTCTTCCGCTGCTGTGTTTTTTATAGTCAATAAAATGCAATCGATTCGTCTATTTCATGGTTGACCATCTGTTCTAAGGTTCTCCTAGTATTTTTTGATGATTTGTGTCACATTTAGTTCCCTCTTTCTAATCACGCCATTCATTTTATTTGTTGTCTCTATGGATCCAGTACTGAGCACTACTCTTAGCCTTTTAATTTTTTTTTATTCATTTCTGCTTTTATCATTCACAGTTGCTTGTCATTTATACTTTAGATTAATTTTATCATTTCGGCCTTCCCAGGAAGGTAAAATGCACATGCTTCTTCTATTATACATATTATTATTATATTATACATACATTCTTCTATTATACATATTATTATATTATACATACATTCTTTTATTATACATATTATTATTATATTATACATACATTCTTCTATTATACATATTATTATTATATTATACATACATTCTTCTATTATACATATTATTATTATATTATAAATACATTCTTCTATTATACATATTATTATTATATTATACACACATTCTTCTATTATACATATTATTATTATTATATTATACATACATTCTTCTATTATACATATTATTATTATATTTTTATATTATATATACAATCTTTTTATGATAGATTTAGATTGACTAGGAGAACGTGTATCTTAAAATTAAACATTTTTAAGGATAAAAGTTAAATACCACTTCTCTCGAACCTCTCAGATTTGTCAATCTTTGATGTCTATTGAGGAATATAATTCTACTACAATATCATTCATAGATAAATATTTATTTAGCTTAAAAAAATATATTTTGTGTGTTCTGTCATTAATTGAAACCATTATATTGGAAAATTTATGACCACGAGTAGCATGACGATGGAGGTGATGACAGTAACCAGGCATTCATCTGGTTAGAGTCACAAGACTACACCCACGCCTGTATACTGAATGATTCGATGAGCATGATAAGAAAAGTGGAAGCGGGCTCTGTACGCAGGCAATGGGTAGAGTCATTGCAGAAGTCAAAATACATAATGTCACCTTTGTAAACGTCCCTGGTCATATGCGAGTACGGAGAAAAGAAAGAACGGACAGGTTGGCTAGCTGCGCTATTGTTGAGGACGGTCAACCAATAGATCGGGCGGATATCATCAATGCCCTCCGAGATGTGGTATGGGCACGCGACTTCGACAACCATGAGTACACATCACTCCTTAGGATGAAAGAGATGGGAGTTAAGATAGGCACAGCCAGAAACGAGAAACTTAGTGGGCGTGTAAGAAGACTTATCAACTAACACAGAACTTGAGTCGTCAGTCGCTGGACACCGCGAGACTTGCTGAGGAGGGGATCTGAGCACCTATGGACATGTTCGGAGTGCAATTATGATGACCCACAAATATCTCAATAACACAAACTGAAACCAATTCATTTCCATAAAACATCACTTTCAAGAATGATGGCAGTTCACCAGCAATAAAAAAAAGGCATATTTATCCATCATCATCATTGAGTGCCGTCTCCGCAACAAAGGTTGTCTACCATGGAGCGCCATTCCACTCTGTCTTTTGCTTTGATGGTGCAGATTGTCATAGGCTGACTTTTGTCCATCTTTTGATGTTATTCTTGGTTTGCCTTTGCCTCTTTTACCTTGTATTTTCTTTTCCAATATTACTTTTAATAGGCTCTTGTGTCTTTTAACATGCCATAAAATTTTCATTTGTCTTGTTCTAATTGTGTTTAGTAGTTCTCTTTTCATTTTTAGTTGTTGTAAGTCTTCGTTTTCTTTTCTTTCCATCCAATTCTACCTATTCTTCTATAAATCCACATTCCAAAGGCTTCAATTTTCTGTTATGTTTTCTTGTCTAATGTCAGTATTTCTGCATTATAAAGGAATATTGAGAAGATGTAACATTTTGCTATTCTTAGTTTTAGCCCTGGTGTTATTTGTTTTGATGTTAGTATACTAGTCATGACATTAAAATTACTTTTTTCCCATACCTATTATTTTGATAATTTCAATTTTACATTTTCCATCACTGGTTATAGTATGTTCCAAATAGTTGTGGCTCTGAACTGTCTTCATGTGTGTTCCTTCAACTTTGATATTTATTTGTAGGTATTATACTCGTACATAATATTTATCCATAAATGATGCAAACATTGAAAGGTTAGAACTAAAATACAATTTTTAGATTAAAACAATCAGTCATGCACTCATGCCATTCTTGTCATGTCTCTTACACATTTTTTTTTTCTGTGGTGGTTATTATTTTTCTAAATGTTCTAACCTGCAGTTCTGACATAGGTAGCACAAAGTTAAGAATAAGATAGCACCCCAGCTGCAGCTGTTATGTAAATGAAATCAAATCCCAACAACTACACTCCTTCACAGAATCATTGATAAAGAGATTTGAAGGGTTCACAGTTGTTTGTCAATGATACTTTAGTTGATTTGCTAATCTGTGTCTTTCCAGGAAAATAAAATACGCACTGCTTCTTCTATATTTGCGGCACGGGCATAATACCGACCACATTACCCTAAAAATCATGTGCCGAAGGTCTGTAAAATGTATGGTCACTAACACCATATTCCCTATACGCCACTTGGCGTGATGGGGAGACTTTACTTTTTTTTCCCCTCTATTATACATTTAAAGTTATTAGAATGAGCTGCATCTTAAAATGTATAAACTTGTGTGGTTAAAAATGTAATATTGCATCAGATGTCTCTTTCTTTCTTTCTTTCTTTCTTTTCTTTCTCTTGCTTTCTTCTTTCTTCATTTCTTTTTGTACCGTTAGGGTGTCGAGGAAAATATAGAGTACGGGTTCTCGTTCTTTTGATGGCCTCAGCCATTGTCAACGTTGTGCTACCAATGCCAGACCTGGACCCTAGATGCAAGACCAGTAAGATAAATAACCTCTACATGAGATGAAATGTGTTAGACGAATAGCAGGCAACAGCTTAAGAGACAAGATCATAAATGAAGAACTGAGAAAAAAAAGCTAAGAATAGCCTCCGCCATATAATATATAAATAAACAACAGATAAAATGGTTTGGCCACGTGACAAGGCAGAGTGATCAAAACACAACACAACAAGCTTCATTCAATAAGCGTTGCGAGAACACCAGACCCAAGGGTCGACAACGAAAAAGATGGACCGATGGAATATTAGAAGCACTAGGAAACATAACAGCAGCAGAAGCAAACAGAAGATTAAAAGACCGCAAATGTATCTCCCCTCGACGCTGAAAGGCAAATGAGGAAGGAATGAAGAAGAAGTCATTGTCAAATGATGTTGCTGTAGCGTTTCTTTGATGTTGTCTGTCCATCTTACTCTGGGTCTTTTTTTTTTTTTTTGCTCTTCTCCCTTCTCCTCTTTTAATAAATACTTTGTATTGTAAGGAATCACACAGAATTCTTTCCAGATGGGCAAACCAGTTATTTCTTGTTTGTGTATGTAACTTATGATTAGTTTAATGCCTGTGCTTTCTCTTATAATACCATTTTTGATTATATCTTTTCTGGTTGCTCCAGGCCCTTCTCTTAGACATCGCATCTCTATGGTGACAAGCTTTATTTTATGCTTAGAAGTATGTGACCTGATTTTGTAATGGTAGCACAATGTTGAAAGGAATATATAAAAAGTAAAGGGTACCGGTCATGTCAAATGGCGTATAGGGAATATGGTGTTAGTGACCATAAATTTTACAGATCTTCAGCACATGATTTTTGGGGTAATGTGGTCAGTATTACGCCCGTGCCGCTTTACTTTCCCAGAAAAAAATCCGGTATCCATTTAAGGCTTGGTGAACCCGGAATTTTGTATAAAATGTTTCTTGTGGTAATAGATATTGCTTTGTGTTGAAGTATAGGGGATAGCTGTCCCAATATTTGGTATGCCTTATTGCATTAGATGTCTATTTCTTAATAGATTTTAACATCTTCATATAGTGTTGTTCCCATATATTTAAAACGTGTTATTTGTTTCATAACTTGGTGTTTTATAGCTACATTTAATGTCTTCTTTTGCATTCCTATTAATATAACTTCTGTTCTTTCAGTACTTATTTTCATGTTACTCACTTTACATTCCTTAATCAAGGGCAGTAGATGTTGAATTTCGTTTTCTTCTAAAGCTATTAGGGCCTGACCGTCATCAGAAAGTAGTTCATTTTGTTATCTTCACATTGTGATTTGGCATCCTTGCATATTTTGTCAGTGTAAGTGATAAACAAGAGCGGTGACAACACACACCCTTCTCTTAGTCTAGATGTTACTGCGAATGATTTTGAAAAAGAAAGTCGCTTTAATGATACTTCTGCTGTTACTATATAAGCTCTTGCAACATCTAATAAGGTGATCATTTACTCCGTAATGAGCCAATATTTGCCAAAATATATCTCTATGCACTCTCTCAAAAGATATCTTTTGCTCCACAAATACTATGCACAGATCTGTTTATATTTTATGTTCTTCACTACTAACTGCCTGAGTGAAAGTATTGTATCTGTGCAGCTCATATTTTTTCTTCTAAACACCATCTGTTATTCCGCCCACTGGGGTTTTATAAGAGGTCTTAATCTTATTTCTATAATCTTGGCATACACTTTACTTACGTGGCTCAGCATTCACGATATTCCCATCCCTTACAACTCTTAAATTTCCCAATCTTTTATGTTTTTTTTTTCTACGAGCTTTAACTAAAATACCATTCAGGGATAAATATTTACTTTAACCTAAATACCATTCGCGGATAACTATTTTATTTAACTAAAATTCCATTCACGAATAAATATTTTTTTAACTATATACAATTCATGGATAAATATTTTCTTTAACTAAAATACCATTCACAGATAAATATTTTCTTTAACTAAAATACCATTCACGAATAAATATTTTCTTTAACTAAAATACTATTCATTGATAATTATTTTCCTTAACTAAAATACCATTCACGGATAAATATTTTTTTAAATTAAAATACCCCTCACAGATAAATATTCTGTTTAATTAAAATACCATTTACGGATAAATATTTTCTTTAACTAAAATACTATTAACGGATAAATATTTTCTTTAACTAAAATACCATTCATCAATAAATATTTTCTTTAACTAAAATACTATTATCAGATAAATATTTTCTTTAACCAAATACCATTCATCAATAAATATTTACTTTAACTAAAATAACATTCACAGATAAATACTTTCTTTAACTAAAATACCATTCGCGGATAAATATTTTCTTTAACTAAAATACCATTCATCAATAAATATTTTCTTTAACTAAAATAACATTCACAGATAAATACTTTCTTTAACTAAAATACCATTCGCGGATAAATATTTTCTTTAACTAAAATACCATTCGCGGATAAATACTTTCTTTAACTAAAATACCATTCACAGATAAATACTATCTTTAACTAAAATACCATTCGCGGATAAATATTTTCTTTAACTAAAATACCATTCGCGGATAAATATTTTCTTCAACTAAAATACCATTCGCGGATAAATATTTTCTTTAACTAAAATACCATTCGCGGATAAATATTTTCTTTAACTAAAATACCATTCGCGGATAAATATTTTCTTTAACTAAAATACCATTCGCGGATAAATACTTGCTTTAACTAAAAATGTACGTTTTGTGTGTGGTGCTACAGTTTGAAACCACTTTCAGGAAACATCAATTTTAAGAGTGAGTGGAATGTACTAGGCATAAGACCCCTTTATCTATAAATACTGTAGAATTTTTAGTTTGTAATTAAAATGCTACTTTGAGATGAAAACAACCAGCTGTGGATTGTATAATTATTCCTTCCTGAATTCTGTTTAAGACAAACTCCTTCATATTCGTTTTATTATCCTGATTCTCTGAATATTTTTGGACTACATTCAACATGTTAAAATTGAACATAATTTTACAAGAGAATAGGACTATTAACAAGACAGCCTTAATAAGGCTGCATTAATTTTGACATCAGAAAAGCAACAGTCGGAAGAGGAAAGAAGGAATGATAACATAACTAAAAAGAAAAAGGAAAGGTGACACACGTAAAAAAGGAACGGGCACACAAAGACAATTAGAACGATGGCATAAAGAAAAAAAAAGAACTGACACACAAAAATAATACGTTGGCATAAAGAAAAAGATGAATGGTTACATAAGAAAAGGCGGAACGGCAAAATAGAGAAATAATGAACGGTCACATAAGAAAAGAAAAAAATGGTAACGCAAAGAAGAAAGGAATGGCCATGGAAAGTTAGAGAGAGAGAAAGAGAGAGAGGGGGAGGAGGGTAGAAGGAAAGAAAGAAAGAAAGAAAGAAAGAAAGAAGAAAGAAAGAAAGAAAGAAAGAAAGAAAGAAGAAAGAAAGAAAAAAAAAAAAAGAAAAAAAGAAAGGTAACATAAGAAAATTAAGAACGGTCATACACAAAAAATGGCCACAAAAGAAAATGAAAAAAAAGAACGGTGATATAGAGAAGGCTAGAACGATCACATAAAAAAAGACAATGGTCTCATAAGGGACAAAAAACTGTCACATAAAGGAAACAAAAACAGTCACATAAAAAAATAAGTCACATAACGAAGTCAACAGCAGTCACATAAGAAAAGAACAATAACGGTCACTTAAGAAACAAAAGAACCGTCACATAAGGACAAAAGTACGATCACATAAAAAGAAATAGGACAAGGAATCGTTATAATTATAATAGATGTTATTCTTCCTTTCAGCTCCCAATATGAGGTAGTTTTCTCCTTTCAACTCCCAATATGAGGTATTTTTCTCCTTTCAACTCCCATATGAGGTTTTTCTTCTTTTCAACTCTAAATATGAGGTATCTTTCTTCCTTTCAACTCCCAATATGAGGTATTTTTCTCCTTTCAACTCCCAATATGAGGTTTTACTTCTTTTCAACTCCCAATATGAGGTTTCTTTCTTCCTTTCAACTTCCAATATGAGGTTTTTCTTCCTTTCAACTCTAAATATGAGGTATCTTTCTTCCTTTCAACTCTCAATATGAGGTATCTTTCTTACTTTCAACCTCCAGTATGAGGCGTTGGGAAGCGTTAAAGTAGTTTATGTGATGATAAAAGGGTCAAGACAACTAAATTACCATTGGCAAACGTCATTTTACTACAGTTTCCAGTGCATATAATGATATTTCGAAGTAAGCAATTTCAATTTCCGGCATATATGGGAACATAAACATAACCCATCATGATATTTCCTGTTTTGCCTGTACATATGGGGAGATAAAGAAAACACCTTATGGCATTGCAATTGTCCGTAAATTTGGGACCTAAAGAAAAACCATCATGATATTCCAATTGGTCGCATATATTTGAACATAAAGAAGATTCAACATGATAATCAAATTGTCCATATAGAAACCTAAAGAAAACCAATCATGATACTCCTTCCAATCGCCCGTACAAATGGAAACCTAAAGAAAATCCAACATGAAATTCCAATCGCCCATACAAATGGAAACCTAAAGAAAATCCAACATGAAATTCCAATCGCCCATACAAATGTAAACCTAAAGAAAACCAATCATAAAATTCCTTCCAATCGCCCGTACAAATGTAAACCTAAAGAAAACCAATCATGATATTCCTTCCAATCGCCTGTACAACTGTAAATCTAAAGAAAACCAATCATGATATTCCTTCCAATCGCCCATACAAATGTAAAGAAAACCAATCATGATATTCATTCCAATCGCCCGTACAAATGAAAACCTAAAGAAAACCAATCATGAAATTCTAATGGCCCGTACAAATGGAAACCTAAATAAAACCCAGCATATTCCATTTGCCCGTACAAATGGAAACCTAAAGAAAACCCATCATGATTAAAAGATTAATACCTAGCAGCAAAGGACAGCGCTTGATAATTGCTCATGCAGGTAGTCGACAACATGGACTAATACAGAAAGCAGAGCTCATTTTTCTTTCAAAATCCATAGACAATCGGGATTATCACTCTGAGATGAATGGTCACATATTTAGACATTGGATTGAAAATTCTGTTCTCCCATCACTTGATCGACCATCTTGCCTAATAATGGACAATGCAGCGTACCACAACATTGTTGCACTTGAAGATAAAGTCCCGACGTTATCCAGTACAAAAGATGCTATTAAGATATGGTTCACAAAGGAGCACATACAATTTAATAACATGTACTTAAAACCTGAATTACTATCTCTAGTAAAGTAAAAACAAAAGACAAAGATTTTTCAAATAGATAAGATTATCCAACCAAGAGCACGGTCATATATGTTTGAGGCTGCCACCTTACCATGCTCATTTAAATCCAATAGAACTAATCTGGGCAAAATTAAAAGGACAAGTGGCAGATGAAAATACAACATTCAAAATATGCGATGTAAAGAGTCTTGCTAATCTCGCTTTATTAAATATAGACAGATTATTGGGCTAAATGTGAAGACCACGTCTTAAAACAGGAAGAGGAATATTGGAAAAATTATGGTTTGTGGAATGTTCAACCCCAAACAGTTATTAATCTTTTAGACTCGTCTGATTCAGAATGAAAGTATATAGCCCCCACAATGTTGGCCCCTATATTACCTTAAATTAGTTCAACAAACGGTCCTTTTCAGGACCACACAACTATGAAAATTGGACATACAGGTATACCTTGATATTATCGTCCGTCCTCGAACTGAGAAGACAATAATTCTCCTGGTGTTTTGTCTTATCCAGTTATTTCCCCATTACGGCCACGCCTTTACCTAGTGAAAATTAATCATAGACCAGCAACTACGGTAATTTCTATTATTTAGGGGTTCACAATTTACAATTTTGACAAACATCAAAGAAATTCGCCGCTTTAAGAAAACTGCAGCTGCAAGATATTTGTTAAATATACATTTAAAGGGTCTTTTGCATTCTAATAACATTTGGAAAATTTAACAGTTTTTTAACAAACGGTTACTGAGTAATAGCGTTTTGAAGTTGAGCAAGTGATTTGAAACGAGCTATAACCCTGAAACCTAAATACTAAAGTTATTTTTAGTATTTCTTCTGCGATCATGGCTCGTTCAGACTAGGACTCCGGACTCTCTTATGACGGCAGCTGTCTGTTTAAGTAATTCGGTTGCCCCATATAGTTTCTCTTCCAGGGAGGTGGAAGGCTGTCTAATATTATTTCTCTATGTCGTAGAAGATCTCTCTTTCCCTCTTCTCATTTGAGCTTTGTAAAACAAGAATACCCAGAAGTAGGCAAGAAAGCCCTTCGAGCCTTTTTGCGACTACCTTGTTATGTGAGACCTGGTTTTCAGCATTGACAGCCATCAAAACCAGATACAGATCACATGTGGATGCTTAGAAAGAGATTAAAATAGCACTTTCCAATCATGTGCCCAGATTTGATGACCTAATGAGGATGGAACAAGCTCATTCTTCCCAATGACTTTGTTACAAGATACAAATATCACGATGTAAGTTGATTCAGTTATTTTTTTTATTTCATTTACCAAATTGCCACTGATCTATTTAATATATACCCAAAACGTTAATTTATTTACCTCTGCAATTACAGAGTTTAAACCAAGGCAGTGTGATGAACAAGAACCGAATATATTTAAAGCAGAAGTAGAATGGGCTTTTAAACAGAATAAAAAGAACAAAGCAGCTGGTATAGGTGGAATAACAACAGAAATGTTACTAACCTTTAAGGAAACATCTATAGTTTGGCTTACTATAATATTCAATATGGCTTGAGAAGTAAGGCAAGTCCCAGAAGACTGGCAAAAAGCTATTATTGTCCCATTTTGGAAAAATAAAGAAAGAAAAAGGGAGTGTGAAATATACAGAGGAATATTTAGTCAAGTTGGTAAAATGTATGCTAAAATATTGGAGAGGAGAGTAAGATACATAATAGAACCTCAATTAAGTAATAATCAATTCGGATTCAGAAAAGACAAAAGCTGTACTGATGCTTTATTTACTTTGAGACAACTATGTGAAAAAACAATAGAATATGACAGAAACCTAAATATAGTGTTTATAGATCAGGAAAAAGCGTTTGATCGTGTGGACAGGAACAAACTTTGGCAAACTTTAGAAACCTATGGTGTAGCAGGACAACTACTAGATAATATAAGTAAGTAAAGTACCCCCCGTCACGCCAAGTGGCGTATAGGGAAATATGGTGTTAGTGACCCTATATTTTACAGACCTTCAGCACATGATTTTTGGGGTAATGTGGTCGGTATTACGACTAGATAATATAATGGCATTATATAAAAACAGTCAAAGTGCCGTTAGAACATCGGAGGGTTTGTCAGAATGGTTTCAGGTTACAACAGGTGTAAGACAAGGATGTGTCCTCTCACCACTCCTCTTCATTATATATATATATATATATATATACGGACAAAATAAATCTGGAAACAACCAACAATAAGGAGAAGTCAAATAACAACTTAGAGGTAGAAAATTCCAACAGCAACGAGCTACTCTTCGCAGATGACCAATGCCTAATATATGAGGATGAAAACCTGCTACAACAGCATATAACATCTATAGATAAAAGTTGTACAAACTACAGTATGAAAATTAACACAGCAAAAACAGAGGCTATAAGAATAAGCAAATTAAGATACCCATTAAAATCAAAGATAAAGAAATAAAATAAGTAGATGAATTCAAGTATTTGGGCACAATGTATACAAAAGATGGAAAACTAGACAGAGAAATTGACATGAGAATACAAAAAGCAAATGCTGTCACATACCAGCCTTCACTATTGTTAAGACATCCAAACATTTCTATGACAGCAAAACAACAAATGATAAATAGCATTTTCATACCAACCTTATACTATGAAAGTCAAACATGGACCCTTTCTAAATCACATTTAAGAAAGATCAATACATGTGAGATGCGATGCTTGAGAAAAGTGACAAACAACACAAGAAGAGATAGAATACCAAATGAAAGCATAAGAAAAATGGTAGGAACCCTGCAAAGAATATATAGAACAACAACAACTTAAATGGTTGGGCACCTTGTCATAATGAATCCTTACCAATCACCATCAAGGGCGTTCTTCTCGAGAATACATGGGAAAAGACCAAGAGGAAGACCCAGAAGAAGATGGATAGATGCAGTGACAGAGACATGTAACAACAAAGGAAAATCACTAATTCAGACAGTTCGAGCAGCTCAAAAATGACAAATGATATAACTACGACTCCCCTTTTCGGTACCAGTGAGAAAGAGAAAAGAAGAAAGAAGAATCAATATAACATGTTAAATATGTCGTTAAAATGCTGTTGTTTTTTTATATTTGTACATTATTGATATAAAGTGCTTCCACGATGATTCATGGTTAAAAGTTAGGGTTCCGTTGACTAAAGAAGTTTGACGACCGCTGCCTAAACACCTAGCAAGACGAGGAAGGGACTTCCTTTACTTTACTGGTTGTTTTCTGTGTCTCGGTGGATCAGTCTGTAGGGAGTTTTTGGTTCAATTGTTTCTTAGGTATCCCCTTTCACCCTGCGCCAGAAACTGTACCCGTCATTATTGCTGTATTTTTATATTGTCAAAACATATCAGTTATTTTACTTACACCCTTATTTACAATACCTACATGTGACGCGCATTGTTACATTCCCTGGTACAAAATTACTACCCCTTCATTTTAACATTTGGAGCACTCAAAATAGTATTTTCTTTTAACTTTTGACACACAACTGTGTGTTTACCAATTAGAGGCACTTGAGGAGACTGGTTGTTCTCGAGGCAAGACGCCGGTCTCGAAACAGAGAGTATGTGAGTTCAAATTCCGCCTTGACCAGTTGGGATTTTTATTTATGATTTCTCTCTGCGGCAACCACTCCTGGTCTCAGCAACGAGGCCCGGCATGAAAACGTCAATTACTCATCGACGGAAGAAATATGAGTACCTCCGAATTCGGAGTTTTCTGCCTGTACGGCGAGGGACCCTTGTGCACACGGCTGCCAGGGATAAACGGATTGACACGAAAAATTCAGTTCCTAGTATATAGGGACTTGAACTACGCCAGAGGTGAAAGCTGTATTTCCTGTCTTGGATTGATTAATGACCCGAAATTGACTGCTTGGACCGGACTTGTTATTTTTTATTCAGACGGTTGCTGTAAGTTCGTCTATGTTCGGCTACTTCCAAGTTTTATCCCCTTCGTTTCCCGAGTCACAAAGAGTTTGTTTGATGTCGTCGACGACCGAGGACATTTTCTGTGACGGTGGAAAAATAAAGACCAATTTGTTGAAATTTGGCGCATTTTTTCCGTATTGTAGGATTGTATCTAATGAAATGGACAACAAAAAAATCCTACATCAAAGGATACAAATTAAACACTCAGGGGTCACCATAAGTAGTAATTAGGAAGGTACACGTATGGTAATGTATGGTACAGATAATGTTTGAATACCGCAGCAAACTAGTAATTTGTTCAATCTGTGCTTTGGTGCGGTAATTTTTACTACCGTATCGTAATCTAGGTCGCTGATCAGTTTTAGCTCTTTCTCACTTCTCTTAAGACAATTTTGTCAAACATGTTACTGGTCTACCCAATGGAGATATATATATATATATATATATATATATATATATATATATATATATATATATATATATATATATGAGAATGTCCTATACACAATAAACAAGCACAAGAAGAGACAAATTAATATTTAAACTGTATCAGTAATTAATCTAAGAATCATCTTACCTTCTAGTAACTCGTCACCATGCCAGTGAGTTACCGGTCCTTTATCCGCATTAGACGGTTCGGTTTCAGTCCTAGTGGGACGTAGATGGGACAGTAGACGAGGTTCATGCGAGAATACCTTCGCCTTTCAAGATCCTAGTTGGATGTCTAAATCTGAAACCACAGAAAGCACGGAGCCTATTGTGTACCTACAATGTTTTTTTTTATTATTCAAAGCACATACACCTACTCCTACTGTCCTTAAATCACTTTACTTGTCTTTAGCATATCCAAATTTCATCAGTTTGAATAGTTCTGCACTTTTAGACCATTACTAATGTTGATTGAATACACAAACACTGCGATGTAACGACAGTCTCTCTGTTAAGTGACTAACTTGCCCGTACGTAACGTTACGTATACAGACTGGGGTATATTGGACAAAGGGATGATTCACGTTCCGGGCGGGGCGGGGCAGCGCTGAGCAGCGCGAGATTTCAGCGCGCCACACAAACGGCGCGTAATTCAAAACATATGAATCTATGCATTTATGTAATTGTGCGTTTTTTCTTCTTCTGTTTCGTAAACAATTAAGTGTCAGTCTCAATAAATTGAAGAAACGCGTTCTTTAGCTCAAGGATTGGTGATATTTATATTTGAATAGTCGTTGACATTCCCGACACTGCAGTAAACAAAACAACAGCCATAGGAACTGACTTACTCCTAATTTTAAAAAAAATAATAATAATAATTTATTTATTTATTTTTTTGTTAAAGAGGAATACAATTTTCACTTTAAAAACAAAATAAATAATGTGAAATTAAGCACAACACTACTCGGGTGTGAACTAATTTGTTACCGAGAGCTGCAATTTTAATTATAAATAAATTGTAAAAATACCAGAATTTATTCTTAAAATGATATTTCATTTGCCAAAAATCAATATGAAACACAACGAGCCTTTAATAAACTTTGCTGAAGCACGAGACTCAAATGCCGATCGCGAAGGGAATGGAATGGTGGAACATTAGAAACGTTAAGAAATAACAACAGCAGCCGCCAACTCGCCAACAGAAGAGCACACAAAAACAGCAAATTATATCTCCCCTCAATCTTTAAAGGCAAATGAGGGAAGGAGGAAGAAGATGAATTTGAAATTCACACATCACATGATTTCACATCAGTTTAATAGGTGCAAACATTATTTTGTTACATTCGGGCTGAAGAAGTGAACTAACTAAACATAACAAACCTTGTGTGCAAGTTAAATAATGCAAATGTATCCATACATAAATACAGGTTGTCCCACTCGCTAGAAAACCCGGAATTTCGGGCCAGTGTGGTGATCAAAGTCCATTTGAAAAAAAAAACGCGATCTCCGAATTAGGACTTTAATAAGTGTCTGCAGGAAACCAACAACTCATGGAAATAATCGTATACCAAAGTCGGAGACTGAAGAAGCCATATTCTGCATGAGAACATTAATCGGAAAATACACAGAAGTAAAGAAACCAATATATGCCTGCTTTATAGACTACACAAAAGCTTTTGATAGAGTACACCACAAACAACTTATAGAATGCTTAAAAGAGATACATCTAGATGACATGGACATACGATTAATATGTAATCTATACTGGGAGCAAACAGCAACAATAAAATATAACAAAGAGAACTCTACACTAATTGATTTAAAAAGAGGAGTAAGACAGGGATGCATCCTATAACCAAGCATGTTCAATCTATACACTGATCAAATTTTTAAAAACATCAATAGAGATGCCAGGCCTACAAATTAATGGAAAGATAATCAATAACCTAAGAAATGCCGACGATACTGTACTACTAGCAGAAAATCCTAAAGATCTACAACTGTTACTTAATGAAATAAACATGACAAGCAAAAAATATGGACTAGATATGACTATCAAAAAGACTAAAACTATGATCATAAACAAAGAAGATACCCAAAACCCACAAGTGGATATCAAAATAGAAGGAATAGACCTGGAGACAGTTCAGAACTACAACTACCTTGGACATACTATAACCAGTGATGGAAAATGTACAACTGAAATAAACAAAAGAATAGGAATGGCAAAAAGTAATTTTAATGTCGTGAAGAACATACTAACAACAACAAAAAATAACACCAGGGCTAAAACTAAGAATAGCAAAATGTTACATCTTCTCAATATTCCTATATGGTGCAGAAACATGGACATTAGACAAGAAAACAGAACAGAGAATTGAAGCCTTTGAAATGTGGATTTATAGAAGAATAGGTAGAATTGGATGGAAGGAAAAGAAAACAAGCGATGAAGTCTTAAAACAACTAAAAATGAAAAGAGAACTACTAAGCACAATTCAAACAAGATAAATGCGATTTTTGGGTCATGTTGAGGTAAAAGAGGCAAAGGCAGACCATGACTAACATGGACGAGTAACATCAAAAGATGGACAAATCAGCCTATGACAACCTGCACCATCAAAGCAAGAGACAGAGCAGAATGGCGCTCCATGGTAGCCAACCTTCGTTGCGGAGAAGGCACTCGATGATGATGAAAGTCGGAGACCGTCTAAGCAGTTCACAACTCAGAAGAGGGGGGGGGGAGCAATACTCAGTATTTAAACATTGAACAAATAGCAGGGCAGTCTTACGGCACAGTCTTGAGATAAGTAAATGGTTAAAGAACACAAAGACACGACAGTAAAGATAGTAAAAAAAAAAGTAAATACCTCCGTCACGCCAAGTGGTGTATAGGGAAATATGGTGTTAGTGACCCTTTATTTTACAGACCTTCACCACATGATTTTTGGGATAATGTGGTCGGTATTACGCCCGTGCTGCTTTACTTTCCCAGAAAAAAATCCATTACACATTTTAAGGCTGGGTGAACCCGGAAGACAAAATATACATGGAAAACAAACCAGTAGAAGAGATCGATCACTTTATCAATCTTGGAAGTCACATTGATCGGGAAGGGGATACGAGCAAAGAAATTAGAATCAGAATAGCTAAAGCAGCAATGTCTTTCAGAAGCCTTGAAAAGTTGTGGAAATCAAAACTTATCAGCACAAACACAAAACTTAGGCTATTCAAATCAAATGTACTATCAACCCTTACGTATGCGTGTGAAAGCTGGAAAACAACAAGAGATATAGAAACAAAGTTGAACGCATTCGAAAATAAATGTCTAAGGAAAATACTTGGTATAGCATGGAACGAATTCAAAACAAACGAGGAAATTAGAGAAATCGCCAATCAACCACTAATATCTTCAGTAATAAAGAAAAGACGAAGGTCATACGTTGGACATGTGATGAGAAGAGATAATAACCGAATAGCAAAGCAAGCCCTCATATGGGAAACAACAGGTAAAAGAAAAAAGAGGAAGGCCCAGGGAGACACTGAGAAGAACATTGATGAGAGAGGCAAGAGCAGCAGGGATCGGCTCCCTCAATGAGATAGAACTGCTTGCACAGAACAGAGACAGATGGCGAGATTTGATAAAATATCTTTAAAAGAAAACTGCTAGAACAAAAAATTCATATAGGAGAAGGTGTATCTTGGTCTACGCCCTATGGGCCGGCTACGGCTCGAAAGGTCAATAGATAGATAGATAGAACCCGAAAGCCGTCGGTTGCGATCGAACCCTACCTCTTGTCCTTTGTAGTCCGGTTCACTAACCACTGAGCTATCACGGCTCCCAGTAAAGATAGTAACAATCTAAATTAGAAGTACAGAAATAAAACGTATAATCAATCTCTCTTATTTTAGTTAACATCAATGCTCCAGTAACCACAACTCACCATCATCATCGAGTGCCATCTCCACAACGAAGGTTGGCTATCATGGAGCGCCATTCTGCTCTGTTTCTTGCTTTGATGGTGCAGGTTGTCGTAGGCTGGTTTGTCCATCTTTTGATGTTACTCGTCCATGTTAGTCTTGGTCTGCCTCTGCCTCTTTTACCTTTTATTTTCCCCTCCAGGATTACTTTTAGTAAGCTGTTGTGTCTTTTAACATGGCCCAACAATCGCATTTGTCTTGTTTGGATTGTGTTTAGTAGTTCTATTTTCATTTTTAGTTGTTTTAAGACTTCATTGTTTGTTTTCTTTTCCTTCCATCCAATTCTACCTATTCTTCTATATATCCATATTTCAAAACCACAACTAAGGGACCACAATTTGATAACCAAAACGTCACATAATCCCCCTTTAACACGAAGGACACAAAATCATGCTCTAAGGAGATTATAAATTATTTACTTTTCGACTTGGACAATGAAAGGAGAATATTAAATACATACTTTGTACAATATAGAAAGTTAAAGGGAAATGTATTTTACAGATGCTGAATATAGAAAAGATAAGATAAATAATTCACACATAAGTCAAATCTAGACAAAGGAAAAGATTAATGCCTGTGTTGGATCTTGGCAAGACAATGGAACAAATTCTTACATGTGTTGAACCATGACACGATACGACAGAAACGTCATACATGTGTTGAACCATGACAAGATATACCAAGCAAAAACGTCATACGTGTGTTGAACCATGACAAGATACGACAAAAACATCATACATGTGTTGAACCATGACAAGATACGACAAAAACATCATACATGTGTTGAACCATGACAAGATACGACAAAAACGTCATACATGTGTTGAACCATGACAAGATACGACAAAAACGTCATACATGTGTTGAACCATGACAAGATACGACAGAAACGTCATACATGTGTTGAACCATGACAAGATACGGCAAAAACATTATACATGTGTTGAAAACCATGACAAGATACGACAAAAACGTCATACATGTGTTGAACCATGACAAGATGCGACAAAAGCATCATATATGTGTTGAAAACCATGACATGATAAGGAAAAAAAAACTTAATACATGTGCATAAATACTTTAACAAAAAATAACTGAAAGACAAGTTATAATCAGTGTACAATCTCATAGAAGAATACATTTTAGAAGAATACACCTTATGTGCACACAGATATAAAGTAGTCGACACTAAGGAAAGTACTCATCAGATTATACCCGCCAAAAACATTGTGGCATAAGATTAGATTAGGGTGACCATTCGTCCCCGATTTTCGGGGACAGTCCCCGAAGTGTAGAAGTTGTCCCCGAAAGAAATTTGTCCCCGATTTTTTCCCCGATTTCAGTGAATAAATAAATGTTCATACACGGAATCGGTCCTCTTTTAAAATAATCACTAGGACTCAGTACGATACTGAGTTGTGCTTCTTTATCTCAGACTGAGCGGCATTAGCAGGAAGATACAAGAGAAGACTTGGACGCGTTGTGTCGGAGATAGCTCTTTGAACTCTTGAAGCGCGATGCTACGTCACTTATATTCCAGCCACTGACTTCTATTGGGATGGGTTTAATTTTTTTAAAAAGCAGACACACATTCACTCTCTCTCTCTCTCTCTCTCTCTCTCTCTCTCTCTCTCTCTCTCTCTCTCCCACTCATGACTTTCCGGATATCTCTCTCCAAAGTATCTTTCCCGGCCAATTTTCAAATCAGTCCGAGTGTAATGACAGTACAGTGCAGTCGTGTTTTCTATTTGGGATCAGTGGACGTCTGTTGCATATAAACAATGCTTTCCAAAAAACGTAAGTGTCATTTTTGTGATTCGCTGAAAGCTGAATTTCCATGTCATTTTAGTGATTCGCTGAAAGCTGGATGTCCATTTATTATACAAGCAATTTTAGAGAATGTTACGCTAGTGAAATGTAATATATGTAGTTCAAATTTTTCTATAGCAAGTGGTGGAAGGACATCAATAACTGATCATCTACATGCAAAAAAAGCATAAGGATGCGCTGCTATGTAAGTCTCAGTCTGGGTGTATGACAAATTATTTTGTAAAACCCTCAAAAGATGAATACACTCTAGCTGTTCATGAAGGAACCTTCGCATATCATACTGTACTTCATAATCATAGTTTCCGCAGTATGGATTGTACAACAATTCTACAAAAGAAATTTTCAACGAGACAATTTTCCTGTGTAAGAACAAAGTGTGAATCCATAAATACCAATGTTTTTGCTCCTTGGGCTATTGATGAACTAAAAAATGACCTCAAATATGTCAGCTTCGTAACACTGTCTTGCGATACATCTAATCACAAGCATGTTAAGCTACTTCCTATTTTAGTTCGTTATTTTCAGGCTTATGAGCTGGAAACTCCAGTAAAGACCAAACTGATTGCTTTCATAGATATCAGGAAAAATAAAAAAATAAAAAAATGGTATGTAAGAAGCTTTACGTGACAAGTGGACGACACAGACTAAACAACGTTTCGGCTCAATAGTCTGTGTCGTCCACTTGTCACGTAAAGCTTCTTACATACCATTTTTTATTTTTTTATTTTTCCTTATATTCAGCTTTACTGCAGCTTCGCATTTTTATGCCTTAACCCTTTCATAGATATCCCAGGAGAAACGTCCGACATAATATCTGAACAATTGTTGAAAGCAATTGATAATTTTGACTTAAACAAAAAGATTGTTGGACTCTCAGCAGACAATACAAATACAAACTTTGGAGGCTTGTTGAGGAAAGGGAGAGATAATGTCATAACTAAAATACAGTCCAAGTTAAACAGACACATAATGGGTCTTGGTTGCAACGCACACATAATTTACAATAATGCAAAAACAGCGTTTGATTCCATGCCTATGGATATGAAAGTGATTGTAACAAAATTATTTGGATACTTTCACATTTATACGGTTCGTGTAGAACGCCTAAAAGACTTCTGTGAATTTGCTGACAGGAGTTTAAGCAATTATTAGGTTATTCGAATATAAGGTGGTTGTCATTACTTCCAGCCTTGGAAAGAATATTGAAACTGTATCAATCACTGAGATCTTTCTTTTTGTCACAAACACACTGTCCTACAATATCGAAACAATTCTTTGAAAACAGTGAATCAGACTTTGGCTCAGCTTTGCTCAATCTCACGCATCACTCTTCTATGAAACGATTAAGGCGATTGAAGGCGACGACAAGAGTGCAACAGAAAGAGCACTAGCTGTGAATAATCTCATTATAAAACTAGAAACTCGACGCGATGAAAATTTCATCCCACACATGGTAAAGAGTTGCTAACTGATTTAGTAGAAAGTGGTGACATCCAAATGGAAAGGTATTTCCAAATAAGTAAAGAATTCTATAATACTGCTGTACATTACTTGCAGTCTTGGAACAAGCACAATGAGGACTTGTCACAACTGAGTTGCCTTCTCTTGGATTATGTGTCTGAAAGGAAACATTTTGATAATGCAGTAGAACAGATATCTTCAAAGTGTCATGAAGTTGTAAACGTCAATCGTGATGAGCTCTTTGATGAATTTACTTATTTGCGATGCCAATTGTTCAAAAAGAATGTGAGTGGTTCAGTAACAAGACCCCATGTAGAAAATGGAATGAAGTACTCAGGTATTTGAAAGAAAATAATGTACAACATGCTAATGTGAAGAGAATTCTTGAACTTTGTATGTTTTTACCTGGCAGCAATGCATCCTTAGAAAGATTATTTTCTCAAATGAACTACGTCTGGTCCGAAGAGAAATCACGGATTAATGTGAGAACGGTGCAAGCCATGTTAACAGTAAAAACTAACATTAATTTATCGTGTGAATGTTTCAGTGAAAAACGTGCTTCAAATCATGAGATCTTGAGAAAGATACACTCAAAAAACAAGTACCACGCCGAGGCAACAACCTCTTCAGTAGAAATAAGGTGCTGTAAACATTACTTCAATATTACAATTGGTATCTATATGTTGTTTATTTTTTTTTATTTTAAACTTTTTTTTTTTGTTATTGAGAAACAAAACTAGCTATTGTAATTTCATTAAGTGCGTGTATCGCATAAGTACCGTGAATATTTTAAAAAATCAAATCAAACAGCAAATAAACACAGTTATTATGAAATTTAAAGTTATCTTTTTTTTTGCATCTACAAAATTTCTTGCGCACACACAATCACACACCCACCCACACATATTATAAATATATATAAATAAATATATATATATGTCGGTTGGCTTACCACGGCAACAGCCGGGGTTCGTAATCCTGGCGAGGACACCTGGGTTTTACTAATTCCCTAAAAATTAGTAGGAGCCGCGATAGCTCAGTGGTTAGTGAACTGGACTACAACGGACAAGGGGTAGGGTTCGATCCCAACCGACGGCTCCGGGTTCACCCAGCCTTAAATGGGTACCGGATTTTTTCTGGGAAAGTAAAAGCAGCACGGGCGTAATACCGACCACATTACCCCAAAAATCATGTGCTGAAGGTCTGTAAAATATAGGGTCACTAACACCATATTTCCCTATACGCCACTTGGCGTGACGGGGGGGTACTTTACTTTACTTTTTTATATATATGTATACACACACACACACAGATATATATATATACATATATATATATATATATATATATATATATATATATATATATATATATATATATATATATATATATATATATATTTATTTATATTGTCCTTTCGAGCCGAAGATAGGGCAGAACCACAATCTCAAAAACAGAAATCTTGTGTGCCAAAATGACACATATTGCAGAGATCACTGCTGTAAAATATTTGGCGCTGTTTCCATAACAATACTTTTCACAATGAGAGCTTGTCATACCATCGATCAAACTCGTTAGTCGCCTCTTACGACATGCCTGGAAGGTCACAGTGTCACTATTCTTTACTTCCCTCATAATGAGGCCCCGGTAACACACAGGAAATATATTGCACACAAAAACACACTATATATATATATTATCGTTCGTCCCCGATTTTGTGGGACAGTCTCAGAAATAAGCACAAAAATCATATGAAATGTAAAAAATATGACAAATGTCCCCGAAAACAATGGGAAAAAAATGGTCACCCTAGATTAGATAGGTTCTGTGTGCACGAACTCTACACTTGTGTGAAGGTAAAATATTTAGAATACATCAGAATATTCCCAGGTCACAAATTTTGAGCTAAAGGGGCAACAAAGGAAATGGTTTACCTTACTGCAAACACCCACAAGAACCCATATCACCCAGAAGAATCCACAAAAACCCACGAGATTCCACAGCACCCACAAGAACTCGCTGGGATCCGCAAGACCCCACATCACCCACAAGAATCAGCATGGACCTACAAGAACCCACATGACCCACAAGAACTCACAGGAACCCACAGCATCCACAAGAATCCGCAAGCATCCACAAGAACTCACAGGACCCACAAGAACCCGTAGGACTAACTAGAACCCACAGCATCCCCAGAACCCGCATGCATTCACAAGAAACCCTCAAGAACCCACAAAAGCCACAAGAACCCAGCGCACCCTCAAGACCACACAAGAACACGTCGAGACCCACAAGAACCAAAAGCACCTACATAAACCCATAAACACCCATAAGGACCCACAATAACCCAAAGCGCCGACAAGAACCCACCGTACTCACAAGCACCCGAAAGAACCAACAAGAACTCACAGAACCAACAGCGCCCACAAGAACCTACTACCACCCACAAGATCCCACAGGACTCGCAAGAACCCTCAGGACCCACAAGAACCCAAAGTACCAACAAGAACCTACAAGTATAAAAAAGTGGACCCCAAGATGGAGTAAGTGCCGCAGAAATAGCTACCTAGCTAAAGAAATTGTATTGTGGTCACCACATCATGCTAGACATACATGTTAAGGAAAACAGAGCCTGAGACAGAACAAAAGAAAGGAAGCACATCAAACACGTATATAATGACAAGTAGGCCTGCATTAAAAACGAAAACTAGAACTGTGTATGAGTCTCAAAAATCAAATCGACAATCCGGGGTAGGGAAGAGAAAAGGAACAAAGAATGAGAAAGAGAAACAACAGCAGATGAAGACAGTGGTGATAAATCTCAAAAGAGCTAAAGTAAACGGCATCAAAACGACGATGTCAATAATGGGAATTCAATAACAGTCGTGAAGGAAATGTTATACAAAAGGGTACAAGACATATGTGTCGCAGGGTCACATACAATAAAGCAGGACAGAACTAAATGCATTCTATATATGATGTCTGCGCCGTGTTCTTGGTATCACCTGGAAGGATAAAGTGACATCATGACTCGCACAGGCCTCCAAAGTGCGCTGCTCAATCAACGTAGGTTACGCTGGCTTGGCCACGAACACCGTATGAAAGATGGCCGCACACCAAAAGATATACTCTACGGACAACTGGCAGATGGTAAAAGGACTAGGGGGCGTCCAAAGCTTAGATTTGTAGATGTGTGTAAACGCGACATGAAGACTCTGAACATAAACCCTGCAGCATGGGAAGAAATAGCTGCAGACCTCAATCTCTGGAAACACACTCTAAAGGTCCACCTCAAACAAGAAGCAGACATATTCATATGAAAAGTGAATACACGGAAAAAGAAAAGAAGAGAAAAATTAGCATTTCTAGGAGCGCTGAAAAACCCATAGTCAATAATGACTGACGGAGGCTACTACTACTACTACTACTACTACTACTACTATTACTACTACTACTACTACTACTACTATACTACTACTACTACTACTACTACTACTACTACTATTACTACTACTACTACTACTACTATTACTACTATTACTACTACTATTACTACTACTACTACTACTACTACTACTTCTACTACTACTACTATTACTACTACTATTACTACTACTACTACTACTACTAATACTTCTACTACTACTACTACTACTACTACTATTACTACTACTACTACTACTATTACTACTACTACTACTACTACTACTACTTCTACTACTACTACTATTACTACTACTACTACTACTACTTCTACTACTACTACTACTACTATTACTACTACTACTACTACTATTACTACTACTACTACTACTATTACTACTACTACTACTACTACTACTACTACTACTTCTACTACTACAACTACTACTACTACTACTACTACTACTTCTACTACTACTACTACTACTAATTCTAATACTACTACTACTACTAATTCTACTACTACTACTACTACTACTACTACTTCTACTACTACTAATACCACTACCACTACTACTACCACTACCACTACTACTACTACTACTACTACTACGACTACTACTACTACATCTACTACATACAATAAACACCATCACAAATGCATCACCATTCTGGAACCTGCTTTAAATTGTAATTAAAGAGTAAATATAGATCTCGCCAACTTAATTTTAAAAAAAAAACAACTAGAACACAAAGACACATTTTAGAAATCTCACGAACTTGATAGCCAAGCAGATAATCAAGCAGGCTTCATTGAAAAAGGAATTACAGTCATAAAATAAATATAATTACTTCTATCGTAAACGTCGTATAAATTACAAAGTAAACGAGTTTAGTTAAAGACATGTTTAATGTGGGAATATGTTATAATGGAATAAAATGTGTAGCGAAACACATAAGGTATAAGTTGGGAAATGGATAACTTTGCAATAAACTGAGCAAAGATAGGACAAGCATTTCACTTTTATCAGTAATTACATAGCAACACAGTTCAGTCCATAACGTGAGAAATGCTCCAAGAAAACTCACAATAAATGTTAGAGTAACCAGTATAGATACCTGTTTAGATAATTATTTTTATCAGATAAGTTACAGATTCGTTCTGGGTTCGTATCTAGCCACATCATTATCATCAATTACTATGCCTGCTGACTACAAAGAACAAGAGGTAGGGTTCGATCCCAACCGACGGCTTCCGGGTTCACCCAAACTTTAATGGGTACCGGATTTTTTGCTGGGAAAGTTAAGCGGCACGGGCGTAATACCGACCACATTACCCCAAAAATCATGTGCCAATATAAGGTAAAGGTAAAGTACGAGACTTGAACCGGCGTCTTAGCACGCGAGTTTCCACCCATATCTGCTCGACCACCTATCCAGAAATGTTCGGTTATTTCTGTATAGTGTCGCCTCAAGCATCGAAACTCAGATGCGAAGCGACATTCCTCACCTTCCCACGGTAATACCCTGGTACCCATTTCTGCCAACGGCTGGGTCGACCGTGGGGGTATTTTTTTTTTCCAACCACGAGTACAATTCACACTGCTCCCAGCGGGAATCGAACACGGGTTGTCCGAACGTCGGTAGTCCAGTCGGGTGGTTTTTCCAACTAGGCTACCGAGGCCCCCAAACTATATGTAAATATTTTGTAAAATATTTGTAAAATATATGGTCACTAAACGCCGTAATCCCTATACGCCACTTGGCGTGACGGGGGCACTTTATTTTTCTTACTATGCCTGCTGGCGTAGGTGATCATACCTCTCCACAACTCGTCAAGGAAAATACAATTTTGAACTTCCCTCTATCCAGTGCTATCCAAAATGTATTTTTGTCCTGTATCATCATCATCATCAAGTTCCGTTCCTGCTGGCGTAGGTGATCATATTTATCCACAACTTTCGATCTCGACAGTTATTTATCATTTCTGTTGTTGACCTTGTGCCAAAGCCATTCTCTTAAGCTGTCTGGTATTTTTTTTCTCTTTGCTTCCCTCGATCTCTTTGTCCCTCAGTTTTTTTCCATTTGTCGAAATATATTCCAGCTGTTCCCTTCTCATTACATGGCCAAAACATGATGATTATATCATCCTAATATTGGAAATTAGCTCTTTTTTTTGCTTTGGCCTCTTTCAGAACGTTTTCATTACTCTTCTTAACTGTCCAGGGTATTCTCAACATTCTTCTGTAAAACCACATGACTACAGTGATTCTTGTCTGTTGTCCTATTGTCCATGATTCACATCCATATATTAAGACTGGCTCTACATAACATTTAAGAATTCTTTATCTTGTTTCTATTGTCAAAAATGGATTAAACTGCAGGCCCTTTTTTAAAATTAAAAGCAGACTATAAGATACCACGGGAGCCGCGATAGCTCAGTGTTTAGTGAACTGGACTACTAAGGACATGAGGCGGGTTCGATCCTGATCGACAGCTTCCAGGTTCACCCATTCTTAAATGGGTACCGGATTTTTTTCTGGAAAAGTGAAGCAGCACGAGCGTAAAACCGACCACATTACCCAAAAAAACCATGTGCAGAAGGTCTGTAAAGATTATGGTCACTAATTAAATATTTCCTTTACGCCATTTGGCGTGACGGGGCTATTTACTTATATATATATATATATATATATATATATATATATATATATATATATATATATATATATATATATATAAGATACCACACAATTGAAACTATTAATACAATATTTAATACTTAATACTGCAACGTGAAAAAGATAAACGTAAGCAAACATAACCTTGTAAAGTGCCACATCGATGAAGCTCACAGCAAAAACATGCAGACAGCAATATTGCAAGTAGATGAGGAAAAGGTTCATGAGAGTCTCTCACGCATCCACAAAACACTTGAAGCTTGCAACATCGTTACCTACTTAGCTAAGTGGGAAAATGTTTTCGGTATTCTATTTTTTTTTTATTAAAGTTCATCATAGTTGTACTCGGAAAGCGACCATTAATACTTCAGTATCTTGTTCAGATCGTAAAGGAAGATTTCAGAACAGTGTACGAGTGCAATTATTTTTTGTATCAGAGAGGATCTTTGGAGCAATTTAGGAAACCTGATTAAAATCATTGTATTTATGTTAATAGCTGTGCTTGAATTTTTTACAGCGCCTTTTCACACGTGAACATCACACGCAAAATATGTTTATTCTCACGTGTATTCTGCGACTGTTAAACTAGACGACAACATAACATAAGGCCGTACGAGTGTTTCCGTTTTGAACTAGGACAAATGCAATTGATAAATATGTGCAAGATAATGTATGCGTCTACATATGCGTTCGTCAACTCGACGAACATCTTCCGCAATGTCCCTAGAGACTAGGAACTGAATTATCCGTGTTAATCCGTTTTTCCCTGGCATCCGTGTGCACAGTGGTCCCTTGCCGCACGGGCAGATAGCTCCGACTTCAGAGGTACCAATATTTTTTTTTTCCGTCGGTGAGTAATTGACGTTTCAAGACGGGCCTCGCTGCTGAGACCAGGGGTGGTTACCCCTGTAGGTGGTTAGAGAGAAATCACAAATAAAAATCCCAATTGATGCAGCCGGGATTTGAACTTACAATCTCTCTGTCTCCAGGCCGGTATCTTGCCTCGAGACCAACCAGTTCCCCGGCTACATAATTTAAGTAAAGTCGGCCTGGCTTGACACCGACCATATCAGCCAACAACTCACCCTGGTCTTCCCTTACGCCTAACAAGTCGTACAAGGAACCTTTGCTTACCTAATACAACAGACGTGAGATAACGATATAGAACGTAAGGACCATGTGCCCTGGACTTACTAAAACAAGCACACTGAAAGAAGGACAAATTAATCGGCAGACCTAAACTACGATATAGAGATATCTGCAAATCATCTCTGAAAGACTTCTCCATCTGTGAAAACGACTGGCAACATCTGGCAAGTGATCGCACATCATGGAGAGCACGTATAAGGAACGGTATAACAACATTTGAGACTGTTCTAAGACAGGACTTAGAAGAGAAGAGACTCATGAAAAAGGATGGTAAACCCTGTGGACCAGCGAGCCTGACCTGTTCATTATGCGACCGCGTGTGTTTGTCAAACATTGGTAGAATTAGCCACGAGAGAAGCTGTTCGGCAAAAACAATACCCCAAAAAATACGCAATAGCCTCCACTAGACCGTCTGACAAGACGAAAAGGGCCATATAGATAACGATGAACATTACTGGCTACAATTAAAATAGACGACTATAAACTATGGGGAGCCGCGATAGCTCAGTGGTTAGTGAACTGGACTAAAAAGGACAAGAGGAAATTCTGAGGAAGTTCGATACAGATCGACGGCTTTTTGTTTCACCCAGCCTTAAATGGGTACCGGAAGTTTTTTTCTGGGAAAGTAAAGCGGCATGGGCATGATACCGACCACATACCTAAAAAATCATGTGCTGAAGGTCTATCAAAATTGTGGTCACTAACACCATATTCCCTATACGCGTGACGGGGCTTTTTACTTTTTTTGTTTTTAAATATAAACTATGAAAACCGTAACAATATTTGGCAGAAATGTTCTAATTGTATTTTTGATCTACCAAACCATTAAAAGGAGGGTGGTAATATAGTAGAAATATGATAAGAGGAGACAAGAAGAGAGGGGTCTCAAAGCGAGCCCTCAAATGGAAACCGGAGGGTAAAATGAGAGAAGGTCGAACTATAGAAACGTTGAAGAGAAGCATTGAAGTGAGAGGAAACAACAGCAGGCATCATAACTTTCGGCGATAATGAACAACACGTCCGGAATAGATACGTGTGACGAGTTACAATGCGGGTCTTGTGCAAGGTCTGATACCTGGTAACATCGACATCGTTGGAAACAAAGACTGCTCGATAGGACGATAGACAGACAGACAAACTGACAGACAGAGACAGACAGCCGTAGGGTACTACATTTTAAATATTAATAAAATTATTTTAAAATACTAATGGACTTACAAAGATAACAAATAATGTACAAATTGATGTTTAACTTTACAAGCGAATTTTAGAAAACACTTACAGCTCAACAGACAAGGAATAACTACAAACAGTGCAGACAGACTTCGTAGAAAGAGAATGCAACATATTCAATCATTGGAAAGCAGTAATGTCGGTATGAACACATTAGAAGAAAAACATTTCTGCCACTCACGAGAAAAGATAAAGTTTCACCTGTCAAGGCAACAATGTGAAATATTTTCTCAAAACAGACGGGAACAGCAAGAGAAAATAACTCAGAAATTAAGCATTTCAGAAATCAAATTCAGCTTTATAAAAAAAACACGACAACTGCAGAAAATATCAAGCATGATTTTTTTTTTTTAAATCACGTTTTTAATTCTCTCTGTTCTTTCTTTTTCTACTCCCCTTTAGGAAATAGACTATCTTCTTCTTCTGTTGCATTCAAGACTTTTAATCACGTTAATTCGGACCGCTGCTTTATTATCATAATGAGGATAGTAACACTCCATTTCAAGACTTTTAATCACGTGAATTCGGACCGCTGCTCTATTATCATAATGAGGATAGTAACAACTCCACAGCGTCAGACGAGTCAGTCGAATGTTCAACGTATTTGCATGTGTCCGACTTTTCCCCGAAACCAACACTGTGGCTGACAAACCCCGTCTTCAGCAGGCTGGATCCTGTTACAGGTCAGGTCCGATTGTGTATCCTCGTAATGTGTTTTGCAAACAGGGCTCAATGTATGGATGTACTCACATAATCTTTACCTCTGGTTGGAACTGCCAGGCAGCAGTTACTACCAACAAGCTCTTGGCATTTCTCGTCCGGTGGTACTCACCCCATCCACCCGCCGTTCATCAGATAGGACTATATTCACGCTCACTTACAACCCTCACAACTTAGCTACGGTGAGGATCCTTTACCGGTACCGCTCCATTCTACACTCGGATCTTAGCACCCGCCAAATTTTCGGTGATCCTCTTTTGGTCGCCTTCAAACGCGCCAGAAGTCTGAAAGATAATCTTGTCTGGAGCCGTCTCCCCCGCTCAAACCACAAACACCTAGGTACCGTTCGATGTGGACGTTGAGTACGTCATAATATGTCAGCTTTGCCAGATGACGTACATAGGTGAGTCTGGCGACATCTATGTGACAGATTGTTCGCGCATCTCCGTGATGTTGAGCAAAATACTGGCAGCGTTATCGTCCCACTTCGATTCCCCAGGCTACCCGACATGCAGGTCACTGACATTGTCTCATGTCACTCCAGCAATCGTAGCTTGTTCGCTCTTGAGAATCATCTCATAGTCCAGTTGGGTTCACTGTTCCCACAAGGCATGAACTTATGAATGTCATACACATAGGACACATTTCGTACCCTCATGTGCACTCGAATCAAATGTATTATCAACCCTTACGTATGCGTGTGAAAGCTGGAAAACAACAAGAGACATAGAAACAAAGTTGAACGCATTCGAAAATAAATGTCTAAGGAAAATACTTGGTATAGCGTGGGACGAATTCAAAACAAACGAGGAAATTAAAGAAATCGGCAATCAGCCACTAATATCTTCAGTAATCAAGAAAAGACGATGGTCATATGTTGAACATGTGATGAGAAGAGATAATAACCGAATAGCAAAGCAAGCCCTCATGTGAAAAACAACAGGTAAGAGAAAAAGAGGAAGACCCAGAGAGACACTGAGAAGATAATTGCGGAGAGAGGCAAAAGCAGCAGGAATCGGCTCCCTCAATGAGATAGAGCTGCTTGCACAAAACAGAGACAAATGGCAAGATTTGATAAAATATCTTTAAAAGAATTGAAAACTGCTAGAACAAAAATTCAGATAAGAGAAGGAGTATTTTGGTATAGGTCCTATGGCCAGCTACGGCTCGAAAGGTCAGTAGATAGATGTGCACTCGTACCTATATATGTGCATATATTTGACTACGTTTGTAAATGCGGGTATGTACTCATATGTTTTGTACACATCTTTTTCGGTGTGCACACCCCAGTTGCAGATATACACAGATTTATATATTCACTTTTTCCACGTGAATTTTTTTATTGCAAACCACAACACAACGCAGACACGTCCACTACGTCCTTGTAAGGGCGGATGATGAAGAGGAATATTCTAGTCTACTACGATACTCTAGAATACTTTAGTCATCGGGCGAACGCAACCAACCACCAACTAGACTCTTTTTCTGACTGACCTATCTCTGAATCTTCCTTCTACATCTCTATTTGATAATATTAACTAACTGTGGGAAAGTTCATAGCTATAAAAATTCACATCTGTCTTCAGGCAATTTCGGCCGAAGCCGAATTAAAACTGTGTCTATTTTACATTTTCTAAACTTCTGAATCTTCTCCCTACTCTCCTTTACTTGCGCAATCTTCTGACGCCTGAGGTTAAATAACTCTGTCTCATTCGCATAATTTATTGGCGCAGTCTCTGCTCAGCCAATGGGTGAATATGAATTTACCCTATAGATGACCTTTGTGTCAACTTTTGTAAAACAAGTTTACATCTAGACATTTAATTAACCTCTCAGTTCCAAAATAACGCTACCATGAACTCTAAAAGTGGCATCTCTCTCATAAACTTAAGTAAGTAAAAAAAAAAAGTAAAGAACCCCCGTGACGCCAAGTAGCGTATAGGGAATATGGTGTTAGTGGCCATAAATTTTACGGACCTTCGGCACATGATTTTTGGGGTAATGTGGTCGGTATTACGTCCGTGCCGCTTTACTTTCCAGAAAAAAATTCGGTACCCATTAAAGGCTGGGTGAACCTGGAAGCCGTCAGTTAGGATCGAACCCTACCCCTTGTCCTTTGTAGTCCAGTTCACTAATCACTGAGCTATCGCTGCTCCCTTATAAACTTAACCGCCCCCAAATTTGTTTATCCACCTAATTTCTGTACACATGACAGTCTTAAATTACGTTTACATCTATTCCCCCACCTTATCAATAACAACTAAACTTTCCATTCCCCAAAACTGGCTAATATTCCTTGGTGTCTGTGTTATAATGTTACTGTCCTTTTACTCCTATAATCTACTGAGTTTGGGTAACTACAAAGATATCCAACCCAAGTTATATCTCTAGTTTCTATTATTTTTTTATCAATTCTATCCTAGACTATATACTATTATACCTTTGCACCCATTTCTTTCATACGAAGGAGTGATGTGTACTCATGGTTATCAAGTTCTGTGTTCTTCTTGGAGGGCATTAATGACGTCCGCCTGATCCATTGGTTGACCGTCTTCAAGCTAGCTGGGGGTTAAGGTTATAATTACAGCTAGACCCGTGTGACTCGTCCTTTTCCCGTTCTGACCACGGGTCACGGCATAGGGAAGTCATTTTTCTTTTCTTTAACCAATTTCGATTATTTTGTTTTGGATGTTTCATTACTAGTTACCATTGTTGGATTAGTTTTATTTACTTATATATCTTTGTGTGCGTGTTGTTTGTTTGTTTGTTTGTTTGTTTGTTTGTTTGTTTGTTCCTGCTGAAGGCATATTAGACCAAAACGTCGTTCAAATCTGTGTCGTCTACTAATCACGTAAAACTTTTACCATACCATTTTAATCAATTTTTTTTTCAATTGTCCTTCAAGCTAGCTAGCCTGCCTATTCACTCTTTTCCTCCGACTCCCGTATGTCCAGGGACGTAGACAAAGGTGACTGCGTATCGCCGACTTCTACAATGACCCATTGCTTTTGTCCCGAGCCCGCCTCTTCACTTTTCTTATGCTCATCGAATCATTGAGTATGTATGCGCGAGTGTAGTTTTATGACTCCAACAAAATGAATGTCCTGGTCAATTACATCACCACCATAGTAATACCACTTGTGGTCGTAGCGTACGAACTACTGTCTTCATTGACTGTTCTGCATGCAGTAAAAAAAAAAGTAAAGAGACCGGTCACGCCAAGTGGCGTATAGGGAATATGGTGTTAGTGACCATAAATTTTACAGACCTTCGGCACATGATTTTCGGAGTAATGTAGTGGGTATTACGCCCGCGCCGCTTTACTTTACCAGAAAAAATTCGGTACCCATTTAAGGCTGGGTGAACCCGGAAGCCGTTGGTTGGGATCGAACCCTACCCCTCATCCTTTGTTCTGCATGCAGAGCGTGGTATAATTGTTCATTACACTCCTTTGGTGTCGTACTACGGATTCGTCATTATAGATGTTTGTGTCTTCCTCTTCGATGTTGTCCCAAATGAGGGCGTCGACCTCGACATCAACGTCAGGAAATGTAAGGTAATTACCATGAGAGAACATAATACGGCGGTTAAGGTCAAGTCTCCCGAAGATTTATTGTACAACTCCGATATTATCACGCTGTTATCAAATAACTGATGTCAGGTGGTCTTTACATAACCAATGAAAGAGCACAAACAAGATGTCAAAATATTTCCATTATAAAATATTTTGTCTATTTTATCTATCTTATAAATCGGGCACATACATACATGATTGAGACACTGACAAAGAGTACAGTCAGAAATACGCGATACAGTAACAACAGTGAATTAATTGTTACCACTCTCTCTCAAAAGGAAGCCGCGATAGCTCAGTGGTTAGTGAACTGGACTACAAAGGACAATGGGTAGGGTTCGATCCCAACCGACGGCTTCCAGGTTCACCTAGCCTTAAATGGGTACCGGATTTTTTTCTGGGAAAGTAAAGCGGCATGGGCGTAATACCGACCACATTACCCCAAAAATCATGTGCCGAAGGTCTGTAAAATTTATGGTCACTAACACCATATTCCCTATACGCCACTTGGCGTGACGGGGGTACTTTACTTTTTTTTTTTTTAACTCTCTCTCAAAATTCAAAGAATTAATAAACATCACACCCTGTACATTCACACACTAATTCTCGCCTCCTCTAGAATTCTGCAAGCTCTTTCCCCACGTACCTTTGATTCCATTTGACTTCCCATTCATTTTATTTGGCACCTATCATTAATTATTCAGAATAGCATTTAAAGGCTGGCTCGTTCCAGTGAAAGGGCAGGCGTGACATGTAGCTGCGAGGACATTAAGTATAAGTAAATCCCCATTAACAATGGCATTAATACGGATACTGTTACATGCTACAAACATTTATATATATATATATATATATAATGTATGTATATTGTACATACATTTATGCGCGTGTGTGTGATTTTTGTGTATACGGAGTCGCGTAATCAGTGGTTACTGTACTGTACTACTGATGACAAGATGTTGGCTTCACTCTCGAACAGCGGCTTCTAGGTTCACCTTTTTGCAGAGTAGGACGGTCTGTTCTGACACATATCAGATAGATCATATAAAAAAGTAAAGTTAAGTGCCCCGTCACGACATGTGGCGTATAGGGAATATGGTGTTACCGCCCATAATTTTTATAGACTTTCAGCGCATGATTTTGATGGGTAATGCGGTCGGTATTACGCCCGAGCCGCTTTACTTTCCAAGAAAAAATCCGGTACTCATTTAAGGCTGGGTGAACCCGGACGCCGTCGATTGGGATCGAACTCGACCTCTTGTCCTTAGTAGTACAGTTCACTAACCACTGAGCTATCGCGGCTCTCGTAGATCATATAGCCAATCAACAAATAGAAAAGATCGAAAAAAAAAGAAAGACGATTAACATAACAAGATAGTGATACCCAATGTCTAGTTATTTCGAATAGCGGCGAAAATAAAGAATGGGGGGTTAAGACAAAGAAATGCAAATGAATGCATAAAAATGCGAAGCTGCAGTAAAGCTGAATGTGAGTGAAAATTGAAAAAATGGTATGGTAAAAGCTTTACGTGATTAGTAGACGACACAGATTTGAACGACGTTTCGGCCCAATAGGCTTTCAGCAGGAACAAACAAACAACACGCACTCACAGATATGTAAATAAATAAAACTAATTCTACATAGCTAACTAGTAACTAAACCTTTAACCAATTTCGATTACTTTGTTTTAAATGTTTCGTTACTAGTTAGCTATTTAGGATTAGTTTTATTTACTTACATATCTGTGTGTTTGTTCCTGCTGAAGGCCTATTGGGCCGAAACGTCATTCAAATCTGTGTCGTCTACTAATCACGTAGAGCTTTTACCATACCATTTTTCAATTTTTTTTTCCAATTTTCCCCCGAAAATGAAGAATGTCTCATATGCTCTGTGTGAGCGTCAAAAGAACCTTTGGCACTTAAAAGTTATCAAAGAGTAAGCTAAAATGATATCTGCATGGGCAAAAAGAGTTAATGAATAAAATTACTAAAAATAACCTCCATTTTCAAGGTTTTCGCCTGCACATGGAGCCTCCACTGCTGGTCGCTCTTAACGCCGATGGTTGCTGTCTGTTCAGGAACGACAAGTGTACACACACCATTTAGCTGATTTTTGGAAAGATCAGTGAAGTGGGTATAGGAATATCATAACTACACTGATTGATGCTACCCCTGAAACCAAAGCAAACAAATGAGGAAATGAAACAACAAACACGTAGAAATAACAAGCACATACAAACAATCATCAAATAGCTAACTACTTAGCAAATAATTTTGGGACATTCGAGTCTTCGAATCTATAAAATCTTGAAAACATCAAATCTTCGCGCTTCTTTCATCATTCACATCTTTTGAGTCCTAACCTAAAAAAATATGTTAAAATTTTGAAGAAAAAAAAATTTAGTTTAGTTTCAACTTCATTGAACGTCCCAATAGAGGTTTCCACTCAAGAAGTAGATGGATATGGCTATCGTTACAATATTGGTGGTTTTCAAATCTAATGGGTCGGAGTGATACACAGTTTTCAGTATGTCATCTAGCGAGATCTTTCGGAATTTTCTGGTAATCAGTAATGAAAATTATGCGAATTGCAATCTGTTTTCAGAGATATAGCGAAGACGATGGCGCTGGATAGGACACACATCGAGGACACCAACTGATAGTATTGCACAACAGGCCCTTTTTTGGAATCCCCAAGTAAAAAGACAAAAAGGAAGACCAAAATATTCTTGGAGAGGGCAGATGGAAGCAGAGATGAAGATGATGGGGAGGACATGGAATGATCTTAAAAGAATGGCAAGAAACAGAACGGCTTGGAAAGTGTTTGTTAAAGACCTATGCTCCACAGGGAGCTGAAAGGTAGAAAAAGAAGAATCTGTATTCTGCAAAAATATCCAAAGGAAAGAAGTCAAATTCTACTTCTGCAATGTGAAAACCAAACATTCATCCAAACTTCAAGAACTGAAAGATGGAAGTTCGCCATCTAAAATTCAACATTACTGACTCCAGCTTCACTATTACGCCCTTTGGCTGTGGAGTTGACAGTCACAATTTGGAGACATTTATAACTAAGATGATCCAGCTGTTGTGAGTCCTGTATCAGTTAGTTTCAATCCTAGTCCAGGCTCAGCTGCCTCTTTATGCAGAACAAAACTATTTCAAAGCACCTCCGGTACAAACAAAAAGCAGCATCTTCTAACCAACCAATTCTAAAAGCATGCTGATAAAATGCAAAATATTAAGCCTGGAGACAAAGTAACTAAAACAATTACCATATCTGTCGCAGATATGATTTGGAAAGATAACCAACCATTGTCCGCAGCAGAAGACAAAGATAACCAACCATTGTCCACAGCAGAAGACAAAGATAACCAACCATTGTCCACAGCAGAAGACAAAGATAACCAACCATTGTCCACAGCAGAAGACAAAGGTTTTAAAAAGGTCATAGACTATCTTTAGCCAAGATATGTCATCATCACACGCAAGAAACACTTTTCCCAAAAGCTAATTCCAGGGATGTTTGAAGGAGAAAAAAATAAAAGTAATGATACATTTCGAAAAAAAAAGTTTGTTTTGAGTCACAACAGATATGTGGACATCAACTATTTCTGACGATTATCTAAAAATGACAATTCACTTCAGAGATGGAAACTCTGAGTATCATTAATCTCTTAGAAGAATATTGTGTTGCATGAAAGACAACGGGTTTAATATGGTTGTAGCTTGCAGTACTTGTGACCACTTGTATGGTTCATACTTATCAATTAATTCTCAAAGCTGGTTTGCTGAACAAGAGTGAGATTAAGGAAATAGTTTTACTCTGCCGGACTGTAGTGGGGCAATTCAAGCTTCTTCTAAAGTCACGAATATCTTACGAGCTTCTCAATATTCAACCGAATCGTTTGATAGAAGACGAACCGACTAGATTTAGTTCTCAGCTTCTCAATCTAACATAAATCTTCAACCCAATCATTTGATACAAGAAGAACCGACTAGAATGTGTTCTCAGCTTCTCAATTTAACACAAGTCTTCAACCTAATCATTTGATGCAAGACGAACCGACTAGAATGTGTTCTCAGCTTCTCAATCTAACACAAATCTTCAACCCAATCATTTGATACAAGAAGAACCGACTAGAATGTGTTCTCAGCTTCTCAACCTAAAACAAGTCTTCAACCTAATCATTTGATGCAAGACGAACCGACTAGAATGTGTTCTCGGCTTCTCAATCTAACACAAATCTTCAACCCAATCATTTGATACAAGACGAACCGACTATAGCTCGTTTCAAAACATATGCCCAACTTCAAAACGCTATTACTTTCTAACCGTTTGTTAAATACTTTTGAAATTTTCCAAATGTTATTAGAATGCAAAAGACCCATTAAATGTATATTTAACAAATATCTTGCAGCTGCAGTTTTCTTAAAGCGGCGATATTTCTTTGATGTTTGTCAAAATTGTAAATTGTGAAGCCCTAAAGAATAGAAATTATCGTAGTTGCTGGTCTACGATTAATTTTCACTAGGTAAAGGCGTGGCCGTAATGGGGAAATAACTGGATAAAACAAAACACCAGGAGAATTATTGTCTGCTCAGTTCGAGGACGGACGATAATAATATCAAGGTATACCTGTTTGTCCAATTTTCATAGTTGTGTGGTCCTGAAAAGGACCGTTTGTTGAAATAATTGAAGGTAATATAGGGGCCAACTTTGTGGGGGCTATATACTTTCATTCTGAATCAGACAAGTCTAAAAGATTAATAACTGTTTGGGGTTGAACATTCCACAAACCATCATTTTTCCAATATTCCTCTTCCTGTTTTAAGACGTGGTCTTCACATTTAGTCCAATAATCTTTGTCTATATTTAATAAAGCGAGATTAGCAAGAGTCTTTACATCGCATATTTTGAATGTTGTATTTTCATCTGCCACTTGTCCTTTTAATTTTGCCCAGATTAGTTCTATTGGATTTAAATGAGCATGGTAAGGTGGCAGCCTCAAACTTATATGACCGTGCTCTTGGATAATCTTATCTATTTGAAAAATCTTTGTCCTCTGTTTTTGCTTTACTAGAGATAGTAATTCAGGTTTTAAGTACATGTTATTAAATTGTATGTGCTCCTTTGTGAGCCATATCTTAATAGCATCTTTTGTACTGGATGACGTCGGGACTTTATCTTCAAGTGCAACAATGTTGTGGTACGCTGCATTGTCCATTATTAGGCAAGATGGTCGATCTAGTGCTGGGAGAACAGAATTTTCAATCCAATGTCTAAATATGTGACCATTCATCTCAGAGTGATAATCCCGATTGTCTATGGATTTTGAAAGAAAAATGAGCTCTGCATTCTGTATTAGTCCATGTTGTCGACTACCTGCATGAGCAATTATCAAGCGCTGTCCTTTGCTGCTAGGTATTAATCTCTTAATCTTTCCAACTGATGACTGCCATTCCCTTTGGTTAGTGTGGTGAGCATTGATCCATGTTTCATCCAAGTACACAATATCATAACCTTGCTTGCGCACCTCTTTTACTTCACGTAAGTACTTGCTTCTCATGACTACTATATGTGGCTTCTCACAGATGTTGTTTCGTCCATTGGAATACTTTCTGAATGTAAAGCCTGCAGCTCTCACATTCCTCCATAATGTAGACTTTGATATTTCAATACTGTTGTTCTTTTTCAGCGATACTTTTAATTTTCTTATTGTAACAGTTTCATTCATACCCAACATTTTGCGAATTTCACTTCTAATAAGTACACTGTCGAAATTATCCAACATTTTTGCTCTTCCTTGTGATTTTGTATATTTGGAACATTGACGGTCACGTGCTTGAATCCAGCGATTAAATGACCGTTTAGATAAATCCAAAATGTGTCTTGTCCTATTCTCAGGGTTTTCTAAAGAATGAAATAATCTTCCTCGTTTAGCCTCTTTGCAAAAATAGTCATACATTTTTATTGCGATGTTTTGTAAACTGCAGAATTTCATTTTAAGACTCATGATAAATGTTATTGTTCCACGTTACGCCGCTGAATTAACGGAAATGGAACACACAATGTCTCGTGTTTACTACAAGTGTCTATTTGTGTCAGACAACTCACGCGGAAAGCGTGCAAAATCGTAAATTTGAGCGTGTATAGATTTGTAATCGCTATTTTTAACTTAAATACTGTAAACACTAAGTTTTGACTACATCAATGGGTCGTTATAAATTTATATAAATCAAATAAGCAATAATAATAACCAAATGTTTGTTTTTAATGAAATTAATTCCCTGTTGGGTTCTAATCATTATAACTATACATGCAAATTTTGAAAAAATTACAAAAAGCGGTTTAAAAGATATTGATTTTTAAGTTGGGCACGACTTATGAAACAAGCTATAGAATACGTTCTCAGCTTCTCAATCTTTTTCGTTTCATGAAACAAAAGCAGAACATGTTATACTCTGATTCAGATTCAATGTTCATAAAGTTCTTAGTGCTCGACAGTAGCCAACTGTAGAAGAAAGTATACTACTTCTATGTGTGTTTGATTCAAGCTAGATTTGCGGTCATTTCAGCCAAGTAACAATCTCAGAAATAATTTCTTTAGTAAATTAGTTAGTTGTAGCCTCCATCAGTCATAGTTGACTGTGGATTTTTTTCAGCGCCCCTAGAAATGTTAGTTTTTCCTCTCCATGGCGCGAGCTTGGGCAGAACAAAAAAAAAACAACTTCTTGCCCATGCAACATGTTTATTTTCTCTCCATGCAGGCGAGCGATCCAAAGATCTAGCAGGGCAAGACAGTTTAATACCAACTGCGTCGCAGGAGTTTCCAGAGCAATGTTGAAATCAACACTGAACTGCTTTATTAAATAGAATCATTAGTATTCTACTTCTGTTCGATTTTAGTCCTGTTCAATTCTACGTCTATTCTATTTTACCCCTGTTCCATTCTACTTCTGTTCTATTTTACTCCTGTTTCAATCTACTTCTATTCTATTTTACTCCTGTTCCATTCTACTTCTATTCTATTTTACTCCTGTTCCATTCTATTTCTATTCTATTTTACTTTTATTCTACTTCTATTCTATTTTTACTTCTGTTCCATTCTACTTCTATTCTATTTTACTCCTGTTCCATTCTATTTCTATTCTATTTTACTTTTATTCTACTTCTATTCTATTTTTACTTCTGTTCCATTCTACTTATATTCTATTTTACTCCTGTTCCATTCTACTTCTATTCTATTTTACTTCTGTTCCATTCTACTTCTATTCTATTTTACTTTTGTTCTACTTCTGTTCTATTTTTACTTCTGTTCCATTCTACTTATATTCTATTTTACTCCTGTTCCATTCTACTTCTATTCTATTTCACTTCTGCCCCATTCTACTTCTATTCCATTTTACTTCTATTCTACTTCTATTTTATTTTACTTCTGTTCCATTCTACTTCTTTTCTAATTCTATTCCATTTTATTTCAATTCTACTTCTATTTTATTCTACTTCTATTCTGTTTTACTTTTATTCCTTTCTACTTCCATTTTATTCCACTTCTATTCTATTTTACTTCTATTCTATTCTACTTCTATTCTGTTCTGTTATATTTCTATTCCATTTTACTTCTATTCTATTCTACTTCTCCTCTATTCTACTTCTATTTTATTCTGTTATACTTCTATTAATGAAAAGACGATTAGAGGCCACAGAGATGGGATTTCTCAGAAGAATGTTGAAAGTTTCCTGGACAGCTAAAAAGACTAATGAGGAAGTTCTCAAAGAGGCCAACACAAAAAGGGAGCTCTTAAAAAACATCAGAAAGAAGCAATCAACATTTTTCGGGCACATCATGAGAAGAGGAAAGTTGGAATACTTGGTTACAACTGGCAAAAAAAAAAAGAAAGAGAGATCGCGGACGACAAAGAGAGAAAATACTGGATAGCTTGGTGTCATGGCATGGAAAACAGTCAACAATATAACTGATACGATACACTATAGATAGAAGATTGTGGAGGGACATGATCACCTACGCCAACCGGTAAGGCACATGATGATGATACTTCTATTCTATTTTACTTCTATTCTGTTCTACTTCTCCTCTATTCTACTTCTATTCAATTCTGTTATACTTCTCCTCTATTTTACTTCTATTCTATTCTACTTCTCCTCTATTCTACATCTATTCAATTCTGTTATACTTCTCTATTCTACTTCTATTCTATTCTGTTATACTTCTCCTCTATTTTACTTCTATTTATTCCAATTCTATTCTATTTTACTTCTTTTCTATTCTACTTCTATTCTATTCTGTTATACTTCTATTCAATTTTACTTCTATTCTATTCTACTTCTCCTCTTTTCTACTTCTATTCTATTCTATTATACTTCTCCTCTGTTCTACTTCTATTCTATTCTGTTATACTTCTCCTCTATTTTACTTCTATTCTATTCTACTTCTCATCTATTCTACTTCTCATCTATTCTGTTATACTTCTTCTCTATTCTACTTCTATTCTATTCTACTTCTCCTCTATTCTACTTCTATTCTACTTCTATTCTATTCTATTCTACTTCTCCTCTATTTTACTTCTATTCTATTCTACTTCTCCTCTATTCTACTTCTATTCAATCCTACTTAGCAGAAACACGTTTCCACCATGTACCTCACTTACTAGGAAAAAAAGTAAAGTACCCCTGTCACGCCAAGTGGCGTATAGGGAAATATGGTGTTATTGACCCTATATTTTACAGACCTTCAGCCCATGATTTTTGGGGT